>JARHVA010001938.1:0-147500 GCA_037957365.1 Torreya grandis
GAAAGGTTAACCTCTAAAGCACATGAAATTACTTGGGTTTACCACAAAAACTAATGTAAATTATTTATGACTCCAAGTGGGTTATCTAAGTGTATTTTATTTGTACTTGAATTTATACAGACTGTAATAAATGCACTATTTTGCATGGTTTTTGGTGTTTTGTATGGGTTTTGAGAAAATGAGAACTTGAAAACTATTGGATGATGTAATTTGAGATGTATTTAATATAATAAATCCAAAAAATATGTATAATACATCCTAGAAGTGATCCAAAAAATATCATTTTCTAAGGCATCCTAAACATGCTTAAAATGAGACTAGGTGGTAAGGCCATTTCATGGTTTTCACACTTTCATAGGGTCTTAGGCCCTAAAAATTGACATGAAGCTTGGTGATATGATAGGTAAATTTAATAACATGATTTTTTGTGGTTTAAAACATGTGAGGTAGGTCTAGATTAGAAAAAAGGGTTGTAGGCAAGAAGGCCTAATTGAGGAGAGAGAAAGGGAAAAAGGCACTTACACTCACATTTTGGACCTAAAAATTGGCATGGAGTTGTAAATACATATTTTGTCCTCAAATATTCCCTTATTTTTTCATTAATATCCATACACTTCCATATACTAGGAGGTTTATAGGTTTTTAGGGCTACACGAAAAATATGCCTAATAAGAGCTTGGAGAGATAAATGGAGTTTTAGGAGTTGTTCTAGGAACCAAACTGGATGAATTCAGGTATGATAAGGTATTTAAATAAATTTAATGGAGATATAGTTCCTTGGAGACTATTAAATCAGGTTTTGATCCACTTGGATGAAGCTAGGCATGGGAAATGAAGAATTTCAACACACCTAGTCAAATGAACGAAGAATGCCACTAGAATGTCAGATCAAAGGAGTTTACAAGTGCATGTAAGGTGTCAAAAGAGAAGGTATTAAGGAATTTATGATTAATAAGTAAATTTTCACTCTTTTTATGTAAGTAAGGGCAATTTTCAAGAAGGATTAAGATGTTAAGCTAAGTTCTAACTCCTACACCACTTGGAGGATGGAACATCTTCAGAGGAGAGACACATAGATTTGGAAGTATATTTAGACTATTCATAACTCCTCCTATTTTTTAACTCTTATGAACAAGGAATATATAGAGGGAGGTTATTATAGTGTTAGTCCAATAAAAAAAATCAAAATAACACACTAAACACTTGATACCTCTAGCCTAAACACTAGGGAGAGCATACGTGACAAGCATACAAATGAAAACACAACTAAAAAATAAAATAAACCATTATTTTACCTTTATTGGAGATCCAAATGGATTTTTGAAGTGGATTTCTTAGTATTTTGCATCAATAAGTCTTTATCAATGAAGCTCCCTTTGCTCCTTCTCTCCTTGGCACATTGGCTTTGTTGATTGGCTTATGAATTTAACATGGTAATTATTGATCAAATTGCAATTTTAGGTCAAATTGAGACCCCTATAGGTAAAAATTTGATTTTTAGGTGTTTTAGGGGTCTAATAAATATTTTAAAAGGTGTTTTATATGTTAATTAATGTCATTTCATGTCATACTAGCCTTGGTCCTTAGTTATTTGAGTCATTTTGAGGTCAAAAAAGGAGCATTTAATGAGTTGTATGTGTTGTCCCCCAAAAATATCACTCATATTTGGGACAACATTTGAACTATTTTGGTCCTACAAACCAAAATTGTTTCTTCCCTTTTTGAAATTTGTCCTGGTCATTCAAATTCCTCATTTTTCAAGCTTCACAGGTTGAAATCTGCGGACTCTGCAGGCTTGAATCTACGGACTCTGCAGGCCAAGTTCAACGAGCTTCACAGGTTGAAATCTACAGACTCTTTCAAGGTTAGATAAAACTATAGACTTGGTTTCTATAGACTCTACAGGCAGGTTCATTTCTACAGGTTTAAAGGCTTCTACAGGTGGGTTCAATCAAAAGAATCAGTTTCCAAAACTTGGTCATTTTCAAGATTGGTTCAGTGCCTTGGTTCAATAAAATATCTCCATCGGCAAGCATCTAAGCAAAGAAGGCTTAAACCATTGAACCATTTTCATTCAAAGGTTCAATGAGTTCAAAGTTCAAAAGGTTAAATGAGTTCAAAGTTTAAAAGGCTCAATGCTTTCGATTCAATGGTGGGTTCAATCAAAGGAACGGTTCAAAGGTGGGTTCAATCAAGCAGTTCAATAATTTGTTTCACTCAGTTGGTTCATCCACTTTGTTTCAATGCTTTGGTTTAATCAAATGGTTCGTCAGTCAGTTCAAGGCTTTGTTTGAACCATTGAACCAAAGCTTGGTTCAACGGTTGGTTCAACATCTTTTGGTTCAAAGGTAGGTTCAAACAAATGGTTTAAAGGTAGGTTCAATCAAGCGGTTCAATGCTTCAATTCATTCGATTGGTTCATCAGCTTGAACCATTTTGGTTCAAAGCTTGGTTAATTAGCTTGGTTCAATGGAGTGGTTCAACAGATTGGTTCAATGTTTTGGTTGAACATTTGGTTCAATCAAACGGTTCAATGGCTTGGTTCAACCAAGCGGTTCACTCAAACGGTTCAAAGGAGCAATTCAATGTAAAAGTTCAAAGAGCCTCCTAAAGGACAAGTGCCCTTGCGGAGGGCACTTGGTTAACAGAAGTACCTTCGAAAGGGTCATTTTCAAAGAAGGTCACAAAGGTAAATTCTTTCAAAATTTTTGTTTAAGGCAGACAAAGGCATAATTCTTTGAGACTTTTGTCCGAAGTAATTCCTTCAGACAAAAAGTTTGAAAGAATTTAGACAAGCCGCAGGTGGAAAAAACTCGAAAGATTTTACAAAGGCAAAAACAAAGGAACAATTCTATAGACTTTTTGTCTACGAGAAATTTCCATGAACTTTTTGTCCGCAGGAATTTGTCTATGGAGAAAGCCCGGGGAAAATACCCGTGGGATTTGTCCGCAGGAAATATCCGCAGGAAATGTCCGTGAAGACTCTAAGGAAAAGGCCGCTGAAGGACCCCAAAGGGTAGGTGCCCTTGTAGGGGACTCTCAGCTACCAAATAGTAGGACATTTTCCCAAAGCCGAAGGGTCACCGTCCCTTCGAGAACATGTAAAACAAGAAGCCTGAAGGCCATTTGAAGACTGCCTGAAGGGCAGATACCCTTGTAGGGGCTGTTTTGGACCCAAATTAGATCATTTATTAAGGCCCAAAAGGGTAGGTTCTTTCTTAAAAAGTGCCAAATAGAAAAGCCGAAGAAGGACCAAGGGGTGACACGCCCGAAGACGTCAAATTCAAGACAGTGAACTAGCCATTGAAAACTTAGTGATGGGCGTGCGAATGTCAATTTTAAAGATCATGAAATAGGCATTGATCCTTTGAATCTACATACCTGAATGCATTCACAGGATTTAAGGCCAAGGCCAGTAGAAAGCGATTAAAGAATAGAACAATAAATTGAATCCAGGACCTAATTCAATTAACTAGAAAGGAGGAATGATGAAGGAAGGATCAGATCGCTAGGTGGACATTGAAAGTTGCAAAATTTTAATAAGCATGACTTGTTTCCCTGAATTGAGAAAAACAAATGGGTAGATGCCCCTAATTTCCAGCCTGTCTTCCTAACAGTTTTCAATGCAACATGATGTGTTACTGTTCCCGAGTCCTTCTTGAAGAGGCTATATAAGGGGCTCTCTTTTATTGTACATGTATCTCTTTTTGACAATCATAACAAAACTCTGCCCAAATTGAAAGGCATTACTAAGACTTTGAGCTCAGTTTGTTGATCATATTTTGTTACTGGAATAAGAAAGCAAGTGATTTTTTAGACTTTGTGCTATGATATCTTTGTTACTGAGGAAACTATTCTTATGTCTTTTTCCTTAATATATCTTTTGTTTCTTTAATTCAACAAGCAGAATTAGTGACAAAAGTTAGGAAGGTGTCTTGAAGAGTCAACTGTGGAGAGAATTTGTGCCCCATAATTGCCTTTAGTGTGTTTTCTTTTCATTTCTGTGTAAAGGACTTTGGGACGACTTTGTTCCCTCATTGTCCTTCGTATCTTACTCTTGAGCAATTCAGGTGGAGACTTTATGTTGCATCTCAATTTTCTAGTTACTACGTCTTTGGTTACATTTTTCTGTTATTACCAAGAGTATTTTTGTGGTTTTTTGAATAGTACTTCTAAAAGAAGAGGAGTGCTGTCTATCATTTCCCTTGAGTTTTTCCTTTGATTTGCATGCATCATCTCTGAAGAAAGAGAGATGGATGGTTTGTCTTACCCTTGAGTATTATTTTCTCTTTATATACATATATAGCATATCTATAGGAAACCTCCCCTTGATGAGAGGAGAGATCAGTCCCCTTTTGATGTGGTAAAACTACACATTTGGATGACTAATCTTCCTACTTTGGCTGATCAGACCTATTTTGTTTATCAGTACACTGATAGACAAAATATTCAACCAACATTATGGATTCATTGGAAAGTTTTAAGGTTAAAAAAGGTTATGCAATGTTACATGTGTCTTCACATTTCATAATCAACTAAATTTAATTGAAAGTGGTAGGTGCTTCAAATAAAAAAGTAATTTTTTAAGGAAAAAAGGTGAGTTTAGCACTTGTACAGACCATGGGGAAGTATGCCACATGGGAGAAGATAATATAATGTTATTTAACCTTCCTAAATCTAATTTACACATTTGAAGTTCTCGGGAAGTTCCTTTTTTGGTCCAAAACTACTCTACTCCTTTTTCACCCTTCTTGGCAAGCAAAAGTAGTCTTCAAGTTTATACTTGGTACGACTAGTAGAGGAGGTTTCAGATAAAATGCCTTAGGGAGGTGAAATTAAAATTATATAAATTAATTTAAATATAAATATTTTAAATAATGGTCTTATTTGAGTCATGAACCATCCTCATAAAGTTGACTATACTTTTTTGCTAGCAATTTCATGCACCCTATAAGCTTTACCTTGGTTTGAGCAATTCTATATAAAGTAGCTATTGATATTGGTTATATAGGATAATGAGTATCTTTTATAATGATATAAATTATTTTTTTCACATTTAATGATGTTTTTATATGCAAATCATCTTAATTTGTAGGAGGATACACCTTGCTATGTTACAAGTAATTTTTCACCATGTTCAAGATTTCATGATTTGACAATGGATATAGGGGGTTTTGATAAGTAAATCATAATTTTTATAATGTTATTTTTATCTCATTTCATCTCAATATCTTTCTCTAAATCAATCTCCATGAAAATGTAGTTTTGAGTGCCATACAGTCATGTGATAGGAAAAAACACCTACAAGTGCTTTCATGAAGAAGTGTAAACATTGAAAGGAAAGTTTAGGAGATTGTATTGAGTTTTAATCATATTTAAGTTTCATTTACACACCATTTATGTGATATTAATCAACTTTTTTATGCATTTTCTTTCAATACATGGACTGTCTCATGCTCCCTGCCCATATGTAACCCACAGTGCATTTACAGACTCTCAAGATGACATCATACTGAGATGGAAGGTTGGATAAATGTTTAAATATTATAATAATGTTAGGATTCCATTTTAATACATTTTTAATGATTTAATTGATCATGAACCCTATATTTTGCATACTATTTAGTTTTTCTCATTGGCTATAGACATGGAAATGGCCACCTACAGTGTCAACAAAGGACTAAGGTTCATGATGGAAGAATTTAGAAAACTAAGAACCATTTTTGGAGTCCTAAGGTGATATATAGATACTAACATAAATTTTTTAAGTGATATATGGCTAAACCAAGTTGAAAACCACCTCCAAGGATGATGATCGAGTTTTAGGCCCTTTATGCCTAAAAGAGCAAAATAGAGATCCTTGATGTTTTGTTGAAATCCTAAAACAAGGTTGCATTTTCATTTTATGCATCCTATTGTGTTCATTATATGTCCTCTACATAGGTATTTCACCTTTAAAAATATAAAGGAAAAAATTTTATTGAAAGTGGTTGTTGAGGGTCCTAAAGATGCCCTCAAAAACACTGAGAGAAGGTAGTGAAACCTACAGTTGGAGCTCAAAAAGAGAATTTCAAATCCAAGAGTTAAAAATATTAGACCATTACATCAAGGTGGAGTGTTTACAAATATTAAATTATAATATATGGTCTAAAGGATCATCATAAGGAATGGTACCTTGTGTTTTGGTTCCCCAAACACACCTACAATCTGTATAATAACCTAAATGTACACCTACAACCAACTATAGGAACACAACCCATAGAAGGAGTTTGAACATGAAGTAACCCATGTTTGGATGATTAAAATTTATAATAAAGACCTTATAGAATTATAAGGAACACTTTCCAGAAGTTTTAAAGGTGATGGTGGTCCATAAGTCCTTTTACATTAAAAAATAGTCAACCATTGTTGACTGTGACATAATTAGTAACATAAAGGAGTAATGTTCAAGAATTATAAATACATAAGGGATGAGTCAATTTAATTTAAAAAATAATAAAAAGAATCTAAATATCTTAGATGTTTTTGAAGGTATTTAGTACAGGTTTTGGAGGTAAAAGCCATCTATAAAGTCCCCTACAGTCACCTCTAGGTGACTGTAGGTAAACAATTAGAAAAGACATTATGTCTTAGGGATATTTTAGGATTTTACAAGGTGATATTATGTATAATATATGATAAACCATCATGGAAACCTAAGTATGGGATCTAAACATGTTTTCAAGGCCTAACTCAAATAGGTTGGGAAACACCTACAAGTAGGGTTAGCTTTCGAGTTAGGCCTGACTGAGTAAGGCAAGATTTTAAGGTGAAGACATAGAGTTTGAGGGTTTGATATCATTATGAACATGCTTATTATGGTTAAAAACACCTTATTATAACCTCATGGTGTGGAAAACAAGTAGGGTTAGCACTCTAAAGGTGCATCACTTAGTCCATAGGGTAAACCCTTATTGCACAGTCCATTTCACACATTCAATCTTGGAATTTTGAAGAGATGAAAGGTCAAATGACCAGATAAAGAGTTGGAAATTTTTATATATTTACATTTATGATTATATAGGCCCTCAAAACATTCACATTGTCTAAAAAAATAGGGGAATTACCCTCTATTTTGTCTCAAACAGAGGGTACTTACCCTCATACATAAACTAGTAGGTTAAGGGGGAAGGGATAAAATGATGGATTGGGAGTGATATGAATATTTAAATAAGGTGTGATAAGTTAAACCTATGAAAATATTAATAACCTAACAAGAAATGGTGAAGCTCAATAGAATAGTCTAAACCATAAGAGTTGCAATCAGTCCTATATGGCAATTTTAGGCATAAAGACTGGGTGTGAGATCATTTTCAATTTTATCCCTAAGTGAGATTTAAAATTTATTGTGACATGTATATGGTATAATATTATAGGTTTTTTATCTATTTGGAAGCAAGGAAAACCATCAAAAGTCATTTTAAGCTATAAGGTGTAGTCAAGTCTATTAAGCAAGGTTCAAGCCTAAGGCCAAATGAAGGGTCATTCATAATTATAGCATGAGATGAGAATTAAAATTAATTGGAGAATGTATATGGAAACATAATAGATGTTTTAAAACTATTGAGATGCAAAGGAAACCTTGAGGAAGCCATTTTTGGCTCAAAATTAATTTAGACCTATAAGGAACAAAAAAATAAGCTCGATAAGGTGATTTCAAATGCTCATTTTTCTCTTGATTATTTGCATGGAGGCCATGGAGTTTAGAGGTGTTAGAAGGGTCCTTAAAAATATTCCTTGTGGAATTTTTTTTAAAGTTGGATCTCAAAGCTTTATGAACAAATCTTAAGATTCAAAACATGCCTAAAACCCTTGCAAAGACTAGTTTGAGGAAATGAGAGAGATAATGCACCAAAAGGGACTAAAATGGAATGAATGATGATTGGATGTTAAATAGGAATCAATTAGGCTCCCTAAAATCAAAATTATACATATAGACTTGTATGGATAGGGTGTAAAATAAGATATTTTTGACCATTTTTTTGTGTTTTGTAGGTTCTATAAGGATTCTAAGGATGAAATAAAGTTTGGGAGGAAGATATATAACTTTTATAACTCCATATGTCCATTTAATGCTTTTACAAGACTCCTAAGTATTTAAAAAAATAGATTCATCTCAGCCAATCAAAATTTGCATATTAGACAAGCTAGTGAGAAGGGTGGAAAACTTTAAGTGAGCCAAATTAAAGGTGGCACTAATTATTATAAGGCCATGGAGGTTATTTAAAATTATCATCCACTCCCTCCCATGGATTTTAATATAAAAATGAAGCCAAATTTGAGGCCAATTGTAAAGGTTGAATGAAGAGTTTTTTAGACTGTAGATGATGATGGCTCCTTTTTAGATGATTCTAGATGACTAAGAATACAACTAATGAATGAAGAGGAATGAATAAGACCCTTAACATTATTTAAAATCATTGGACCTGGTCCTAGTTAGTTATGAGGCATTAAAACAATGCCAATCATGAAGGTAGTTTTTTTGAGCCAACACAAGGAGTTTCATGCCACTTTTCATGAGTTTTATGCCTTATGTGGATACTTGTACTTCTTGAAATTATACGGTTCATCACATATACTATTATAATGCAAATTAACTCCTTTGAATTAGCTTTACAAGTGTCCTTATGACCATTGTACTTCTCTCTTCTTCTCTTTCTCTCAAGTTATATAATACCTACCATTTTGGCCTTTGTAATCTAATACCTATTAAGTTGTGGAGCTAAAAGCTTCACAGGTATGCAAATGTAGAGGTTGCTGAGTGACACAATAATCGACGTCGGTCAGGTCAACTGATGTCGGTTATCTTTAGCTACACAGTAACTGGCATTGGTTATGGTCAGTCAACATCGGTCAGACAGGAACTGACATCAGTCACCTGTGTGTTTCCAGAACTGTTATTCTAATTTTAGACGAATAGTTAGTTTGCATGTAAAGACTAATTTTAGTCTTGAGTCTACGTTTCTAATTATTGTTTGGTTTGGGATCTATTTAAGAGACCCATTGGGCTATATTGTAATCAAGTAAGTAGGCAACAAAAATTGGGTTGATTATCACTGAAAGTGTAGGCAACAACAACCATTGGGTTGATTGTCACATGTAAGCAAGGTCAGTTGATTTGTAGGGTTTGCAAGATCAAGGAGATCTGCTGGAGGGAACAACAACTCGATATTGAGTTGATTTTTGGTTGTAATTGATTGAGAGAGAGAAATCTTGAGGGAGAATTACTGTATGCCCAAGAGGTGTGGGAAGAAGAAGAGATTTCTTCATTGTATTGCCTTCTGGAAAAGTGTTAATACAAATTGTATTATTTCTCGTATCTCCTATTCTTTGCTGTTTCTGATTTCTAGTTATTTATTACTTCTAGTTTAATTATGTGTTTAGTTGCTTATAAAAAGGTAATCAATTATACTCTAAAGAGGATCTTGATAGTTGCATCGGTCAGATAGGAACCGACATCGGTCACCTGTGTGTTTCCAGAACTATTGTTCTAATTTTAGATGAACAATTAGTTTGCATGTAAAGACTAATTTTAGTCTTGAGTCTGCGTTTCTAATTATTTTTTGGTTTGGGATCTATTCAAGAGACCCATGGGGCTGTATTGTAATCAAGTAAGTAGGCAACAACAATTGGGTTGATTGTCACTGAAAGTGTAGGCAACAACAACCATTGGGTTGATTGTCACATGTAAGCAAGGTCAGTTGATTTACAGGGTTTGCAAGATCAAGGAGATCTGTTGGAGGTAACAACAACTTGGTATTGAGTTGATTGTTGGTTTTAGTTGATTGAGAGAGAGAACTCTTGAGGGAGAATTACTGTATGCCCAAGAGGTGTGGGAAGAAGAAGGGATTTCTTCATTGTATTTCCTTCTGGAAGAGTGTTAATACAAATTGTATTGTTTCTCGTATCTCCTATTCTTTGCTGTTTTTGATTTCTAGTTACTTATTACTTTTGGTTTAATTCTATGTTTAGTTGCTTATACAAAGGTAATCAATTTTATTCTAAGGAGGATCCTGACAATACCACACCAGGTATGGAAAATACATTATAGTTTTGACATTTTACTTGCCTTGAAAAATAATTTCAATTTATTTTTGAGTTCATATATCAGATTTTAAAAGTGTGTGAAGAGATGTATAGTGAATAGTCAAGAGATATTTACTTATCCTTGGTTTCTCCTAGTCCTTCCATGTTTGATGCAAGTGATTCCATACCTAATAGGTCATATAAAGTGTTTTTAAATGTATGTACATATTATTAAGTGTAAAAATAAGTTTTAGCATATTAAAAATGATCTATATTTCTACTTACCTTAGATAATCTTCATGTAGGCCACCTTCATATTGAAATACTAATGTTAGTGCACTCTAGGATTCGTAAATTTGTGTTGTATGCCTTGTCTCAAAGTGATGTAATACAATAGTCTTATAGTAAAAATATTGGTGCATCAACCCATAGAATAGGTGTCATTTCATGCCAACTCTATCCATGTTCTCCACAAATAATTAGTTAGTATAGGTGAAAGCATTTCAAGGCACATCTAGGGAGCTAACCCTTCATTCTAGAGATTCATATCACCAAATTGACTACCCACAGCAACTAAGATGTTTCCATTGTGCCACTTGGATGAGGAGAGATGAGGAATATTATCAAAGGGTGAAAATACAAGTGACAATAGCTTTTGGCATGCCTGATGGGACTCTTAGTCTAAGAGGCTAAATTTTTTTTGGTGTTGTCTTTCAACAATTAGCCTTTGGAGGCATCTATCTAAGCATCAATGGTGACTCCAAGATTACATTATCTAGTCAAGCAACCTAGGTATTCCTTTTGAAGATTGTTGGTGAGAATTCCTTATGTTATTGCTTCCTAATGAATTTTTAGGGCTAAATTTGATGTTGAGTATTGTTTTACATAAGTTGGTGAGGTTTATCAAGCTTGTAACACTCATTATCAGCCTTAGTATGATCTTTACCAACTAGTTGTGAGCCTAATATAAGTCATAACAAGGTTGGTAAGAATCATATTGGAGCTAGTAATACTACCATTCAAGAAGGATATGATGATAATCAGAAAGAAGATGACTTATGGTAGTCCTATGACCCTTCATTTCTCTCTCCATATGGACACCATGTTGTTGGACAATCCTATGAGGAAGGTTACCAAGAAAACTATCAAGAAACACCTCTTTATCAATCCCAATATGAACCCTATCCTTTATATCATGATGCATATTAGCCTCAAGAGTACTAATATGAATCTTATCATATGAAATTAGATGTTTCTATGGACTACACATAAGGATATTATTGGCAAGATGCATCTCCTACTCATGTAGATGCTTGTCCTCCTAAGAATCCCAAGAATTCACTTCCATATGAGCTTACTAGTTCTTTTTTATTTTCCAAACCCACTCATAATCCTTATTCTTCATCACACACTCCATTTTTAACTCCTTTACCTTCCAATACATCTCATATTCTATCTCCTTCACCTCAAATACATGAACCTATCCATCAACTTTCTACCTCACCCCTTCTTGAAAAAGATCCCATCTTGAGAGAAGCAAGTGAAGAAGAGAAAGCTCAATTCATGGCTGATAAAGAAGACCTTATGAATGACTATGAAGAATAAATCACCATAGGGACTCCCCTTGGTGAACAAAAGGATAATCCATAAGATTTTATCTCCATATTTGAAGGAATGTATGCATATGAATTAGACTCTAATGCCTCTATTTTTGAGGGGAGGTGTATCCATGAGGAACGTGGCCAAAACTTGAAGAGAGAGGTATTTGAAGACTCCATGTCTGATCATGAAGTTGTGGATGACCATCTCAAACATGAATATGAATGTGACATCATGGATGGAAAACAAGTTTAAATCATTCCTTGAGAAGTGCCAGTCCTAAGAGAGTCTCACAAAACCAAGGTAGAGGAAACATCCCTTGAAGATGACATACATGGGGAAGAAGATTTATGGTAGAAGTCCAAATCCATATGCAAGGAATTTGATAGTTTTGCTAAAGTTTTTTCTTCTCCAAAAGATTGCATAGTTGATGACAAGTTTTTTGATGAATCTAAGCATGATATTGAGTTTTCAATCAAACATAAATGTGAAATTTATTCTACTGGTAAAAAAACTACTATCATTAAGTCATTTGATGATGCAAGTGTACAAGAAGTTATAGACATGGATAATAAGGGCAAGGCCGAGAAAATTATCAAATTATAAAAATTGCATATCAAGGACCAAGTTCATGAGAAGGTTGAGACTATTTGGATGCAAGAGTAGTTCATTTTCATATACAACCTATATGGAGCTACTTGTTTCTTTTTGAACTTCATGCCAATGAAGTTGGCAAACACCATGAAGTAGATGGAAGCATCAATGCTAAAGGATAAAAGGCTACATGTCTCATTAAATCCTTCATGTCATGAAACCAGGAAGGTTTCAAACTTCTCCTTTGATCTAAGAGGGAGTTTTTATCTCAAGTTAGCTAATTTTTGAGTCAATTTTTTAGTTGGGTGTGTGTGTGTGTGTGTTCCATAAGTGCTCATGAAGCACAAGTGTGTTTTACTTAGTTTCTTGTATTGTGTGTTGCTTCTTGTTAGTTTTTCCTTGTGTTTTATGTGTTTTCAAAGGAAAGGTGTGTGTGTCAAACTTCATGTACATGTGACTCCATAGCCTAATGGACTAAAAAGGCTACTGGTCTAGTTAGTATAACATAGATACTACCCCTATGAGTTACCAATTTTTTGACAAAATTTAACTTTTAGGTCAAATTAGGACCCCTATAGGTAAAAAATTTATTTTTAGGTATTTTATGGGTCTAATACATAGTTAAAAGGTGTTTTATAGGTTAATTAATGTCATTTAATGTCATACCAGCATTTGTCTTTAGTCATTTTAGTCATTTTGAGGTCAAAAAAGGGGCATTTAATGAGTTGTATAGATTCCTAAGGAAGTGTGAAGGATCCAAAAGGTTATGTCACATGACATTTGTCTTCACATTTATTATTCAAATTTTGGTAACTAAAAGTGGTAGGTGCTTTTGAGGAAAGAATAATTTTCTTAGGAAAAAGGTGAGTTTGGCACTTATACGATCCATGGGGAAGTGTGCCACATGGGAAAAGATAATAAAATGTCCTTTAAACTTATTAAATATTAGTTACAAATTTTAAATGATTTAGAAGTGCCATTTTTATTCCAAAACCATTCTACTCCTTTTTCACCCTTCTTGGCAAGTAAAAGTAGTCCTCAGTTTGTAATTTGTATGACTAGTAGAGGAGGTTTCAGATCAAACGCCTTGGGGAGGTGAAACTAAACTCATAAATCTTAATTTGATTTAATTTTTTTGAAGAATGGTGGCCTTTTATTTAATAACCAACCTCATGAAGTTGACTATAATTTTTTGCTAGCTATTTCATGCACCCTATAGGTTTTGCCTTAGTTTGAGAAAGTTCATAAAAATTAGCTACTGATATTGGTTCCAAAGGATTTTTAGTCTCTTCTATAATTATCTCCATTTTTTTCACATTTCATGATGTTTTGATATGCAAATCATCTTAATTTTTAGAAGGATACACCTTGTTGTGTTACAGGTAGTTTTTCACCATGTTTAGGATTTCATGCTTTGTCAATTGATCTAGGGGGTTTTGATAAGTCCATTATCATGTTTATAATGTGATTTTTATCTCATGTCATATAAATTTCTTTCTCTAAATCAATCTCCATGAAAATTTAGTTTTGAGTGCTATACAATCACGTGATAGGAAAATACACCTACAAGTACTTTCATGGAGAGTTGTCATCATTAAAAGGGAACTATAAGAGATTGGATTGAGTTTTAATCATATTAAAGTTTCATTTACACAACATTTATGGGAGATTAACTAATTTTTGTATGAATTTATTTTAATACATGGACTGTCTCATGCTCCCTACCCATATGCAACCCATAGTGCATCTATAGCCTCTCAAGATGATCTCATGATAAGATGGAAGGTTGGATAAATGTTTCAATGTTAAAAGAATGTTATGATTCCATTTGAATACATTTTTAAGGGTTGAATTGATCATGAACCTTATATCTTTCATATTGTTTAGTTTTGCTCATTGGCTACAAACATGGAAATGGCCACCTATAGATGTCAAAAGAGAACTCAGGTTCTTAAAGGTGGAATTTGGAAAATTAAAAACCATGTTTGGAGTCCTAAGGTGATATAAAGATCATAAAATACATGTTTTAAGCTATATATGGATAAAACAAGTTGAAAACCACCTCCAAGGATGGTGACTGAGGTTTAGACCCTTTGTCCTCAAAAGAGCAAAACATAGATCCTTGATGTTTTGTTGAAATCCTACAAAAAGGTTGCATTTTCCTTTTATGAATCCTATTGTATTCATTATTTAGCCTCTACATAGGTATTTAACCTTGAAAAATATTAAGGATATAAGATTTATTGAAAGTGGTTATTGAGGGTCCTAATGATGCTCTCAAAAGCACTGACAGAAGGTAGTGAAACCTATAGTTAGAACTTAAAAAGAGACTTTCAAATCCAAGATTTAAAAAATTAGACCTTGCCATCAAGGTGAAGTGTTTACAGATAGTCAAGTGTCATATATGGTATAAAGGATCATCATAAGGAATGGTACCTTGTGTTTTGGTTCCCTAAACACACCTACAGTCTGTATAATAAGCTAATTGCACACCTATAGCCAACTATAGGAACACACAGTCCATAAATAGAGTTTGAAAATTAATTAACCCATGTTGGGATTATTAAAAATGATTCTAAAAACCTCAAATATTTACAAGGAACACTTTTCACAGGTTTTAAAGGTGATGGTGGTCTATAAGTCCTTTTACCTTAAAAAAGTCAACCACTATTGATTGTGACATAGTCAGTAGCATAAAGGAGTAATGTTAAAGCATTGGAAATACATAAGGGATGATTAATTTGAATTTAAATAATAATAAAATTAATCTAAATATCTCATAGGTTTCTAAAGGTATTTAGCATAAGTTTTTGAGGTAAAAGCCATCTATAAAGTCCCCTACAATCACTTGTAGGTGACTGTAGGTAAATAGTTAGCAGAGACATTGTGTCTAAGGGATATTTTAGGATATTAAAAGGTGATATTAGGTATAAAATATGATAAAACATCATGGAAACCTTAGGAAGGGATATAAACATGTTGTCAAGGCCTAACTCAAACATGCAGGGAAATACCTACAAATAGGGTTAGCTTACCAGTCAGGCTTGACTGAGTAAGGAAAGATTTAAAGGCATAGGCATATAGTATGAGGGTTAGATATAATTATTATGATGAAAAAAACCTTAATATACCCTCATGGTGTGGAAAATAAGAAGGGTTAGGACTCTAAAGGTGCATCACTCAGTCCATAGTGTAAACCCTTGTTGCAGAGTCCATTTCACACATTCAGTCTAGGACTTTTGAAGAGATGAAAGGTCAAATTACCATATAAATAATTGTAAATTTTTAATTTTTTATATTTTAACTTATATAGTCCCTAAAAACATTCACCTTATCTGATCAAATAAGGGAAGTACCCTTTGTTTTGTCTCAGATAGAGGGTACTTCCCCTCATACATAAACTGGCTGGTTTGGGGAAATGGGATGAAATTTTGGATTGGGGTTGATATTAATATCTATAAAAGGTGTGATAAGTTTAATTAAACCTAGGAAAACATTAATAAACAAAAAATAAATGGTGAAGCTCAACAGAATAGTCTAAACCATAAGAGTTACAGTCAGGCCTATATTTCTATTTCAGGCAAAAGACCAAGTGCAAGATAATTTTAAATTTGAGCCATAAGTGAGATTTAAAATTTATTATGAAATGTATTTTAGATCATGTTATATGTGTTTTATATATTTAGAGGCAAGGAAAACCATCAAAATTCATTTTGAGCTATAAGGTGCAGTCAATCCTATTAAACAAGGTTCAAGCCTAAGGCCAAATGAAGGGTCATTCACAATTATAGCATGAGATGAGAATTAGAATGAATTTTAAAATGTATATAGAGACATATTAGATGTTTTAAAACTATTTATATGAAAATAAAACCCTGAGGAAGCCATTTTGGCTCAAAACTAACTCAAACCTACAAGGAACAAGAAAATAAGCTCGATAAGGTGATTTCAAATGCTCATTTCTCTCTTGATGCTTTACATGGAGAAAAATGGAGTTTATAGGTGTTATAAGGGTTATTTAACATCATAATTGTTTATTTTTCTTTTAGTTTATATGTCAGAGCTTTATGAACAAAGCTTAAGAGTCAAAATAGGTCTAAAACCCTTGTAAAGACCAGTTTGAGGAAATGAGACAGATAATTAACCAAAATGGACTAGAATGGAATTAATGATGATTTTATATTAAATATGACTCATTATATATCCCTAAAATAAAAATTAGTTGTATGGAATTGTATGAACATGGTTCAAAATAGGGTATTTTTTACCATTTTTATTGTTTTACAGGTTCTAGAAGGAGTTTGAGGATGAAATAAAGTTTGGGAGGAATATAAAGAATTTTTATAACTCCATTTTTAAATTTAATGATTTTATAAGTATCATAAGTATGAAAACAAACAACTTCATCTCATCCAGTCAAAACTAGCATATTGGACAAGCTAGTGAAAAGGGTGGAAAACTTCAAGTTAGCTAAATTTAAGGTGTCCCTGGTGCTTCTAATGCCATGTAATGTATTGAAACTTGTCACCCACTCCATACCATGGATTTTCATGGAAAATTTAATCTAAATTTGAGGCCAAGTGTGCAAGGTGCATGAAGGAAGATTTTTTTAGACTATAGATGATGATGGATCCTTTCCAGATGATTCTAGATGACCAAGCCTAAAACCAATGCATAGAGAGGCATGATTGATACCATTAAATTATTATACTTGGTTATATTAAGTTATGAGGAATTAAAACAAGGATAATCATGAAGTTATTTTTTTAAGCTAACACAAGGAGTTTCATGCCACTTTTCATGAGTTTCATGCGTTGTGTGGACACTTGTACTTCCTGAACTTGCATTGTTTTACCCATATCCTCTTATCATGGACAAATAAATACTTTTATTAGCTTGAAAAGTGTCCTTATAAAAATTTGGTTTCTCTCTTCTTCTCTTCTCTCATGTTTTATAAGAGCTCCCATTTTGGCCTTTGTAATCTAATACCACACTAGGTATTATGAAGCCCTACTAGTTTTGAAATTATAATTGCCTTAGAGAATAAATTAAATTCATTTTTGAGTTCATATATCAGCTTGTAAAAGTGTGTGAAGAGATGTATAGTGAATAGTTAAGAGATATTTACTTATCCTTGCTTTCTCCCAATCTTTCCATGTTTGATGCAAATGATTCCATGCCTAAAAGGTTATATGAAGTGTTGTTAAATGTATGAACATGTTATTAAGTGTACAAATAAGTCTTAACATTTTTTAAAATAGTATAACACTTACCTTAGATAATATTCATGCAGGTCACCTTCATATTTAAATATTGATGTTAGTGCACTCTAGGACTCTTAAATTAGTGTTGTATGGCTTGTCTTAAAGTGATGGAGTATAATAGTCTTATGGTAAACATCTTGGTGTGTCAACCCCTATAATATCTTTCATTTCATGCCAACTCTATCCTTTTTCTCCAAAAACAATTAGTTATTATAGGTGAAAGCATTTTAAGGCACATCTAGGGAGCTAGCCCTTCTTTCTAAAGATTCATCTCACCAAATTGACTACTCATAGAAAGTGAGATGTTTCCATTGTGCCACTTGGATGAGGAGAAATGAGGCATCTCCTTAAAGGGTAAAAATACAAGTGACAATAGTAACACTAATTAAAAGGTTGTCTCTCTAAAAATTAGCATTATAACTTTGGATTATGAGAGCTTTGAATATATTCAGGCATAATAACCTACACAAAAATATCTTGGAGATCAATAGGTATGGCCTTGTATTTCTAGTCTCAAGAGTTATCTATCACCCAAGGTGTGTTAAGGCTGAGTTTAAATATGAAATGAGTTTAAACTTACTCTAGGTGAGTTGAGGCTAACTCCAGTTAAGTTAAAAGTTGTCATGTAATTATAATTTTCAATTACTAGGCATGTCTCTCAAATTAGATATTTTGGAAGATCTTGACAACTCATAAAGGTAATGATGAAAAGACTTGATATTTTAATTTTTTAAATTTCCATTTTTTAGATATTCATTAATTGTAAATGGATAATTCAATTAAGCATTTGATCTAGTTTAATTAGTTGATTCATTTTGATAAGCATTTTAGCTCTTTTAATATTTGTTCAAGTTCCCCACTTAATGGGTCCATAGGCTAAACTGCCAGTTATAAGGTCACAAGGTGACTGAAGATGAATCTTTGATAGGTTATTATTACATATAGTATAATACCCTAAATAGGGATGCCTAAACATAATTTTGATCATTAATGAATTATTAAAGGATAAAATTTAGATGTTTAATGATTTTTAGGCTTAATTTGTAATGTTTGGTAGAAATCAGTCTAAAGTCCAATCGAAATCCAATTGTGGCTAGAATGCAGTGTCTATAGTTTTCCCCTATTTAGAAAGGCATTGAAAGCTATAGGAATAGTAATTTCATCTTAAATAATTTTTTTTATATATGCCTAATGCCCCTATAGGTAATAGATGAGCCTTAGATTCCCCCTTGAGGTAGCGGTTGGCAAATAAGGTTGGCATTTAGTCCTTCAAGAGAAGGAAAATGATTGGACCAAAATTTAAAAGTGGGTGGAGAGGATTGATTTACTTAAAGGTAGTTATAATTAGTGGAAAAATGAGATGCCCTAGTTGAGTACATAAAAAGAATGATTTTCCCAAAGGTGGCTATAATCATCATCATGACAAGGTAAAAAGATAATTATTTGCCTAAAGTTAGTTATAATAATTAGCTAAAGGAAAATTTAAGAAGATAATGATTTGCCCATAGTCAGTTATAATCATTAGCTAAATGAAAACATGCCTCAATTGGGTAAGTAGAGATAATTATTTGTCCAAAGATAGTTATAATAATTCGTTAAGGGAAAATGTAAGAAGATAATGATTTGATCACATAGAGTTACAATCATTATCTAAATGTATACATTCCCCAATTGGGTAGATAGAGATAATGATTTTCCTAAAGGCATTTATAGTCATTCATTAAATGAAAACATGCCCCAATTGGGTGGATAGAGAAAATGCTTTTCTCAAAGGTGGTTATAGTCATTGACATTGTGAGTGGGACAATTTTGTAAGTTGGAAAAGCGGGCTTACTGAATCTGTACTTATAGATTAAGAGGAAGATGGTAAATAGGAGAAAGATAAATTTGGGCAACCTACTAGTATGGATATGTACATCCTAACTAGCAAGGATTAAAATTATTTTGTGATTTAACTGCTAGTTGTTTGGGAAATGATTTGTATAGATCAGGAAGTTTTTAAGTGACCAAAGAAAAGTATCGTGGCCTCATTGCTTGTAATATTTCTCAAGATGATTTTTGATATAGAACGTAATGATATGCATTTTGAAAAAACACTATGATAACTTATCTAAAATATACATAAGGACTAACATGTGATCCAATAAATAAGTGAAAATAATGCACCAATGATAAAGCCCATGATGACAAGTTGACGTATGAATATGGATGGAATTAAGTTTAATGTGCAAGGAAATACCCAAGAAATGTAGATATACTAAGTCAAGGCACAACAATGAAAGTAAACAAACAGGTCAACAAACAAACAAATAGAAATACAAAACATTAATAAATAATAAGTATATAAAATGATTAAAACATCATGAAACAAATTAAAATAATGGTTAATCACAATGTTAGCATAGATGAAACACAAAATCAAATGACATAAGGTTACCCTTAGGTTATAGGCAAAAAATGACACAATGTGATAGACATTGCCCCTAAGCTATAGGAGACAATGAAACAAAAAAAATGGGGAGAATAGAAGAAAATGAAGGGGTAGTCGAGCTATCTCTAGATGCACCAGGCAAGTGGATGCTACCTACATAGTTATATAGATGCAAGATCCAACATGAACTTTAGGCCAAATGTAGTTCTCCCAGGATATAGGATAAAATAAAATGATGATAAGATAAACATGATTATGATGTAGAGGAATATGAGAGTGAACTCGTAAAATGACAAAAGCATAAAATAAATCCAAGAGATCATTAATGTATCAAATTTAAATACATAATTCATAATATAGAAACTTGAAAGATGATGAGAGCATAAGGCTTAGCGACAATAAAGGTGGGGAAACTAAATGAGAAATAGTTACTTATGAAATAGTTAGGTCTCCCAATATCCTTAAGGCAAAAAAGCGGTCAAATATAAAGGAAGGTACAACCAAACTAACCCAAGATACCCCATTTATCCAAGTGATACCTACATAGTCCATGTGAACCTTAGGCCAACGTAGTTCTCTTAGAAATGGGAGGAAAAATACAAAGATGATCTAGAACTAAATTGAACAAATAAAATGGCCCCAACCTAAAATTTTTGATAGATTTATACCTCACATGGAGATTCTATGCCAATTTTCATGAATTTTTGATTTTTAAAATTTTCCAAATCAAAAAATTATGAAAATTTGTTATTTTGAAGCATCTCAACTTGATCAATAATTATTAGATACTAAATAGTCCAACTCATAGAATGGTGAGAGCATTAAAACTTAAAATACTCACAAAATGAGAGAGCATGGAAAAGGGGTGACTGCACTAACATTAATATGAATTGAGTGCTACCTACATACTCCAATTAGTACCTAAAGTCACTATACTTCCTAATTATAGTGGAAGAATCTGAATGGGTAGCAACAAGTTCTCAAATTAGGCAAATGGCACAATATGGCATAGGAATGGTAAGGTGAATCATCAATAAATGATAAATGTGTTTTTCCTTAATTTCCATAGGTGGTTGTAAGTAGGGAAAAATATCATAGGTCAATGATACTAATTTTCCCAAAGGTAGTTTTAATTAGTAGCACAAAGTGGGATTCTAATTTTCCCAAAAGTAGTTATAATCAGGGACACTTATAATGAAACTAGATAACAAATGGAGGATGCATTTTCAAAACCACTATGATACTAGTCCAGGATACTACCTCTATCTATAATAATAAATCAACTATTAAAACTTGATATGAATCATCTCTCTAAAGGTTCTCAAAGAACCAATGGAATGGAACCAAGGTTAAAGGGTTGGGAGGGAGGGTAAAAATAACTTTGGTCAATAGAGAAGGTATGGTAGAATGGTACATGGTATGATACAAAGAAGATGATGATATGGTATAAAATAAATGTGCCTCATAGAAAACACATTATGTCTCTCAAGTGAAATAACACTTGAGAGGTGTATGATGTTCATTGACTAATCAAGTTCATCTCCTTCTGGTGTAGCAAGCCTATATGCTCTAGAGCCATAATTTACAATAATGATGTATAGGTGTATCCTATTGGGTTTGAAATTTCCATTATTATTTTTATCAGTCATGGTTTTCTTTAGGTTTTATTTGAGAACAATATCACCAAGCTCTAACTCTCTATGTTTGACCCATCAGTTATAGTGTCTACAGTGTCTACTTTGGTATGCTTGAAGGATCTTGACAGTGGCCATGAATTTTTTATCAAGTACCTCTAGCTCTTATAGGTGAGATAATCTATAATATTCATCATCTAGGATGTGTTTCAATGGGATACATAGAGAAGGTACCTCAACTTCAATGGGAAGAATGGCCTCAGTTCCATAAACTAGGGAATATAGAGTGGTTCTAATTGGAGTATGATAATTAGTGTAGTATGCCCAAATGGCATAGAAAATTTGGAGATGCCAATCATGGCCAACATATTTAACAATATTTTAAAGATTTTTGACAATGGTTTTATTAGATGCCTCTGCTTGGCCATTACCTTATGGTTAATATGAAGTAGAAAAATGTTGGGTGATATTATACAAAACATAAAGCATTTTGATAGCCTTATTTTAAAATGATTTGCCATTATCAAATATAATATCAAATAGAATACCATAAAAACAAATGATATCATTAGAGATGAATTTTGAAATCTATTTTTTGGTCACATAAGTGAGGGGTATAGCCTTAAACCACTTAGTGAAATATTTAGTAGTAGTAAGGATGTGTTTATGGCTATTAGATATGGCTGGGTTAATATTCCTAGTGAACTTGAGTCCCCATGTAAAAAATGACAATGGTGTAATCATTGGTTTTAGTGTTTTTTCTTGTGAATGAATCATATTAGCATGCCTATGACATTTGTTGCACCTTTTAACATAATCAACTACATCTGCATCCATAGTTGGCCAATAATTACTGGTATGTAGGAGTTTTTGGTTAGGATGGCCTCACTAATGTGGGATCCACATACTCCTTCATGAACTTCCCATAATGCTAATTTCATTTTTGGATAATTTTACCCCTAGGTAAAATTAGGTCAATCCATTGTATATTAAAATTTATCATAGGGTTTCCTAGGTTGAAAAGTGGTCCCATGGTCATTAATGAAGTCAAATAATATGCTTTATCTTTGTCTTGTTTGTCTAAGTTGGTCTAATGTCATCTAAGGCCACCTTTTGAGTCATTTAATGAAATTATATAGCTTTCCATGAAATACAAAGGTGTCAAGATGTACTCTAATGTTCCACATGTCATAATATGGTAGATATGGTAGTTTTGAAACTAAATCCTATAGGTTTAACATCCATCTAAGAAGAAAAATGGAAAACAAACAATTTTAAGTAGTTGTACAGCTTGAGTGACACACTTGGCATGTGGGAAGACTTAAGGAAGGTCTCTTAATATCCTTATAGTTTAATCTTAGGCTTGGGAAACTTTGACAGACCCAAAATTGAGCAAAACTAATTCTCCTCCTTCATTGCTCCCTTGGACAAGGTCAAATGGGTCACCAATTTGCATTTGGTACAGATAGGAGGAGAAAAGTTTTAGTATTGCACTTGGTGGGTGATGGTATCCTTTATGGCCTTCCTTTTCATGGAAATAATTTCTAGTTTGGTGGTCTATGCTTCATGAACCATCACTAAGACTGTTAGTGACTCTAAACTACCTGTACATCCCCAATGGCTTTGGTTTTCCTATTTGATGGCATTGGTATATGAAAATAAAGTGTTGTACATGTAATTTAAAGACATTTTATTACTATTCACATTGGCTTTAACTCAGTTGGTATGTGTGAAGGTGAATAGGTTGGCAAGATCACCCTCATTGTGCTAAAAATGAGCACTATTAGTTTGTAAAATATTATTTTCATAATTTCAAAGCTTATCTCTTAGTCTTCAGAACAAAGGTGATACGTTGTATTCAATCTCTCACTACGTGGTTATCAATTTATCCTTTGAAGGTTTAGTCTCAAAAGTAACATTGATGGAGTGAAAGGTCTAAAATACATACACAGTCAAATCTCCTTATGATTGTCACCCACAGTCAGGTGAAACTAAGCCTTGATAAATGATGTTTATGAGGTAAGAAGGTTTCAAGAATGTGATAAGATTATCAAAGTGAAAATAGTAGGATTTATCTATTCAAAGGGTTAGAGATTGGTTGTGATAACCAATTCAACATATACATTCCTATATCATATGGACCTACAAGTAGTCTGAGGTCAATCCAAAAGAGTAAGAGTACTATTGAATGGGAGGTTTTTGAACTCAACTAAGACCTTCAATTAGGTTTGAAAACATACAGAGGATAATTATAATAATTTTTGAGGCCATTATATGAAGTTAGACCTAGGACCATGTTCACAAGTTGAAAAAGTTACAATTGATAAGTTTTACCTTAACTTCTCCAAATGAGGTTTTACTCATACACCATGTCATCCCATTATGAAGTTTATTGAGGTATAGATAGGCTTAATAGTTTATCTCTTTAAGTCTAGACCTAGAGATGATGCATTGACATAAGAAGGTGGTTATCTATTCAAGAAAGGATAATGTAAATAAACTTCTAATTTAGACAAGTTTTCACTGTAGACATTCAATAAGCTACAATACTCTTGAAGCCAAAATGCTCTTAAAAAAATAGTGACAAAGGAGAGTTCATTATTTAGATAGGCATAGATTATTGCCACTATCTTATTTTTAACTTCTAATGTTAGGATATATGTGGCAATGAATCCTACGTTAGTTCTAAGGTAGTTTAAGATAGATGGACTACTCATCATCATGAGTGCAGTTTCAAAGAAGAACCATGGAGTGTTTCTATGCCAACCTGAAGGATATGTCATGTTTGTGATGGAAATTGATCTAAAAAGACCTTCATGACTTGTTTCCCACCTAATTCATGATAAGTCTTGATACTTGGCCTTGTGACCCTTTTAGTTATCTTATTCTCTCTCCTCTCATATGCTCTATTTATGCAAGCTTTTTTGGCTTTGTAATGGATCCACACCTGGTATGGCGAATACCTGCTAGTTTGAATATTGTATTTGCCTTTGAAATAAAGATTCCTTATCTAGTTTTGAGTTCATAATTTCTTGTTTAAGTGTGTGAAGTGGTACATATTGGAATGACAAATGATAAGTGTCTATCTTTATGTTATCTTTACTCTTTCATGTTTGGTGCAAGTAGTTCTCCCTTTTAAAGGTCACACGAAGTGTAGTTAGTGTATTTTTCTATATCTACGTGTAAGGAGTATCATTAGTATCTACAATCTAACCTCTTTTTCACTCACCTTGAGAAGTATAATGCATACCAACTCCATGTTTAAAACACTTATGTTAGAGAAATATAGGATGTTGAGACTAGTGTCGTGAGTCATGTTTCATAGTGAAAGTGTATGGTAGTCTAGTGGAGATCAATTTGGTGTACCACCTTATTAAAATATGTTACTTTTGTGTTCATTATATCCCTTTTCATCTGCGCAAACAAATAGTGTAGGTGATAAGCTATCAAAGAGTAATTTAAGGAGCTAACCCTTAAACCTAGAGGTTTACCTCTGCTATAGGCAACCCACAGGCCTAGAGGTAATCCAATGTTCCACTCAATCTAGAGAAGGCTTGAAAAACACCTCTAAGGTACAATACTAAGTGATAACAATTATTTTTACTAGATTTAAATAATAAATCAGAGTTCCATCAAGTTTGTGATGGTAAAGGGTTGGGCCAAATAAGGTATAACATGAGGCTTAGTGGGAAATGGCCTTTAGTTGTTTATTTTATAACTTTGGTGGAATTATATGGTCACAGAGGTAGGTCAATAGGTCTAAGTACCATATAAGCTGGGACCAATAATGTCACATATCATTGCAATGATTGAAGATTCATGAGTAGGTGCTAGAATATTTTTAATGAGGAATTGATATTAGTTTTCCTTATCTGTGTGGAAGGTTAAAGAACCAATGGTGACCATGGCATCCTCTATCTTATTATTGGTCCTAGGTATGTGTTCAAACTATATATCAACAATATTCTATTTGAGAGTGTCCACTATGGCCTTGTATGGCACTGGATCGTCATCTTTCATTTGAAAGTAGTTTGTAACTTGATTGATGATTAAATAAAAAACACCATAAACCATGAGATGTTGAATATTATATTGTACTACCTAATGTATCCCTACAATGATTAACTTATATTCAACAATGTTTTTAGTATAAGGAAAGTTGATACAAAATGATTTAGGGATAATATCCCCTTATAGTGTAATAAACATAGGCCTACCCCTGATCCATGTGTTGTGAATGACCCATCAAAATATAAATTCTAGTGCTGCTCCTTAGGAGGTGTTTCAATGATGGCCATGATGGATTCATCTAAGAATTGAAAAATTATGGGTTAAGTATTGTAAGGGGAGATTTGACAAGTTGATCAACAAGTTCTTGTCCCTTTATGACTTTATAGTTGATGCATTTAATCTCTAAATCACTTATAAGCATGATCCATTTAGCGATGTAGCCTTATAAAGCTGTCTTGGATAGTAGATACTTGACTGTATCTACTTTGGAAATAACTATGGTCTTGATTTTATGCATGTAATGCCATAGCTTCTGGGCTATAAAGACCATAGCTAAACAAGATTTTTATATGGGTTTATAATTATGTTCATACATGACCAATGTATGGATTATATAGTACACATCATGCTATTTTCCATTGTCATCATGTTGAGATAGAAGTGCCCCCAAGGATTTGTTCATGGCATATAGGTACAGTAGGAATGGCTTTCCTAGAAGTGATGGTAATAAAAAAAGTGGATTAACAAGATATTCATTTAGGTGCTGAAATGCTTTATGATAGTCATCATGCAAATGAAATGTGACACCATTCTTTAATAAGTGTGTAAATGGATGGAATTTGTTAGATAATTATGATATGAAGAATTTTATAGAATAAATATTGTCCTAAAAACTATGGATCTACTTCAAATTAGAAGGTGGAAGCATCTCAATAATGGTGTGTACTTTTGTAGGATCAAATTCAATGCCTTTGTAAGAGATGATGAAGCCTATAAATTTACCATAAGTGACACCAAAGATACACTTATTATGATTAAGTCTAACTTGTATTCACAAAACCTCTCAAATATTTTTTTATTATAGTTGGATGATTAACATGAGTCTTTGATTTACCCAATATGTCATCAACATAGTCTTCAACAATGTCATGCATCATATCATGAAATATGATGGTCATGGATCTTTGGTATGTGGCCCAAACATTATTTAGGCCAAATGACATAACCTAATTACAAAATGGTCCTCATGGATTGGTGAACACTATCTTGTGTTGGTCTTATGGTGAAATCTAAATTTGGTTATATCCTAAAAATCCATCCATAAGTGAAAGCATTTTGTACCCCACTATGGACTCAACTATCATTTTAACATTTGGTAGAGGAAGTCATCCTTAAGGAGAGATTTTTTTTTATCTATGAAATTAGTGAAGATTATGATTCCTTTAGGCTTATTACTAACAAACACACCATTTGAGATCCACTCTGAATAGTCAATCGATCAGATGTATCTCACTTTTAAGATTTTTTCCAACTCTTTCTTTACTAACACAAAAATACAAGGATGCATCTTGCATAATTTCTACTTCATAAGTTTGACATTAGGATGTACAACAAGGTGGTGTACAAATAAGGTGGGGTCCAATCTTAGCATGTCTGAATAGGCCCAAGCAAAGATGACAACAAATTCCCTCAGAAGGGCTATAAGATGTTTGCATTCTTCTTCAATGAGGGATGTGCCTAATTTAATCCATTTCAGGTCATTTGGAGTCCTAATGTTGACCTCCATAGTATCTTCTACTAGGAGAGTCAAGCCATATTCTATAATTGTTAACAATGATTTGAAATGGCCTTTAATTGCAAAGTCCTCGATTTGGACTAGTTCTTCAAGCTCTCCTAAACAAGATGAATCAAAATCTCCCAATGGTAAGGATGACCATATTATGAACACTTTTGGAAATTCTTGGGCAATTTGATCAAAGGTATGTTGTTCTACAAAATTAACATGGACCCAAAATCAAGTTCATCATTGATGGTCTCTTGAGCTACATTTGAAAAAAGGTGAACACCCCCATCTAATGTTGCCTAAAGTAGGTTTTCACCAAAAGAATGGCCTTTCTTTTTACTTTTACCCTGGTCTAAAAGCACCTCAAATAGGTTTTCACTTTGGGACCTCAATGTTTTAATATTTTATCTGTGGCTAAGGGTGTTCACCTGTTCTCCAAAATAGGCTACAACATCCAATTTTATAGATAACCCTTGTTTATTGTTTCCCAGTAGAACATTATCTCTTAGGCATATTAAATTGAAAAATGCCTCATCATTCTCAAACTCATCTATAAGCACTATAGATTCTTGTTGGTCCCAAGCTATAATTAGAGGGTGATATAGAGAAAGTAGATTATGTTGAACAATTGGGGTAATGGTCTAAATGTCATGGGTGTTAAAGAAATTGGTATTGGCAAGGTCTTCATAAATACTATGATTAAACTTTACTTCATTACCAACATCATTATCAATAGATGTTGGCATTGAAAAATGAATAAGATATATGGGGTCACCCTTACGCAGTTTAAATCAAAGATCATAAGTTCCTTTATACTAAGTTATAAAAATTGTCTCAAGTGTAGCTTGTTGATTTGGCCTAAGTCCTCCACCTTCATAGGCTTAGTTTTATATGATCCTATTAGGAATGGGATACTTATAATTTTTGTAGCAATCAACCAATTTTTCATTATACAACTAGGATTCATCAGTAGCAAGTGGGTCTTCTTCTTGACTAGTGGCTAATGTGAAAATGATATGAGATGGACTATAAATATTATCTTTTCCTTTTTGTTGCCATTCCATGCAAGGTGGTTTAGCTCTAGGTTTCCATAGGGTTTGGGGTTTTATGTAATTTTGGAAATGTGAAATATTTCATCGGTCAAATATTCTCTTGGACCATTGTCTAAGATGGTAAAATGATTAGACATTTCAATCAGTGGCATATGTGAAGATGAGTTAAGGCTATCTGAGTCTATACAATTGGCCTCTATAAATTTAACTAGTATTTCTTTGTATTTATACATTTTTGGAATTGGATCCAGGCCAAAGTAATAGTTATAACTTCCATACTTTGCCTCTAAATGTTTTCAATGTTCATAGGGATAAAACACCCATTAATGGTGACGTCCATGCTTGATTGTGAGAACTTGAGACACTAGTGCAATTTTGACAAGATTGAAATAATTTAATGTATCCAAGGTCTACCTAAGAGAAACTTGTAAGATATATCTAGGTCTAACACATAACATAGTGTATCATGGGTCAAGGGCCCAACAATAACTAGCAAGCTTATGGTGCCTTGTGATTCCCATTCTTCATTGTTGTAGTCCTTAATAGTAATAATTTCCAACTATAGATTGGCTATTATATATTTGAGATGCTTGATGAAATTTAGGGACACAATATTTAGGCTCGATCCATTATTTGTGAGGACACATTTTACTTTGTGATGTATGATGAAAACTTCAATGTATAGGGGATTGTTATGGAGAGGACTAAGGGTTGACATATCAATTTGGTTGAAGGTTAATTATTGGCTTGGGGATATATGTCCAACCAAATATTGGAATTTGTGTTGGGTTATGTGATTTCAAACTTAGGATTGGCTTAGGAGTTTTGTTAATATGTTCTTATGGATACTATATGTATGCAACAAATACAAAATAGAGATTTTTGTGGGTGTCGTCTAAAGTTATTATAAAATATCATATGGTTTTTCCTTAGTAGTGGAATATGGCTTGTTACTAGCCAAGATAGTGGGTTGAATTAGTTTTTTGGTGGGGGGTTGTGGGCTAAGAATGGTAATCTTTAATTACTGAGTTGTAATTGCATAATTGGGATTATATACAGGACCATTGTTGCTAGAAAATGATGATGGAGGTGGGCTAAATAAGATAAGTATCGATTATTGGTGTACTTGGTTATGATCATGGGGAAATGATTAGTTATCAATATAAGGTCTAAGAATAGTAATCCCTGGATGTTGTTTCACTTATTTTTGATCTCAAGTCAAAGAAGGATTACTAACATATATGAGTTGATTAGAATTATTTAGTAACACACCTATTCTATTAGCACTTCGTCTAAGATTAATGGTGATGATTGAAACATGAACTCCCATAATATGACCTAAAAATTTGTTGTAATCATGTGTAATTATATGGTAAGTGTGCTATTTGTTAGAATCATTTTAGCCTTAGTTCCTCCCATTTGTTTGACATTGTTATTGCTATTATTATCATGGCTATTGATACTATTGGTGTTTTTGTTCTAGCCTTTGTTGTTGTTATTATTGATTTTTATTTTTATGTTACAAAAAAGGGTTTTGATATATACCTAGGTTCTGATTAGATGTAGATGCTCTATTATCCAATGTAATCTCCCTATTTTCCAACTTATTTTCAATGAGGTGTTTGATATTCATACAATGGTGTATATTATGTCTATGAACATGATAGTATTCATAGAATCCATTCTCTCTATACCAATCTATATATAGAATAACCTTAGGATAATGCTTTGGTATTGGCCAACTATTCATGTTAGCTATGGCCAACTATTAAAACATGACTTCAATAAGTTCACCAATATCACTAATGACTTAATGAGTAGGGGCATTTATTCTTAGAGGAAGGGTCTGCAAGGGTAATAGTTATTGCATTTGTGGAGAATATCTAGGTTTATACAAAGGTTATGCTTGTTGAATGGGTTGCTAATGAGGAGTAAGATGCATTTACAACATACTTTGAGTAGATGGTGTTTGTACCATTTAGATATGATGTAACTCAGTTACTCCATTAACAAAAACATATTGTTTATGGTTGAATTATTTTTATTTATCAAAATTAATATCTTGGGATGATGCTAACTCTTGTGCTTGGACTTGGTTATGATTTTGATTTTGGCCTATTCTTTGGTTTTGGTTCTGATTTAGGTTAGATGAGGTCAAATTGATAATCCCTTTGTTAATAAGGGACTTTCAATTATTAAACATTTATCAATGATCTCTTTGAAATTATGTGCATAATAAAGCTCCAAATGACATGATATCTTATTTTGCTAATTTTTAATAAAAATAATGGCCAATTGTTTGTCTAGTAAGTTGTGGGTAAATTGACTAGCAAGTTCTCTCCATATCTGTAGATAGATCACAAAACTTTCATTGACTTTATACTTAGCCTAAATCAAATCCACTAATGAAATATCATGATCAAGATTATAGGAGAAATTCTACACAAATTCATCTAAGAGGTCATGAAAATTAGATACAAAATTCTTTGGCAATTTTAGGAACCACTTCAAAGCCTATCCTGCTAGACTTTGAAGAAATAAGAGTATATGAATGTTGCTATAAATCACTAGATGTCAAGAAAAAAATAACTCTATCAAATGGGCCTTAGGGTCTCCTTTACCCTTGTATTTACAAAATTTTGGTGGTTCATACCCTAGAGGAAATGGTATTTTAATATATTACATGTTAAATGGGTATGAACACATGTCATCGAATTGGAACTTCTTGGTCTATTTCCCTGCTTAAATGATGATAATCATATCCTTCATTTTCTACATTTCTTTGGCCAAGAAACTTGATGGAACATTTATTTGAGGTGGAGGTTGGGTGGTCAAAGTCGTATTACTTTGACCAGGGTATAATGGAGGAATAATTTGTTGTAGAATGTTGGTTTGATGAGTGAACTAACTACGAATATGCATTCATAGATTGGGATGTGGTTGTTGAAATTACATACATTGTGGTGGTATATTATAGTTTAAATTCAATATATAGCCTTGGTTTTGAGGAAATTATGGTTAGTATAGAAGGATATGGCTCTGGGTAAAATACTATCTTGCTAAGGTTGAGTAGGGACTTACTACTGACTAGTCAAACCTAGCTAAATAAGGGGATTATTTTGAACCAAGGCCATATTTTTGGATCTATGGTATGTACTAAACAAAAGGCAATTATTTCTTGATTGGTATTTATTAGATCATAGTACCTCTTAGTTATACAAACACATATTTTGAAGTAAATGCTTGTTAGATGTTTGACTTTTATCATTGACCAATAGACATACATTATTGATTAAGCAATGTTTGCAATTATAAAGGCATGTTGGTATATGACTATTGAGGTATAATTATCACTACCTATTGAGGTGGAACATTTGTCACCCCATGTTAAGGTGGCATAATGTTCAACCTCTTCTATGGTGGTATACTAGACTATGCTTTTTATTGTGGAATGTTAGTCATCACCTGTTGAGGTGGAATATCATTCATCACATATTATTAAGGAAAATCACTAGTCGACACTTGATTACTTAATCCCTATGGTTACATGCTTGAAAAAGTAGTTGGTTGAGGATCATAGGTAATTTTATATGGTTGGGACATAAGAGTTCCTTCCCTGCTATTATGAATCACTCATGGTTTTAACTAAAGGCACTTATTGTTATAGACTATTTTTTAGTGCAGTTAAACCACTTTGGCCTAGATTGGAAGACACTTGCATGTTATCCACATTATTATAAATAGAATTAGTAGTCACTTCTTTAATAGATGGGAAATTGTACATGTCTTCAACTAAAGTTATTTGTGCAAATGGGTTTATACCCATATTATCTTGACTTGTCAATTCAATTAATGCTCCTGTTGAAGGAGCTAGCTCTATGAGTGGAGCATTTAACATTGCCATGGTATTAAAATTATGTGCTAGATTTAAATAGGTTTTATATGATTATTTAATTTCTATAAAGTGGTCCTCCATGAGGCCCTTTCCTTTTACAAACATATTTGGGTCTTGATATGACATCAACATGAGTTCTTGAGGATGGATAGTAGAGGCATGTTCAATGGTTTAGGTATAAGGCATGTTTAAAGGCACCTTAACTAGACTTGGTAAATTTTCATGGGGGAAGTTTACTATAAACTTGGCCCCTACTTCTATGTATCTAAATAAAACCTCATCCTTATTTTCAATCAAGTGATGATCAAATAAATTAGGATCATATGTCGATGGCATAATAACATAATATGATTGTTGTTGAACTTATTCTACAACCGATGGAATGTTATCAAGGTATTATGTGGTTTACTCTTGGTCTTGATCTAAATAGGGAGGCATGTTAACCAAATAATGAGCTAATGGATCTTGACTTCTTTCCCTAGATTGAGTAGTGTAAGGAGGATGATGATCCATATCATAAACCACATCATCACTATAGGGGTCTTGAACAAAGTCATCATTCATGACTATGTTATCATAATATGGATTTTAAATGGATCCAATATGAGTGTAATGAGACATATACAAATCAATTATGAAAATTTTATGAATATAGGCCTAGAGTTCTATAAACTCTTAAAACCAAGGTCTAAAGGACAAATGGTCTGAATTTGGTCTAAAGCTTGGTCTAAAACATGGAGCTACTTTTCTAAAAAAGTCCATGATAAAATTGGTCTAATGTCAAATGTAAAATGTCAAATGTATTATACAAATGGTAAAATGTATGGATAAAACTAAATGCTAAACTTAGGTAAAAAGTGTTTCAAACAATGTTAAACTATGTCTAAAAATGAAAAAGGTTGCTAGGTATTTGGAAATAAGCCCCAAAGCTAGGCTCAAAACAAATAAGTCTAAAACAAAGTGGTAATATTATGAGACTCTTAGAAACATGGCACAAAATCTAGACTTGAAATAAAATAAAAGTTAAATTTCTAGGTCTTTTAGGAACAAGGCACAAAAGCTAGACTTTTAAACAAACTAGGTCTAAAAGGCAAGAGATTAGGCTAAAAAATTTGAAACACTTTGAATCAAACTAGGAATTCAAAATTAAACATAAAATTGATCATTTAGAAAAATATATTAGACCTTAGGCACATGGAATTTAGACCACTTCCCCAATTTTGGGCACAAAAATAATCTTTAAATCAAGCAAGGAATTGGTCTAAGTTGCATAACCCAAAAGTGAAAGGTAAATGTCTACACCAAAATTATGCAAGGCATATGCATAAACCAATTAATTTTTGGATTTGAACTTCTCAAGACCAATTATGATCTCCATTTATGAGGCTAGGTTCCTCAAATAGACAAAAAACTAGACAAAAATGAATGGCATGAAGGTACTAGGCATATATTAAGAAGGCACACATGGTTTTTGAAATTGTAATTGGATATAAGGAAACAAGTCTTTGAAATAATTAATGAAACATAAAAATGATAATGGGATATAAATATATGACAAATATTTTATTTCAAGACTCCAAGGCACAAGACTTGGAATGAGATGGGCAATGTAATGATCCTCCTTTCAAACAAGTGACAGACACATAAAAAGTTGGATAAATGACTAAGACAAAGGTGTGATGTTAAATGGATAGTGAAATGACTCTTCAAACAAAGGAGTGATGTGCAAACATGACTCATTTTGGATGTGGTATGATAAACAAATAGTTTTGACTTAAGACCATGCAAGTAAAGAAGATAAAATGATAAAAACACCTAAATGTAACATGTTAAATCCTAAAACTGACAAAGGGGCATCATACTATCAAATTACATCTATACAATTAATCTTGAGAGGATTTTAAGTTGTTAATACAAAAAGTAAAAGCACATGAAAAGTAGGGGTTTAGGCCCCCTTTTCTCTCAAAATTTCATATAATGACATAGAACTTCACGCTACTCACCCTACATTGATAGTATGTGTATGGCAAGTGGGGTTGTCAAAACTATTCATTTTTATTTATTTCTAAATGGTCTTATATGTGTGGATAACACTAGGGTGTATCACATCATTCGGATCTATCTTAACTGACTTGTTGTGAAGAGGTCTTGTCCTTTTCATAACCACTACATCTGTTATTTGTTTAGTTTAGTGTGATGTCTGAGTTACCCCTATGGTCTGAGGCTGAGTACCACTAAAGGAGATTATTTAACCACTTAAACAAGTGTCCCAATGGGTCACCCTCAATTTATATACCCCACCATAGAGTGGGTTTGAAACAATGTTGGGAGATGAATTCTAAGGTCAACACTTCCCTAAAGAACTCATGTGGAGGTGATGAACTCTCACCCACAAGCCAAAATACATGAAATAAAGAAAGTGTAAGGAATTTAGGGTAATTTTGGGGTCACCCAAATATTTCAAAATTTTGGGAGGGTCGTAGCAACTTTCCTTTGATGCTTTTGGACCAAAAAGACAAATTCAAAGAGTGAGCATTTTTTATCACCCAAGTGCCCTATATGGGATGGGGGGAAAGAAAACAAATGACACTTGTCTTACTAAACAAACACTCAAATAACAAACATAAAAATGAAAACTCTCATGAGAATTTAAATAAAGTGAGAGTTCATTTTTAAAACACCAAATGAAATATGTCATGAAGTTTAACCCCTTGACATTGTGTTGAAAATTTAAACAAAATAAAAATAACTCAAGTAAAAAGATTTTAAAACACCAATATTAAATGTGAGTTTTGTAACTTAGAGTGTTTAAAACCATCTTTTCTTGGCCTTTGGGTCCTACAAAATATGTTAGGGGGTCCTTATGCTTAAAATTAAAATGTAAGTGTGTAAATGACTTTTGAATTTTAGTTCTCAAGTTTCCAAAATTTTACACATAGTGAAAAACTACAGAAACACAGAGCAATACTATGAGTTTACCTACAAACCACAAATATTAACATAATATTTCCATTTTCATATAAAATAAAGGGTTAACACAAAATCATAATTATTATAGCAATATCATAGAAATCAACACAATAACACAACTCTTAATGCAATATCATGACTCTACATGTAACATAAAATAGTTAGTCAGAAAGCTATCATGGTTAAGGACAATACTATGATATATAGTGTATTGCTGCAAGAGTTAAGGTGATATCACAAAATTTAAATCAATACCGTGACTCCAAATTTGTGATATTGCAATATCATAACTTTTTACTACAAAATAGATTGTTAGTAAAAAATCATGGTGGTTAGAGGCAAAATCATAATAGTTAATGCAATACCATGAGAGTTAAGGTGATATCATGACTGTAAAGTTAGGATATTGCTGAAATATCATGATTAGAAAGAGAAAGAATATGACTATATAGATAAAATTTGTGATTTCATTTAGAACATTTGTGAACCTTCAATTCCCACTTTTTTGGTTAGTAAGTTATGATTTTGACATGAAAATTGTTAGGAAAATATTCCAAAATGCCTTGAGAAAAATATTTTGGGGTGTGGGTCACACCAAGCATGCCATTATGTGAATAAGGAATATGTATAGGGGATGTTAATATAGTGTTAGTCAAAGAAAACAAAATCAAAATAACACAATAAACACTTGACACCTTTAGCCTAGACACTAGGTAGAACATAAGTAACAAGAATACAAATAAAAACACAATTATAACATAAAATAAACCATTATTTTACCTTCCTTGGAGCTCTAAATGGATTTTTGAAGTGGCTTTCTTGATCTTGTGCATTAAGAAGTCTTTATCAATGAAGCTCCATTTGCTCCTTCTCTTGTTGGCACCTTGGCTTGGCTGATTGGCTTATGAATTTGGCATGGTAAAACTACTTAAAACGGTTATCTATCTGGAAAAGAAATTTATAAATTTGGATTATGAGAGATTTGAATATATTTGGGCATAATAACACTACAAAAAAATAGTTTGGAGATCAATAGGTATGGCCTTGTATTTATAGTCTCAAAAGTTAAATCTCACCCAATGTGAGTTAAGGTTGAGTTTAAACATGGAATGTCCGTTGGTTAAGGCTAAATCCAATTGAGTTAAAAGTTGTCATGTAATTATTATTTTCAATTACTAGGCATGGCTATCATATTAGATATTTTGAGATATTTTGGAAGAGATCGACAACTCATAAAGGCAATGATGAAAAGGCTTGATTTTTTGATTTTTGGAATTTTCATTTTTAGATATTCATTAATTACAAATGGATAATTAAACTAAGCATTTAATCTAGTTTAATTGTTTGATTCATTTTGATTAGCATTTAGCTCTTTTAAGATTTATTTAAGTGCCCCACTTAATGGGTCCATATGCTAAAATGTCAGTTGTTAGGTTGTAAGGTGACTAAAGATGAATCCATGAAAGGTTATTGTTACATATGGTATAATACCCCAAATAGGGATGCCTCAAAACATTTTTGTGTATTAATGAATGATGCACAACTAAAATTGGGATGTTCAGTGATTTATAGGCTTAATTTGTAATGTTTGATAGAAATCAGTTTGAAGTCCAGTCGAAAGTTAGTTGTGGGTAAAATGGGGTGTCTAAAACTCTCACAATGGACACTTGTCATCTCCTCCTATGCCCCCCCTCTCTCTTCCAAATTTTCTATATAAGTAACCATTTTTGGCCTTGTAAGATATCCACATATGGTATTGCAAAGCCCTGCTAGTTTGAGTACTGATTTTGCCTGTAAATAAAAGATTTCAAGCTAGATATAAGTTCTCAAATTTTTGTTTAAGTGTGTGAAGTAGTTCATGGTTGAATTTCAAGTGATAGTCATCTCTCCTTGTGTTCATCTCACTCTCTCATGCTTTGTGCAAGTAATTTGCCTTCTAGTAGGTCACATGAAGTTTAGTTAGTTATTTTATGTGTCATTAAGTATAAGGAAAAGTACTAGTGTTGATAATTAAACATTCTATTCATCTATAGTGAGAAATACATGGCATATTACCTTCATGTTGAATTTTTTTTGTTAAAATAACCTTGGGTGTTGATATCAATTTTATGAATCACCTTTCATAGTGCATGTTCAAGTAGTCTTGTGGAGTTAATCTTGGTGCATCACCTTTGTTAGGTTAGTGTTAATATCATTCTATCCTTTTTATTTTAAATCAAGTATATTAGTGGTTACTTATAGGTGTGGTGTAAGGAAGCTAACCTTTCAATTTAAAGACTGATCTCTACCATAGGTCACCCACAAATTGAGAGATGTTTCCATGTTACATCAAATTAAAGGAGGCTAGAGTAGACCTCCTTAGGGTGAAAGTTTGATTGATAATAGTTTCTTTAGATGGCCATAGAGTAAGGAATCCATAAGGAGTTGAGCCTTTAATAAAAATTTAAACAAGAGATCCAAATAAATAAGAATATTTAGTTTTCCTAAACTAAGCCTACATAAGCATAAATCAGATCTAAAAATAAAATACAAAAATTTGAAATGAAATTTGGAAGAAGGAAAAAACCTTAATATACAAACTAGGATTTTGGTTCGATAAACATAGGACAATTTCATCAAATGTTTAACCTTAATTAGGATTATGTAATAATAATTTAGTAGATAGGGTTAAGGATAAATAAATGATATGGCATAAAGGTGAATATTAGATCTACAGTAGGCCAATTTATGTGATAAACTTAGATGTACCGTATGTTGAAGTTACAAAATTGAGATATGCTATTAATGGAATGCAAAACTATGATAGATATATAAATGACATAAAAGAGAGTTATTAGATTATTATGATATTGTACATAATATCTTCTCATATAAGATGCAACTTCTTAGATTCTTCTAGGTCTGGCTTCACCTTTGCTTTGGTGCATTTAGGTTTGGGTTGTGGATTGTCATTCTTATTAAAATGGCAAATTCATAGCTTTCTGTCATCAATGTGACCTTGGGTAAAAATAGTTTAGTTTGTACATAATTTCAAGATGACCCGTAAAAAATCCACTATCAAAGGGCACCATCTAAATTGTCAATACTCTAGAAGAGGGACTCAAACTCATGTAGTTCTTGCCTACGTGTTGGCTTGTGTGAATCATGTAATGTGTGTAAAAAAATTACATCAATGAACCATCTTATAACTTGGAAAATAAAACCTTATAACTATTCCTTTAGTACTTCAAACCTATAGCTAGGTTGTTCCTTTGATTTATATCTAAACATGGAAGATTAAGTAATATTTTGGAAACTTGAATGCTTCTTGAGTGCTCTTTTGCATTGATTGATAAGTGAGAAATGAATGAGGGTTGATATTGTATTTATAATTATCCTATCAGGAGATAACATACATTATATAACTTAGGCCAACCATTGAAATCTTTTTCATTTGAAAATTGGATGACTTTAAGGCACTAGACACTTGTGTCAGAGTAGGATTGTAACGTCAACACTACTATCTATCCTAGATGTTAGTGTTTATGGAGTAGGAGAGCAAGTACATGCTCAAAACTTTTTGAGGTATAAGATATGTAAATTTAAAGCATTCTAGGTAGGATAAAATGTTTATGCCATCAATATAAGGTTGGTCAGACTAAAAGATAGGCTAAGGGGCACAAGATAGAGGAGATGTGAGGTTAATGGAAGCAAGGCATGTGTAGAACTAAGAAGAATAACTAAGGTCTGAGTATTCTAAGTGTACAAAACTAAGGTGATACATAATTAGAAAATATCATCTACAAATAGCTTGTACCAAGGGTTACAATAGGAAAAAGAGCATATAGTTACACAATCAAATTCCACATACATGCCTCAGAGGGAGAACTGAATGTAAGTTTGAGGCCCTCTTCATAGTTTATGGTTATGTAGGCAACACATAACAACATTAGGGGTTTATAGGGATAAATTAACACACATACTAACCCATTTTTACCAAGTTATAGGAGGTCAAAGGTAAGGGGACTAGGGTTTTCATTATTGGCTAGATCTCATTCACATGTGGACATATTCTGAAGAACCAAATAGGCACATAGGTAATAATGAAAATTTAATAGAGTTTTGGATCTAATTTTTCACATTCCCTAGAATAGACACTTAAGATGAAGATAGACACGTGTAGATGTAATTATATATGATATACATAAGTGACCTAGGGTAATAACAATCAAAATGTAGAGTGGGAAGATACCATAGCCTGATCACTATTCTAAGATGATTCCGGATCACTATCATAGTATAAGACAAAATATGAAACAAGATATCCTCTTTATCCCTTGATTACCTTTTACTTACCATATTCATTATATATGTATAATTAGGCAAATTTTTAGATTTCAATATATATCATTAATTTCTAAATATTATCATATTACATTCAAATAGTTTTATTTGCTTAAGTATGTTTGTCTAAAAACCCAAATAACATAAAATAATTTATTTCCAACTCAAAAAAATAATAATTTTATAATATGAACGGACCATAATACTCATTCTTTGGTGAATAAATGTGAAGTATATTTTTTTATAAGCTACTGTCATTAACAACTATTGAAACAAATTTCATCATGTGAAACAAGCCTTGTTTATTGAGCTACAAAGTCAGTGTCTCATTCTTTAAATTTTTTACTGCCTCTATCTTAAAATACCTCTAATTACCTATAAAAGTGTAATTTGGGATATTTTCATGAAATTTGAGATTTCATGGAAATAATTATCTTTAATTATGGTACCACATTCCTTAATGGAATGTAAAACTCCAAAAAAATTGGTGACTGGTGCCTTCACTTTTTGTAGATTCTTGAGAAAAATATGTAGACCACATTTTCACATCCTAATTTAACCAACTGGTCTTTATATCACCTTTCTCAAATGTATGATAAATAAACATGCATTCTTAGGCCAGATCACTTGTTGTGAAAATTATATATATTCTATCTGACCAATTTTTAGACAATTTTACACTCTCAATCATATGAGAAATAAACATCCATTGTTGGGCCAAATCCCCTAATTTAAAATTAATGTATATATACTTATTCACTTGAAGAGTGTCATGAAAATATTTTTCCTTCAATTCTGACATTTTGAGGAAAAAGCCTTCACATTAACATTTACATGACTGGAAATGCCATCTTCTTGATACACTGTCAAAAATATGGCATAGATACTAACTTGGCTCAAAATATTCAAGGCTCTTTTACTCATGTTATTATAGAAACTAAAGAAGCTTTGTGCTATGTAATTTACATAGAGTCAGAGATGTCCAACTAATTTGGATTCAAATCAAGTGTTCAAGGAAACACATATGTGAATATTGAACTACCAGATAAAGATTGTGCATCTCCTAAAAAGTAATCTTTTCATCCACTCTAAAACAATGACTATCTTGGCCTTTATACAAATCATAGTATTCTCCACCAAAAGTTTCTAGTTAGAGAACAAAGCTACAAACATGTGTAGGTAAAAATACCAACACACAGAGAGGAAGGAAAAATAGATAGGCTATTATATTTATTTAAAGAAAACACACACACCCCAAAATAGAAATGGGAAAATAAAAAAGACAAAATAGAGTAATCAAAACTATTTACAGGGAGTAGAGGAAAAAAAGAATATAAAAAACATATAAATTGTTGGGAAAAGTACCTACTATTTTAAAACAATAGATTTGACTTATGGGGCTTGAACACATTCAATAATAGTGACCAAGCAAGTGGGAAGATTATGAACTTACAATCACCATATATGCTAAGATAGTCATGATGTAATAGATCAATAATATCTCCAAGTTTTGAAATGGAATGGTTGAAAGTTATCCAATTTTCTATGAGCATTCTTGAGTAGTACTAAACTTCTTCAATGCCTTTTTGAATAACTTTAAATGCATTTATGTTAGATACAAGATCCAAATTAGAGATAAGTGTGTTACATGTTTCTTTTTGAAATGTAATGGTTTAAAGTTATCCAATTTTATACAAGCATTCTTGACTAGTACTAGACTTATTCAATGTATTTTTGAATAACTTTAAATGCATTTATGTTAGAAACAAGATCCAAATTAGAGAGAAGTGTGTTGTATGTTTCTTTATGAAATTAAAAACCATAGGAATATCTCTTTGAATGAATTAAGTGAATATATTATTTTCCAATTTTTTTTCCATGACAAAAATGAATTCATCATTGAATGAATTATTGTCATCATCTTCATCAATTTCTTCTATTATTTTCCAATTTTTTTTCCATGACAAAAATGAATTCATCATTGAATGAATTATTGTCATCATCTTCATCAATTTCTTCTACCTTGACAGTTTATTTTTCATTGAAATGAATACCAAACACCATTATTTTTGCTCTGAATTTACTTCTTATTTTGTTTCAACCTTGGCATGATATTAAATTCTAATATGTGTAGGCTCAATTAATTTAGATTCAAATCCTTTAGATAACTCTTATATAATGAGGCATGAAAAGGAAGTGTTAGGAAAATACGCTTTTGACCATTGAGTCTTCCATTATGATATAAGAGGGATCTTCTTATTTATAGAAAAATAGTCCCATGTTATCTTCTCTTTCAAAAATCAAAACATCACATTATACATTATTATCTCTTTTTATTTATGCTTTACTTAGTTATTTCTCAAATAACTCATTTTCTCCTAGCATTGTGAGGTTTGGGAAATCTTATGAAATAAGAAAAAAGTTTTATTATTTGACAAGGTGGAAGCCAATTATTCATTTGTTTATTTATTAATCACTTGTTCTTCCAACTATTCACTTTTTTCCATGATTTTAAAACTAAAATAATCATAAATGACATGAAGTAATTTATCTTTTTCTTGATTGAAATTTTGACATGCTTGAATAGGGATTTACTTTCTAAAACTCTATTTTGAATGTTGAGGGTTGTTAATTATATCAAAATTTTCAGCTTCTTCACCATTTACAAAAGTTGTAGCATGTTTTGAAGCTTATTTATTAAACATCATAGACAAAACCATGTCATAATTAATGTCAATAGATTCTTTTTGTTCAGCTTCCATGTAATTTACCTTATTCTTCATCAAGATTAATTTGATCTCTAGATGTAGAGAGATAATGAATACATAAAGCTGATTTTTTGGACTTGATTGATCGATCTGAGGAATTATTCTCAAAAATTTATTGAATTGTAATATAAATCTCTCATCTACTCATTTTATTTCTTATGGATTTGGAAGAAATATAATAGAGAAAATGTTAATATCTAATTTGAATCTATATAAGAAATTATTCCTCAAGGAGTCCCAATTCATACTGCATCCATCTTATAGGTACCAAAACCACTCAATAGTAGGTTCAATGAGAGTTTCAAAAAAAATTGTTTCAGCAAAATCTTCATGCATAAATCCCAAGATACTGCAAGACACCATAAAAGCAAGGATATGGTTATCTACATCTTGAGAAATTTTTCCTAAATTTTTTGGGAATGTCTTCCTTGATCTTGAAGGTAATTCATTGTATTGAGGTAAAGCCAATTGATCAAAATGTTTTCCCCATGAGACATGAAGAGCATTGGGGTTAGGGTGAACAAACAACATTTCTTCATTTAGAAATATGTAGGCACTAGGTACTTCAACTCACTAGAGTCAAAAACCTACATTCCAAGGGAGGTTCCTTTAAATGTCTAAAAATTTCATGTGCAAAGCACCTCGATCCACAGTAGAGTCACCCTAAACTATTAGCTTAAAAATTTCTTAGGGGGATAAAATGTGGACTTTCAGTCAATGATGTGGGGATAGTGTCCATCTCCTATTAGCGGGTGAATATACCTCTATTGAAAGAAAAATGGATGCATGAAATCAAGCTATTTACATCTATTTACAACTAAAATATTTTTCATGGGGTTGCAATTTTAACTAAGAGTACATAAATGTGACAAAAATGAGAAATGAAAGGGAATAATATAAATGAGGAAAAGAAGGGATAATTAGATAATTATAGCTAGTTAAACACATAAAGCTGACATAGTAATCCCAATGAATAAAAAGGATAACTCAAGGTAGATAAACACATAAACTCAGTAGAATAATCTAGAGATGAGATTTTAACATAGGACACTTCTATCATGAAAATGAGATGAGAAAGACAATCTGAACATACTAATAAGACACATACATTAAAGAGATTACATATATTTATAAATAAATATATACAACAAACTTGTATTTCTTTATTAAAATAGACATGAATTCTATTTTCAATCTCACCAAGGTTTCACAATGGCAAAACATCCTAATGTAGATTCAATAGAACTTTTACATTAAAATATTTGCATTCATTGACAATATAAAAATAATATTTTATCAAATTAAAAGAAGAAGAATAAAAAAATACTAATTTAATCATGCACATCATTCATCTAAAAAATCATGGCATAAATCCCTATAAATCAATTTTATATTGATCCTTCATGGGGCTATACATACAGAAGCCATTCTATCTTGCCAAAAGTTTTCATACTATCAAAAATCCCCTTTATAATGCACAAAACTTATATTTATAGCTTATGAGGGTGTAACCACCTCATAACCAGCTAATAACCACTTCTATAACTGCCTTTTTGGTGAAAGACGTATTTTTTTATAGTTAATTTATATGTTATAACTTTAGAAAGGTAAATATGACCTTTTAAGTGATTACAAAAAGTGCAATGGAAATATAAAAATTTGGGAAGACATAAGTGACTTTTAGTGGTTATTGAGAAATAGACAAGTCTTTTTTCTAAGTAAGACCTTGTTCCATTGCTGTAACAATATTTGATTATTTGTTTTATGATGAATTGAACCTTTACAATCTAAATCATTGAATAACTTGCATAATTATCATAACCAATATGAAGCACACATTCTCACATTTTGATCTGACTAATTGACAACCAGTTCACCACTCACAATCTTATGATAAATGAACACACATTGTAAGGTTAGATCACTTACTCTGACTACTCTACATGTTTATTTGATTACTTTAGGGAATACATGAGAATATTTTCATGTCCATTTGATGCCTTAAATATGCCTTCTCCAACTTAAGTTCTCAATATTTTATCTCTTAGTGTATACAATAGTTATCTTGAAATTGCAACAGAAGATTTAAAAAAGAGAAATGTGATATCACATTTAAAATTACCATGAATTTGACTATCTCAAGCTGACAAAATTTAGATTAGAAATGCTAATAGATTATGAGATTCTCTTTAACTATTTGATAATGTATTGTATGTAAAATGTTCATTTGATTGTTTTCAAAAGGTGTTGGTCTTGGGAAATCATTTTTTTTTATTACAAGAATAAGATTCAAGATACCACACATTATAAACAGAGTTTTTTGTGATGTAGTGAATAATTAGGAACATTTTTTTGCCAAAAATACCACTGTGAGATTTTCAAAATTATGTTGAAAATTATTGAGACCTACCTACATGCAACAATAAGAAAACACCTAGTACGAACATTTAAATCTACTCATATATAATGAAATATGGAGTAAATGTGTTAATAAGGTATTGAATTTGATTATCTACTTCTGATACCATGAATCAATGATCAATACTAGCTTATATCTTCTTGAAAACTACCTTAAATTATTTGAGAAGGTGATGCATGCTAAATGAATAATATAAAAAGGGGTCACAGGTTTTTACATTTAGATAACCTACTTAGTTGTGTAAATCCAATCCACAACTATCAATACCAATTTTTGTGACTATTTTGGAATATCATGTAGTAATTATAAGCCTTTGATGAGCATGGTATACTTGAAGGCTAACAATTGCATGTTATAGGTTTGAAGAGGTTTTTTTACATGCAGAATGGATTTGAAAAGCCTACAACATGTAATAGCGCTTCGATTTTATACCAATACCATGTTTATATTTCAAAATTGCTTTCTATTTTATTAGAACCATGAATATACTTCCTTTGAAACTACCTTGTACGATCAAACACTTTGTGCATGAAAATATTGGGATTTTGGAAGTCATTTTACATGTAAAAAGCCTTTGAAAATCCCACAAAATGAAAAATAGCTTGTAGAAGTCTCCAAAAAGTAAAACCAAGTCCATTATTCTACCAAAACCACTCAAATGCAACCAAACAACCTTTCAAACTCCAATACCATGAGTTTTCTCTTGGGAACCACCCTTTAAAAGTTATAGGCCATGAACTAAAATTTGAAACCATCTTTTAAAAGGCTAGTACCATGAATTGGTGGGGGAAACTCCCATTAAAAAGCCAAAACTATGAATTTACTATGAATATCACCTCTTTGACAAGTAAAAACTAGAAATTTGTGTTAAAAACAACCATTTGACAAGTCTTATATGAACCTTGAGGCTACCACGTGGTGCAAGGAGAAACTTAGAGAGGATTTTGGTGGGTTTGGGAGGCATGATTTTCACTTTGGCATACTTTATGGGGATAAAATACATGTAAAAGGACCTTTGAAAGGAAACTTTATGTAGTAAGCAAGATTCTAGTAAACATTTTATAAGGCGTGTATGTTTTAAGAGATTATTTTACATGGTGGTGGCTTTTGATGCTATAATTTTACATGAAAAAGTGTATTGAAAAGGCCACATAATGTTTGGTAAGAGACTTAGACAAAGGTGGGGAGCCTTATAAGGAGATTTTACAAAGTGACGAGTTCAAAAGAGGATTTTACATGTAAAAATACCTTCAAAATACTACCAATGTGAATACAAAAGGCTTTATAATGCAATTAAAGTGTTTATTTATTCATTTAAATATCTGTAAAATGCCTTTGCATGTATCCATTTTATACAATACTCATCCATATTGAATTTTTCCTTGCAATAGAATCGTGACATACTAGTGCAACTTTATTTTATCACTAATATCTTCCTCATTTTTAAGGTGTAATCCAATAGGAAATCAAATTATTTACCTTTCATTAGTGGCTTGGAAAATTTTGAATGATTTACAACTAGATAATTAGCACCATATAATAGTTCAATAGCATTGCCTTTATTATAATCCAAATCCTTAATTTGAAAATTATCAATGAAAAAAGAATTAAATTAGATACCCTTCACAAATCTATAATTTTTTGATCTTTGGAAAACATTATTATAGTTACTTTGAAAACTAATCCCACTTGTAAATGATTCCATATTTTCAATGCTTAAAGTCTTGACAAATATTTCTATGACACCACTAGAAATTATCGGAATATCTTTTTTAAATATTTTTTCTTCACATCCAATATGCACATTTAAATATGATGCATTATGGAAGGATGGATAAAAAGGTTAACTAGTTCCATTTTGGAAAGAGTTGAAATTCTCTAACCCTCTATATATTCTCAATGAATATTTAGCGAACTCATCAAGCTCTACCTCAATATTTAAAGAGTCCCATAGGAGAATCAAGAAGTATAATGTTGGACACCTTATTTCAAGAGTGTATTTTTTATGAGCTTCATCAAGTCCCCATTTTAGTTATTAAGATCAAAATACATTAGACCAATCCATAAACAAATGTAGAGAACCCTAAGCATCCAAGATTTCTAGTGAGATAAAGAAATACGTGGATCTTCTTTTGGATTTATTTTTGACTGAACAAAATAATAATTTGATAATATGAATTGACCATAGTACTTGTTCATTTGTGAAAAAAATAAAATTTGTTTTTAATTAAATTATTGTCATTATTAATCATTGAAGCATATTTCATCACACAAACTAAGCCTTGTCCATTAGGCTATGGAGTTGGTGTCCCATTATGGAGAAAAATTATCTCTATTTTGGAACACCTCCAATTGCCTATAGAAGTGTATTTGAGGGTATTGTCATGAAATTTACAATTTCATGACAACATATATACATCATCCATGAATTGAGTAATAACTATGTATAAGGTGCATGATATATATCATGGTATTGCAAAGAATAAGAAGAGTGTAATATGGATCATAACACAATAAGTCCATTTGACAATCCTAAATCAATCCACACATAAAAAATAGAATCACACATAGTGTTATAGCCATGACACACACAATAAATTACAAACAATAACACTCAAATACCACACACAATGGAAAATTAAATTTGACACATATTGGACAATCAAATTTCACACATGTAAGAGATAATCAAATGTCACACAAAGTAGTAAGCACGCAAAATGGAAATCAAATGTCACATAAAATTCAAATGAACCATGAATAGAGAGAGTAACATAATGTAATAAGAAATCAAGCATCACACCATTTAACATATAATATCATCAATCATGCATAGAACAATCAAGGCTAATAATACATAATCAATGTATGTGATCATCACATATAGCAAAATATATTATATAGTGAAATATAAATCTAAGTAGTATGAGTCATTATAATTCATGTATAATCAATCTAAAGTAGATAAATATTATCAATGAAAATGGTCTTATAATATTAAAACATTTTTAAATTAGCAATATAAGCCTATTAAGAGCATGTCCATAGTAGAAGAAGGTAGTTATTATGTGTAGGAAGTGTTATCACTTGAATCTTGCACCTGTTCACTCAAGTATTGATCCAACTACAATAATGGGATCATCCCCATGGTGTGGGACCTTGGCTCCTTGGGATGAACCTATGGAGAAGGTCAAGTTCCTTCATAAACTATATGCATCTAATATAAAATTATTTTTAAACCTAAAACAATGCTAAAATGGACCTATTTATAACTAAGACTATAATTTTGTCATGGAAAAGGGATTATAAATGTTTGAAATTCATAAAAAATGTGATGCATTTAGTTTAGATTGCTCCTCGACTCACTTTAACAACACAAAAATTCCTTAGAATTGATGGGAAATCACACAACCTTTTCAAAACCTACAACTTTATCAATCTTTGCATCAATAATTTACATGAAGGTAGGAATATATACAACATACAATCTACAAGGAGGGTGTAAAGATGGTAAGAAAACAATAATAAGGGAAAGAAACATCCACAAGTGAATATCAATATTTAAAATCTACATAATACTCACTAAAATTGAGAAGTTATAAAAGTAGAACATCAATTATTTATTAGATTCAAGACCTAAACCGGTCTTATAAGACTCAAAATGAGTAGAGTTTTGACATACCAAAGAGAGGGTTCCTAAAAATAGTATTTTTGAGCCTTATATGTAATAAATAGAGATAAGAGAGAAGATGAGAGCACATGGAGATCTCATAAATGGTGCCACTACTCCATCAACAAACCTATACAAGAAAAGAGACAAGGAAAATAAAAACATTAAGGCTTCTCTAATGTGCTAGATCTACCTCATGAATACCTTCATAAAAGGTTGGCATAGTAGTGTAAGTGGACATCCTCTGTTTTCTTTTTTATACTTTTGAAATCTTTCCCATCATGGGTATGCTTATTCAATGCTATTATATTCTTAGAAACCTGGCCCTCCTGTCCTTAATAACGTTAACCCAACCCTCTCCTCCTCACATGCATGTATACTAGAGATAATCTATCTCAATTTCACTTTCCTCCTTAATTGCCATACTTGTTGAATGCTTGGCCTAAAATAGATCTCCCACACCCATTTTGAGTCTTGGGTTGACTTGACATGATTACCACTCCATGGAGGGAGTTACACATTTTAAGGGGTAGTTTTCCAATGCCTCCATAACTCTCTCATGTTATTTATAAACACTTACTCCATTCATGGTCATGTTAGATCAGTTTTAGAATCATGGATTGTTTGAAATCAGCTTTGAAATTTAAGTGAATGTCTCTTAGAGAGTTTGAGAGGTTGGTATGTCACCATATTTACCCATGAGAGCTTTTGGAGATAAAAAACATACATTGTCATGCTTGAAAGTCTCAGTGTGTATTATCATCCTCCTTGAAAACTTAAACTAAGTTGTTATAAGTCCTTGTCCTCATGTCTTCATAGACCTACAATATCCTTCAATGTAACTTTACTGTTTGATGTAGAATCTTGCTCTCAAGATTTCATAATGCTCTTGACCTATTCAAAAATGTACTAACTATGCCCTACAAAATAAGGTTATAGGCCTATTTACTAGGTCTTGAGAGCCTAAAACCTTTATATTTATGACTACAAGATCAAGAATAATGTTATAACTATTAATCAATAATTCTATCTATAGAACTATAGTGCTTGAAACCTACACCTTAGAACTTGACAAGTGTGTAAAGCTTAAGAAATATTGAAACCTGTGGAACTCTATAAAATCATCATGATGGCATTTGAAAATATATTAGAGTCATTATGAAATCATATGAATGTTTTAAAAGCCATGACTAGATCATAAAATAGATGGTGTATTCTTATTTTGAAGATTTAGAGATTCTAAATCCATGTTGACAATCCTTGGGATTAACATTGTCTTCAAAACAATGTTGCATGCCTAGTTACATTTGGGAGGATCACAAAAGCTTGGAATTATACATAATAAGCTTGATTAAAGTTTGAAAGTTATATTAATAGTAACTAAGACTTGCATCATTCATCTTTGAACTAAAAAAATTAGATATTTTGCCTTCTATCATGCTAGAAACATATAAACATGTTTGCAATCTTTTGTATAGGTTTACCTCATTATAAAAATTCAAAATATACTTGCAATAGAACTCATAATTCTATTGAGATTATAATAGGGCCTTACATCTTACCTAGACCTTACCTTATCCTTGGAACCTCAAGAAAGCTTGAAGACTCTTGAATCTTTGTCTTAGACTTGTGTGAGGATCTTGAGGTTGAAATCATGAATCTTCATCCTTGTTCAGTCATGATTTTCTTCATCATTATGAAAATCTTCTTTAACAGACCTATAGGTTCTCTTGGAATAGGTTGGATCATGCAAATAGCCTTGTTCAAGACCTCACAGAATTATGGAAACCTTTTCCATTCTATCACAGGCCTGTTATATGGTTGAAAATGCTCTAATGTTGTTATTAAACATGTAAGTTCATTTTGACCTACCTAGGAAGTCTATAGGCATGAAGGTTAGTTTTAAGGACATTTGTCCTTGCCTAAGTTCCTTAAAAACTATATAAGCCTTAAGTGTTTTAGGATATTAAACTCACTTGATCCCATGCTTTATAAAAATACTTAAGATACCATGCAAACCTTTATAGACTTGTAACATCATATTTATTGCTCTTCGGTCCTTATTTTTGCATTACTTCATCAAAAAACCTACTAGAACATTATTGCTCGGCTCAAATCATCTTAACCATTATTTTATGACTTTATATTTCCAATAAGGCCTTGAGAACATATTCTAAAATTTTAAAACATGTTTTAAGGTCATTTACCTATCTAGACTACCTATAAAACTTTTGATTATCTTAGGAATTTCTAAAAATCTCAAAATCCTTTGCTTTCAAACTACTAAATAATGTTACAAGCTTATGGTGTGTTTGACCTTGCTTTATCCCCTCTTGGAAACATGTTGTAGACCTCCTCATGCTTCCAAATCATGCCTTTGAACCCTTGATTTAGAATTTAATATCATAGAAACCTTCATATCTTGTTTTATACCTAAATTTATAGTTGATTCATGCTACAAATCATGGAACTCTACCTAGAATTTACTCTATGAAACTTTACACTTATCTCTAATAACATGTTGTAGTTATTGGTTTGTGTGTTAAGTTCATAAAACTTCATTTTTCTCAATTTCGAGACCTCTTATAACCATAAGCATTTGTCTTCTACAAAATTTTATGTCTTATCCTTACATGTTTATGGGAATCTTATGAGGCTTGAGATCCTACGTTCCTTACTTGTAGACCAATAAGTGATATTGACCAAATTTGGCCCTACAGGTCAAATTAGGACCCCTATAGGTAAAAACTTGATTTTTAGAGGTTTTAGGGGTATAATATTTGGTCATAAGGTATATCATAGGTCATTGAATATTATTTAATGTCATATTAGCCTTGGTCATTAGTCTTTTAGTCCTTATATCATTTTGAGTCATTTTAGGGGTCAAAACAGGGCATTAAATGAGTTGTATGACCTCTTAGGAAAATGTGAAGGTGTCAAAAGGTTATTTCACATGACATGTGTCCTATTATCTCTTAGGTAAATTTTATAACTAAAAGTGGTAGGTGCTTAAAAATAAAGAGTAGTTTTCTTGGTAAAAGAGAAGAGTTTGACACTTATACGACCCATGGGGAAGTGTGCCCCATGGGGCAAGGTCATGAGATGACTCTTCAGATTTATTAGATAAATTTAAAATATTTAAGTACTCTATAGGTTTCAAATGTGGGATAAAACCATTCTGCTCCTTTTTAACCCTTCTAGGCACCTAAAACTAGTCTTTAAGTTTGTACTTGATATGGATAGTTGGAGAAATTCCAAGTCAAACACCTTTGGGATATGAAATTAAGCTCAAATATATTCATTAAAATAAAAATATTTTTAATAATGGTGGCTTTTGCTTTATGAACCATCCTCATGAAGTTAACTATGGTTTTTTGCTTGCTAATCTGTACACCCTATATATTTTACCTTGGTTTGGACAGGTCCATATAATCCACTAGCTAATAATGCTTTAAAATGATGTTTAATTCCTCATAACATTATTCCCATGCTTGTTTTAGTTTTTTAAGGTGTTTTTATATGCAAATAATCTCATGTTACAAAAAGATACACCTTTTTATGTTACAGGTAGTTTTTCACCATTTTTAAGATATTTAGGTTTTGATCATGGTTCTAGAGGGTTGTGATAGTTTAATTTTCATGTTTTAAATTTACTCTCAATACTTTCACCTTATAATCTCATTATCTAATAAATTTTCCATGGGTGCAGTCAATACACTATGCATATACATGTAACTCTTTGAATATACATGTATCTTAGAATGATGTCATGATGGAATGGGAGATATGAGAGGTGTTTAAAATATTTTGGAGTGATTAAATTGTTTTTTTCATGTGGGGAAGATTTATATTTAATCCCAAACATATATTTTTTGCACACTACCTATATTTCTATCCACTGCCTAAATTCACAATCTTCTACCATTAAAATGTACCTATAGGTGCTTTCATAAATGAGTTCATGTTGAAATAGAGGTATTGATACTTGTTTAATATCCATGATAGTGCGAAGATGATTTGGAGGTGTTATAGTAGGCATAAAACTCATTTTATGGCCAAAAACAATGCATACTACCCAAGTTTGTACCCACTACCTATACATAGAAACATCACCTATAGGTGTGATCAATAGAGCATAAAGTACTTGTATATAAAGGTTGAAACATGTGGTGAAACATTCCTTGGGGTCTTAATATTATAAAAGGAAAATTTTAGACCTATTTTCATGTTTGGATTGACAAATGGAGTTTGGGAACCATGCTCAAAGGAACAATGATGGTATTAAGGACTCTTTTCCCTAAAAATGCAAAATAGAGGTCTGGGCCTTTTTGTCAAGACAATGTAATAGGGTTATCAAAGGTTTTGATGGATCTTTGGGATAAAAAATTGATGAATTAAAATTTTATAATTACTTTACAATGTTTGGGGTCAAGAGAACTTGGGGAAGACAGTCGTTAAGAGGGCTAAAGTTGCCAATTTATGCATTGAACTCCATTAACATCTACAGGTTTTGAACCTTTTGAGTGATCATTGATGTATTAAGGAGAAAACAAAGAATATTATAATGTTTTAATGAACTTATGGAGTGAAATACACACCATGAACATGAATATCATTAGGAAAACTTTGATATGCAAGGTTTTGTCCTTAAAATACACCTACAGGCATGCCTAATCCTAAAATTGTCCACCTACAGTCGAGACCCATTTTCCATATCATCCATGAGGAGGAGTTTGAGAATTAATCATGCATGAAATGAGAAAAAAACTCGATAGGCCAAGTTGAATTGCTCACATCTTTCATGAGACTTTCTATGGAGGCCAAATATGTTTAGAGGAGTTAGAAAGGGTCTTAAAAAACCTTTTTTTTCAATTTGAATGTCCCATATTTATGAATGAATATTAAGAGGGTAAAACATGCCTAAACCCTTGCTAAACCCTTAGAGTGACTAGTTTGAAGAAATGGAGATGGAAAGCTACTCTAATGGCATAGTTTTCCCAAGATGGAGGTTGTAGAATACTCTCTCAAGCTACTGCACACTAGGATGAGTTATACATAATTGTATGGATAGGGTACAAAATAGGGTATTTTTGAATATTTTATATGTTGTGTAGGTTCCAAGAGGTTATAGGAGATGAAAATAACATGGAAGGGAAGATTAGGACTTAAGATAACTTCCCATGCCAATTTAATGCCTTGAAATAACCTCAGCCAATCAAAATTGGGATAGCGACCAAGCTAGTGAAAAGGGTGAAAAAAATAAGGTGAGATGATTTGAAGGTGTGCCTAATACCTCTAAGGATGAGGAAGGTCTTGACACATGTAATTAACTCAATTTAATGTATTTTAATGAGTAACTAATTCTTTCTTGGAAGCCAAGTGTGCAAGGTGTGTGAAAGAGGTAGAATGTAGGCAGTGATAACTCATTCCTAGATGATTCCAGAGGACCAAGACTACAACTAATACAAGGAGAGGCATGTATGAAATCCTTACCTCTCATTCCAATCATTATACCTATCCCTAATCAGTTTTGGGATGTTCAAATAGGTCCAAATTATGAAGGCAATTTTTTAAGCTAGAATGAGAACTTTCATGCCACTTTATAAGAGTTTCATGACTTGAAGAGCCACTTGTTCTTACTTACCTTACTTTATCCATTAAAAACTCTCTTTTAATGCATAAGTAACTCATTTTATTAGCATGAAAAGTGTCTTTATGGCCTTTGGACTTCTCTCTTCTCCTCTCTCTCTCAAGTTCTATAAGAACTAGCCATTTTGACCTTTGTAACTTATGCTCCACCTGAATATGGTGAATCCCTACTCATTTTCATACCATGGATCAATAATACTACTGATTTTTACCTCTTCCATGATTTTTATTAGTGTGTTCATTTAGACTATTTGATTTTGCATAAGTTATGACTCTTGTTTCCTTAGCAATCTCATTCTCTCACCTATTTACAGTCAAAAAGCTTCTTGTTCCAAGGCATGTGAAGTGTTTTATTATGTGTCCATGTTGAGTGAGTTAGTATATTTAAATAGTGCCATTCTAGTCCCCTTTTATATTCCTCCTATCCTATACATTCATCACAACCTCATAATGTAACATTGATGTAAGAAGATGCAGATTGGAGAAGTGTATGTTTGATTAGTCCTTTGTTCTTATGTGTAATATTTATATGGTTGGAAGTCATCAAATTATTTTATATATCACCTCCATTAAAATAGTTTGATTTTAGTTTTCTCTCTCCCTTTTCCCTCACAAATTTTAGGTGTAGTAGTGATCCAAATTGGTACATCAAGGGAACTAGACCTATCTAGAGATTCACCTCTTTCTTAAGCTCACCCATAGCCTAGAGGTGTTTCAATTGTGCCACTTTGATGAGGAGAGATGAGACATCTAATAAAAATGTGAAAATATAACTGATGACAGGTGATGTTAGGTCATGTTTTAGAGACCATCTTATATTTTTCCTTATTAGGACTTGTTATAACCCACTACAGACATGAGTTTGGTCTTATATCATGAAAACCATCTTGGAAACACTAAAATATTATTGCACATGCAATTTTTATAGTAGAGGCATAAAATTTTATATATTTTCTTACTTGATAGAAGTCATAAAACCTTTTAAAATAGGGTTCATACCTACAAATGAAGATCTAAATAGATTTAAGGATGCCTTGGTATTATAACACTACTGTAATCCTCATGCAAAATGCCATTGTAGATATATGGATGAGCCTTTGTCATGATTGGTATTCATTTTGATCTTCATGAAAAGTATATATGAGACTCAAAATATTTTATAAAGGTCTATGGACTTGTAACTAGGTTGTTGATGTTTGAAAACCTTGTGATCTCTATTGGATGACCTTGACAGCTTGGATGCAGGCTTTAAGACTCATTTTGAGTCCTTTCACATGCTTAAAACTTGATGTTTCTTTATTGAAACATATTAAAAGATTTTTCTCTATGTCTTTGTCTTTGTATTATCAGACCTGTAGTATCTATGTATTTCAATCTCTTTACCCTTTGGACTTGCAACTTATTTATGAGAGCTCTAAAATATAATTAAGAGATTATTTAATGTATTCAAGCTTGTTAGTGGTTCTCTTAACCTTGAAATCAATCCAAAATGATATTCATAGGTTTAGGGTTTAAGGGTTTAAGGGAATCAAATAAGATTCCTCTAAAACCATTTTACACCATGCATGAAAAGAACAGAGAGAGGATGTGACGAGTCTTCATTTCATTTTTTGACTTCTTTCATAGGTTGTAGACCTCTTTTCATTTTTATTAAATCCTTAAAAATTCATGGATAGGCCTTTTGATCCTTCTAAATATTTATTTCTTTTTTGATATCTTTAATAGGAACCTATAGACCCCAATCAGACCCACAACTTAGGCTTCTTAGCTTTCTATAAAGCCTATAAAAATGCAATCTCTCACACTAAGCTCATTATAATCTCTTGTATTACACCTATAAATGTATATATTTTTTTCATACACCTTCTAACTACCATGTCTAATGAATAGAGTGTAAAAATGTGACTAATTTTTGTTATGAACCCTACAAAACATGGTTTTTGGCTTGTTTTTCCACATGCGAACCTATGTTTGATGCTCTTAGAAGACCTTAAAATAATATGAATTCCCTTGAAGGCCTTACAAACTTGTAACATAATTCAAATCTCTAATTTATTCCTTATAGCCTCATGAATTATCCAAATATGATTACAATCTCGTAAAACAATGAAGACTACCTAGAATAAGGGCTTAAATATAGGTAACAGGGTTGATCATAGTCTGAATGCACTCTTCCCAAGTTGGGAGATGAATTCCACCAAGAGATAAGAATGGAAGGAAAACCAAGTCAAAGATGCCATTTGAATAATGAGTATGGACTTAAGAGCCTTATTAATAGTTTTAGGCCTCTAAAATATCTCAATGAATGACTCTTTCTAAAATGTTTTGACCCCATACAATGACCCTAATAAATTATTTTCAAGACCTTTTCTCTATTTTACACTAAAAAGTACTTAAAAAGGCCTCTACAAGGTTAACATGAATCCAGGGCTTAATAATGCTCATTAGGCCTATTAGTAAGATTTTGCATAAAGAGACATTTTGAATGACTTTAATCATGAAAGGGAGCATGAAAAGTTTAATGAAACATCATATAATACTTTTTATGCACATTTATATTGAAAACCACTCCAATAGGCATCCTAAAAGACTAATACCAACCCATGACCTCAAAAAATGATTGTTATACCTCATATAATGAAGAAAAATACTAAAAAAACCTCAATAATGCCTAACATACCTATACTTATGCAAACATATTAATCATGAAGAAGTATATCATGTGTTAAGAGACCCAGGTGACTTGAATAGTCAACATTTTGGTGACCTCTTTGGGCTACTTACTTGTTAAGCATAAATTTAGTGGCCTTATAAATCCATTGGGCATAGGAATCACATAATATTCCATACAATTCAATCTAAGAGTTCAATCATGGATACAATATGTTAGATCAGTCCTTGAATGAATTATAAAATGCCTAAAAAACACAACCAAAAAGGAGATAACAACAAACAACTATGTAACATCACTTTGAGAAAAGATAATAGCTACACTAATCATCAAATAATATGCATCAACACTTTGATTAATAAAAAATATAGTCTACTTATGTACAAGGATTGAAATGACCTCAAGAAAAAAGCTTGAGATGGATCCTATTGACTAGGATAGAAAGCTCCTCTCCATTCAACTTTGAGAGCTAGAAAACATTGGCTTGATAATAGTTGGTTATCATGTAGGGGCCATTCCATATGGCATCAAACTTTGTGTGTTACCCAACCTTTGATCTATATTTATCTCATTTAAATACTTGATATCCTTATTTTAAATACCTATCAATAACTTTCCTATCAAATGTATCCTTCATTTGAGCTTGATGAAACTCCATGTTATGCATTGTATGGTTCTTAGTTTACTTCAACTCCATCAACTCTACTAGTCTCACTATCATGGCATCAATTTCAATCAATTCCAATTTTTGAGTGAGATCATGAACTAGTAATTCAAGTGACAAAGGAAACATTACTTCTCTCCTATAGACTAACATGAAAGGGGAGTTATTAACAACCCTCTTGGGTGTTATCCTATGAGCCCACAATGTTTTTTTTAACTCAGTATGCCAAGATCTTTGATTCTCCTCCATATTCATATTGATAATCCTAATTAGGTTATTATATGTATATTCTTCCAATCTATTAACTTGGGGGTAATATTTGGAAGAAATTCTCAAATGAGTACCACACTTGACTGCCCATTCACTGATTTTGGTTCCAACAAAATCCATAGAGTTATCATATATAATAGTAGCTGGAACACCATATATAGTAATAATACTTTTATATAATTACAATACATAAGTCTCATTTACATCTTTAAGTGCTACTTCTTGTGTACACTTTTTAAATTAATCTATGGTAGTTAAGACCCCCTTGTGACAAGTATTTGAAAGTGCATTAATTATCCTAGTTAAGTCCAAACCCTATTGCATGAAGGGATACTCTACCTAGATGAAATGAAGAGGGAGAGTTGATATATTTTGCTTACCTGTGAAGAAGGAACACTTATTGTAATTTCTAACCCTTTCATGTGCATCTATTAATAGATCTAGCCAATAGTAGCCAGCCCTCATAATTTTAACAACAGTAGTCTTGGGAGAGACATGGCCTCTTAATGGGACATCATGCAAATATTCTATCACCCTTGCCACTTGGTTATATTATATTCATCTCAAAATTACTCCATTGATATCCTTTCTAAATAATATATCATCAATAATGACATATTAAATTTATTGTAGTCTAAAATAATTTCTTTGAGCTTTGTTGAGGCCATGTGGATAGTCACCAATTTTCAAGAAGGTAACCATGTCTCTAGTCTAACTATTTGGAACCTCATGATTAGATTATTGATCCTCTTGTATCATAAAAAATTCCCTATTATCAACTTCCTATGTCTACTACCAACTGTTCACATAGCCCTTTTCTGCTCACAAGCTTAATGAATTTGATGTCAATGTCATACTCCATGACTTTAGTTATCCAACCATCTCTCTTTTTACCTATATCCTTGTTCAATAGGAACTCTTTCACACTTGAGTGTGAAACCATCAACTATATTTTTTTATTAGATAAATTTTTTCTAAATTTTTTAAGGGATCTTATGATAACAAGGAGTTATTTTTCCATAAAACTGTACCTCATCTCACAATCTTTAAGTCCTTGACTAAAAAAGGCAATGAGATACTCTATTAAATCACTATTTTTTGACACTAATATGGTTGATATACTATCATTACCACAAAAATAATAAATAATAAGTTCCTTATCATACCATGGGTTCATAAGTGTAGGGGTTTAAGAAATTGCTCTTTTAATTAATTCAAATCTTTCTCTTGACCAGTTGAAAGTAACATTATCCTTAAGCATAAAAGTGAGAAGTTTGACCAAAGTAGAAAGGTTTTGGATGAATCTTCTTACAAAGTTGATCTTCCCAAGAAGCTTTGGAGACCCTTCTTATTTCTTGGAAGTTAAAGAGCTAACATTTATTTTACCCTTTTTGAATCAATTGCAAGGCAATATTTGGAAAAAAATGCCCTAATAACTTGCATTCATGGACATAAAACACACATTTTTTTGGGTTCAAGGATACCTCAAGCTCTCTATATCTATCAAAGACTTGCCTCAAATGATTCAAATGATCAATTTCATGCTTAGAGAAAATAGTTATATCTTTTAAATACACCAATATCATATGATTTATGAGGCCCCTAAATGCCATATACATGGCCCTTTGGAAGGTTGAACCAGCATTGGTTAACCCAAAAGGCATCTTCTTGTAATCAAAGGTACCCTATTTGGTTGTAAAATCTATTTTGAATTGATTATATTCTTGCACAAGTATTTGGTTATATCTTGAATAACATCTAGGTGTGAAAACCTTTCAGCCACTACTACTATTTTAAGGATCTAATCCATAGGTGGAAGGGTGTAATGATATTTGAGGGATTCTCTATTCAAGTACCTAAAGTGCACATATAGCCTAATATCCTCATTCTTCTTTTTAACTATGACTAGGTTGGCCACGCAAGAGGAATGCTTAATGGGGATTATAATATTATCTTCTATGAATTTATTTAGCTCTTTTCTCATTAAGGGTTTAATCTTGAGGTTTATTTATCTTTGATTTTTATTGATTCATCTTTCATTTAGGTCTATCTCAATGGTGTGTTGGGCCAAGTTTGGATCAAAACCTCTAAGATTGTGGTAACTCTAAGCAAATATATCATCATATCTCCTACAAAGACCAATAAAATATTCCTTTTAAAATTAGGTGCATACCTCATTAGCCTTCAAAAGTTTACCATTAGTTATCATCCATGATTGTCATGTTCATTTTCTCACCTTTGAGCTGAACATCTGAATTGAACATGATTTCTAAAGTGACCAACTCTTTAAAAAAAATATTACCTTTTAGTTGAATAATCTAATCCTCATATTTCTCTTGAAGCCTATGCTAGTTTTTGGTTAAGAATTATACTTATTCTTACAAAAATTTATTGATTGCTCATAATTATTAAACACTTTCCAACTAACATTATTATCAGGAACTGTAGGTCTAACCACAAGCTTGGAAAGCTATTTTAAATCTTTCATAACATCATGGGGGATATTATAATGATACCCCACAATTTTAAGCCTATAAACATCAACATTTTATTTCCTTTATACAACTTGAATGTTAAAGGCATTAAATCCTTTAATGAAATCCCACATTGTATGTTTATAAACCGTCACTGAGCTACTATTGGTTGCATTTTGAACTCTAACCTGATTTACGACTAGCTCACTATCACCAAAAAATTAATGTACATTTATTACTCTTTTTTGTGTCAACTAGAGGCCTTGGATCAATACCTCATATTTTGATACATTTTTAGTACAATTAAAATATAACTTATATGAAAAAAGTACTTTTCCTTTTAAGGATAGATCAACACAATAACTACACAAGCACCATTTAAGATTCTTGAACCATAAAAAAATAGTTGTCATGTACCTCCAAGATCCTCATGACCTTAAGAGATTTGATACAATAGAGTTATCTTCAAGGATGTAATAGGTACCTAATCATGTCTCTTATAGATGATCATATGGATCAAATCCATATTTCTCATTTACCCACTCATCAATTAGAATATTTAGAACATCATTCAAAGGTGTGGTAGTATCATGAAGGAAAACATTCTCTTCTTGATCATACATGGTGTAATTCATGTCAACTGGACTAGGGGAATATAGATCAATGTGGACTTTATAAATGGGATCATCTTTAATGGTTAATTTGGTACCATACCTAGTGCTAAGCAATATGTGTGACCAATCTAAAGATAGCTACCCACTCATATTTTAAGTGAATTCCATGGAAAGGCATATAGAAAATTAGGGAGGGATTTTTATGAATAGAACATCCTAGGAGATTGAGAGGCTTGGGAAAGAATGTAAGGTAGTATTCAAGTTTTTAATGATGCCAACTATTTTAACAACTATACCATCTAAATAGATATCTCCTTTTGTGATTAGAGTGTACTCTAAACTTAATAGGTCAGTAATCTTCTTACGCATATCTGAGATAATTGAAAGGAATCAATCATATAATTGTGCATAAGGTGATTACCAATAATCAAAGAGATGTATAATGGAGGTGGTTTGCTAATATTTCCACTATCTCCTTATTTTGGTTGGCAGAAGTTGGTAGAAAAATTTATTGCACCTGCTTTATTTTGATGACCTAGGTGGCTTAAGGCCTATTTCAATAAGTATATTTCAGTAGTAATGGATAGAGCCTACCACATGGTGAAATTCAAGTTTGTTATCTTCATTTTCTCAACTATATTGAAATGGATTTGTCCTTTTGACTAAAATTTAGAACAACAACATATTCTCTTTGATGTTGGCTGATTTGAGGCTGAGTTTCCTTTTAAACAACTTGATTTTTTAATTCTTGAGATATCCAAATATCTTATTTGTCCTTGGTAGCTTCATGAGGGGCTTGGGATGTAGGAACTTGACTAAATGAGTAAGATGACTCTACCTCCATTTCTATTTTTTTTAAACCTTGTGTTGTAGGCCACTGGAGTGTTTCCTTTACTTGGAGATTCATTATAATTCACAACACAAACTTTAATCCCTTTCCAATTTAAAAGTGTAGAATCACCTTACACTTATGCTTGTTAATTTACTTCTTCTCTTTATGAAAGTGGTTAACATGATTTCCCTTGAGACAGTGACACACTTTGAACCATCAAGGCTTTATTGGTCACTTCTTTTGGACAAGTGGTTTGGTTATGAGGTTGGATGCATGGGAAGCACCACTCATAATCTTGAACCAGGTTATTTTTCATTGGTATATATATTTTAAAGTGTTGGAAGCATTAGTATTTTGACTATTGAAGGTCTTAGCATGTGTAATTTGGCCTTGAGCTTATGCATTACCTTGATAAGGTTTCTTATTAGACTAATATGGTTGATTTAAATGTTGGTACTATCTAATATGCTGAGCTTATTACTACCCTTTCAAGGCCACTAATTCATTCCCAAATCTTTATAATAATGTCTTAACTTCATGTAACTCATTGGGAGGGATAATAGATGGAATTAACTAGTTGGTTGTTGGGAATGGGTGCTAAAGTGGGATGAATAGGAAGGGGTTCAAGAAATAAAGGCATTATAGGTCTAAGGGATATCTTTCCCACTTTAATTAGGCTATTTTTAGCTCTTATAGAATTATCATATGCAGTTGGTAATAAAGTACCTCTCATGGACTGAATCATGATATCAATGTCACTATTCAAATACCTCAAGTACTAAAAGAATACAATATTCAGAGTAGGCTTGACCAAGGGTGGGATTATATCCCAAGTTTCTTGGAACTTGAAGTTGAGGTCCACAATGTATTTATGAGGGTCTCTCTTGATAGTAGTGAGTTATTCCATAAGAGAAACATGATCACTCTTGTCTTCAAATTTTTGCCAAAGAGTCTCTCCTAGCACATCCTAATTGTGAATAGTCTCAAGTTTTAATCCTATATACCATTGGAGAGCCATTAATTTCAAAGATGCATCAAGGAGTCTCATGGCCACACTAACTTGAGTAATTTTGTGTACTAATCATATGTTGGCAATGCCTTGTATGTATTCTATTAGAGTGATAACATTCTTACCAATGAAATAATGTATGCTTTTGAGATATTAAATTGGGATATAATCACATTGTTAAGGGGCCAAAGGATGACCTCCATCAAAGGAAGATAATAAATGATTTCTTTGGGCTTCCATATGAAGAATAGGATTTAACCTCCCTCTTGGCATGGGAAACCATCCAAAAGGAGGTGTGGATTAAGCCCTTGGGGTAGGATGTCTAGAAATTATATATATTATTTTAGGAGACCATAATAATGTATTTATTCTTATTTTAGGAGATAATGACAATTCAACAAATTGAAAACTTATACCTTTTGTAGAAGCCCTTGTTTCATTTTGCATGAAAATGTAGGATTGATCTATGACCATAAATTTGTGGAGTCGCTAAGTGCATATAAGATGTATTTAATTTTATACCTTGTTGAGAACATCACCAAGTCCTTAGCTGAGCTCTTTGATTCTATGGAACTTTATCCCACTAGGCATACTAGAAAATGTTGTCACTTGAATATTACACCCATCCACTCAATTAATGATTCAACTATACTAATGGGATCATCTCCAAGGTGTGGGAACTTGGATCTTTGATATGAACCTCATGATAAGGTTTAATTCCTTTCCAAACTATGTGCATCTAATATAAGATTAGTTCTATACCTAAAAAAATGCTAAAATAGACCTGTTTATAGCTAAGACTATACTTTTGTCATGGAAAAGGGAGTAGAAATGATTGAAATTCATAAAAAAGGTAATGCACCAAGTCTAGAGAGCTCCTCAAATCACTATAATAGCACAATAAATACTCATAATTGATGGGAAATCACAAAACCTTTACAAACCCTATAAATTTCTCAACCTTTGCATTAGTAATTTGTATGAAGGTAGGAATATAGACAATATACAACCTATAAGGAGAGTGTGAAGATTAAAAGACAATAGTCACAAGAGTAGTAAACATCTAAAACTGAAGAACAACCATTTAAATATATACAATGCTCAATAAAATTGACAATGTAGAAGAGGTAAACATTAATTATTTATTAGATATATTATACTACTCAAAATGAGTAGAGTTTTGACATACCAAAGAGAGGGCTCTTTAAATCAATCTTTTTCAGCATGATATGAGAAATAGAGATGAGAGAGAAGAAGAGAACATAAGGAGACCTCATAAATTCTACCACTACTCCATCAATTATCCTATATAAGAAAAGAGACAAGGAAAATGGAAACATTAAGTATTCTCTAATGTGCTAAGTCTACCTCATGAAGACCTTCCCTAGAGGTTGGCATAGTAGTGGAAGAGGAGACCTTACTTTTTCTCTTTTATCCTTTGGAAAGCCTATACATTATGAGTATGCTTCTTCAATGCTGATATATCTTTATAAACTTGGCCCTCCTATCCTTAATAGCCTTAACTCACCCCTCTTCTCTTTGCATGCATGTGTGTTAGAGATAATATATCTTAATTTGACTTACCTCCTTAACTAACATGCTTATTGAATGCTTGGCTTGAAATAGATCTCATGCACCCATTTGGAGCCTTGGGTTAACTTGACATGATTATCAATCCATGGAGGGAGTTACACCTTTCTGGGGGTAATTTTACAACACATCTATACCTGTTTCATGCTCTTTATGACCACTTAATCCATTTGTGGTCATGCTAGATAGGTTATATAAACATGGATTGTTTGAAATCAACTTTGAAGTTCAGGTGAAGGTCTTTTAGAGAGTTTGAGAAGCTATTATGTCACCATATTTTCCCATGAGATCTTTTGGAGAAGATAAAAACTTGCATTTTCATGATTGAAAGTCCCGTTTTGTCTTGTCATCCTCTTTTCAAACCTATACCAATTTTTTTATAAGTCCTTGTCCTCATGTCTTCATAGATCTACAATCTCCTTCAATGCAACTTTCATGTTTCATATAAAATATTTCTCTCAAAATCTCATAATGCTCTTGACCTATTTAAAAAATTACTAACTCTACCCTATAAAATAAGGCTACATGCATGTTTTTCATGTCTTGATAGCCTAAAACCTTCAGATTTCTAGTTACAAGATCAAGAAATTTATTATAACCATTGCTCAAGAATTCTACATCTAGAAATTTAATGTTTGAAACCTACAACTTAACAAGTCTACAAACATTGATAAATCTTGAAACCTATGGAACTTTATAACATCATCATGATGTCATTTAAAAATATATTATAGTCCTTTTAAAATCATATGAAGGTCTTAGAATCCATGATTGGATCATAAAATAGATGTTGTAGTCTTGTTTTGAAGCTTTAAAGATTCTAAAGCCCTACTGATAGTCCTTAGGATTACCATTGTCTTCTAAGTAATGTTAAATGTGTGATGATGTTTTGGGATGATCATAGAAGCTCAGACTTATGAATTATAGGCTTGATTGAAGTTTGGAAGCTATAAAAATAGTAAATAAGACCTACAAAATTCATCTTTAAACTTCAAAATTTGTATATTCTACCTTATATCATCCTAGAAACATAGAAACCTATTTGTAGTCTTTTGTATAGGTTTACCTCATTCTAACCATTCAAAATATACCTATAACAAACCTCATAATGTTATTGATATTATGATAGGTCCTTATATCTTGCTTAGACCTTGCCTTATCCTTGGAACCTCAAAAAATCTTGGAGACTATTGAATCTTTGTTTCAAACTTGTGGGAGACTCTTGAGATGTAAATCATGAATCTTCCTCATTATTCAATCATTATTCTCTTCTTCATCATTATGAAAATATTGTTGATATAAATATAGGTCCTCTTGGAATAGGCTATATCATGCAAATATCCTTGTTCAAGACCTCACAAAAGTCATGAAAACCTTGTCCATTCTAATATAGACCTATTAGATGGTTTTAAATCCTCCAATATTGTTATTGAATCTACAAGTTAATTTTAACCTTCCTAGAAGTCTAAAAGCTTTTAGGTTAGTTTTAAGGTAATTTCTCCTTGCCTAAGCTGCTTACAAACTATGCAATCCTTAGGAGTTTTAAGATATTAAAACTCACTTGATCCCATGATTTGGAAATATACTTAAGATACCATGGAATTATTCATAGACTTATAACATCATATTTCTTTCTCTTTGATCCCTTTTTTGACATTACTTCATCAAAAATCCTACTATAACACTATTGGTAGGCTCATTTGTAAGCTTAGATCATGTTAACCACTAATTTTATGCCTTTATATTTCCAAAAAGGCCTTGAGAACATATTACAAGATTTTGAAATATGTTTTAAGGCAATTTCCATATCTAGCCTACCTATAAAATTATATATTATCTTAGGAGTTTCTCAAAATCTCAAAATTCATTGTTTTCTATCTACTAACAACATTGCAAGAATATGGTGTGTTTGACCATGCTTGAACCCCTCTTGGAAACATGTTTCAGACCTCCTAATGCTTATAAATCATGCCCTAAAACCTTTGATGTTAATTTAAGATCATGAAAATCTTCATATCTTAATACAAACCCACATCTATAGTTTAATCATGCTACAACTCAAGACACTCTACCCAAACTTTGTTCTTCAAACCTTCACACTTATCTTTAAAAACATGTTTCACATATTATTTTTTGGTTTAGGTCATAAAATTAAATTTCCTCAATTTATAGGCCTCTCAAAACCATAAGTATTTTTCTCTTGAAACCTTTCATGTCTTATCCCTAACTGTATATGGGAACCTTATGCTCCTTACAAACCAGTAGGTGATATTAGGTCATGTTTTAGATATTGTCATAGATTTTACCTTCATGGGACTTGATATAACCTGATACAAACCTAAGTTTGGTCTTATATCATGAAAACCATCTTGGAAACACTTCAATCTTATTGTACCTACCACTTTTGCATTATAGACCTACATTTTTCTATGTTTTGTTTCTCGATATAAGTCATAAAACCTTGTAAGATGGGTTGGAAAGCTATAAATTAATATATAAATATATTTAACCATGAATTGGAATTATAATACCCTTGTAATCCTCTTGAAAAATTCCACTATAGATCTATGGATGAGCCTTTGCCATACTTAGTATTCATCTTATTCTTCATTAAAACGCTATAGGAGACTTATCAAATATTTTATAAAGGTATGTAGACTTGTAGGTAGGTTATTAAAGTTTGAAAATATTTATATATATATTTTATGCCCTTTAAATATTGAATTTATGCCTTAAGACTCATTTTTAGTCCTTGCACATGCTTGAAACTTGATGTTTCTTTACTACAACATATTAAATTTTTTTGTGTTATGTCCTTGTCTTTGTATTCTTAGACCTGTAGTAACTATGTATTGTATTCTATTATTCCTTTATACCTAAAAATTATTTATGAAAGATCTAGCATATAATGAAGACCTTATTTAATGTCTGCAAGCTTATTAGTGGCTTTCTTAACCTTTAAATTCATCTAAAATGAACTGCATGGGTTTAGGGTTTAAGAAACTCTTAAGACTATTTTGCATAATTTTCAATAGATCCATGTGATTTTTACTCCCATGGGGTATAAATATCACCAAAGGGTCAAAGATAATCTAATAAGACTCCTCCAAAACCATGTTTACACCATATATAAAGAGAATAGAGAGAAAATGTGACAAGTATTTGTGGAAACCCTGCCAATTTCATTTTTTGACTTGTTTTATAGCTTTCAAACCTCTTTTAATTTTTATGAAAGCCTTAAAAAATCATGGATATTCCCTTTAATCCTTATAAATATTCATTTCATGTGTGAGATCTGAATTAGGAACCTGTAGACCTCAAAGAGACCCATAATTTAGGCTTCTTAGCTTTTTACAAAGTCTACAAAAATGCAATCTCTCAAATTGAGCTCATTATAATTTATTTAATTACACCTAAAAATGTATTTTTTTAAATCTTCATACACCCTATGACTGCCATGCATAAGGAGAAAAGTGTAAAAATGTGACTGATTTTTCTTATGAACCCTATATAACATTGGTTTTGGCTTATTTCTCCACATGCAGACCTATTTTTAATTCTCTTAGAAGACCTTTAAATAATATTAATTCCCTTGAAGGCCTTACAAGATTTAAATGTGCTTCAAATCTCTAATTTTTTCACTACAACCTCATGAATTTTCCAAATATGACTACAATCTCTTGGAATGATGAAGGCTGCCCTGAATAAGGGATTAAATATAAGTAACATGCTTGATCATGGTCTGAATACACTCTTGCCACATTGGGATATAAAGGAGTCCACCAAGAGATAGGAATGGAGGGAAAACCAAGTCAAATATTTAATTTGAATAAGGATTATAGACTTAGGATTTTGAGAAATAGTTTTAGACCTCTAAAATATCTCAATGAATGACTCTTTTTTGAATGTTTTGATCTTATACAATGACCCTAATGAATTTTTTTAAAGACCCTTTTGATCTATTTTACATTGAAAAGTAATTAAATAGGCCTGTACAAAGCTAACATGACTCTAGGTCTTAATAATGCTCATTAGGCCTTTTAGTGAGATTCTACATTGAGAGGTAGTTTGAAATCCTTTGATCATGAAAGGGAATTTGACAAGGGTAATGAGACCTCATATAATACTTTTGATACATATTTATATTGAAAACCACTCCAATATGTATCCTACATGACTAATACCAACCCATGACCTTACAAAATTATTGTTATACCTCATCTAATGAAGCAAAATGCTTAAGGAAACTAAATAAATCCTAACATACCTATCTTAAGGCTAACATAGTCATCAAGATGAATCATATCATGTGTCATGAGACCAAGGTGACTTGAATAGTCAATAGGAAGGTTCCACATATATGTTTCCATGTCAGATATGACCTTTATGTCTTGCATCTCATTTATATGTTTTATATTTATGAATTTTATGAATTTTGTATGTTTTTTATTTTTTTTAGAATATTATGTAATGTTAAATAATGATCCCATCAATTGGATGCTCACATTTAGGTTGTGTGTCTAACATGGCTAATGTTACATGTCATGATCAAGTAAAAACATGTGTATTATTTCATAATATAAAACATAATCTCATGTTGTGACATATCCATCATGGTTATCATCAACTATATGATCATATTTATGTTTTATAACTCTATTTATCATAGTACTATGTGGGCTATGATTCATAATAGAATAATGTTCATGTGTTCACTATATAACACATGAAGGAATTTCTAACACTAGTTTGGGATGTGATGGAGAAGATATTGGATATTATGAGTGTAGACATCTAAAATTGGCCACAAATGGATTTATACCTGACTATTAGACCAATTCTTGCCAACCTTTGCACATCTAGCCCAAAAATTTATAAGGGTCTCAAAATTGGATTCATATCATGCAATTAATTAATTTGGCCCATAAATCAATTAAATTGGAATAAATGCACATTAAATTAAATCAAATATTTAAATAAATGTCCAAATGCCTAAAAAAGATTATTTAATTTATAAATATTAATCAAGTCTTAATTGAATTCATCCATGAGCTAATAAAGGAATTATCAAAAAGGAAATTAAAATATCATAAATATCCTAAAAAGCTAATCATTACCTTTTATGAGTTGTGCAAATGAAAAATATTTCAAAACACACCTATTCCATCCTAATCATGAGATTTTGGACACCTTTTAACCCTACTGGGGTTAACTAAGCCAACCAAGGTTAGGATCTAACCCATTCTAAGTTGATTTCAAAGCCTATAAATATAAGCCTATAGCTCTTTATTTGGAGAGCTTGGATAGAGTAGAGTTATTATGAATTAATTTGAGTATGAAGAAAGTGTTTAGGGTCATAATGCCAAATTTCCAAGCCAAGCCAAAGCCAAAATCATGAACATGGTACTAAGAGGAGGTGGAGATAGCCAAGCTCCATTTATGAAGACCTATTGAGCATAATCCGATCAAGCCAATGAACTCATCATTTGGATCATTAAAGGAACGTAAGGAAGGTATGTTTCTTTACATTTTAGTTGAGATTTGTCATTTGTTGTTTATTCACCAAGCTCCCCCTATTATCTAGGCATGGAGGTGTTATGATTTGTTAGTGTGTTTTTGTCAAATTGATTTCATTTTGAGATTAACACTTGATCTAACCTCCTCTCCATCATCAAATTCCTAACATCACAATGAGTACTAAATAGATCTCTATGTAATGTAAATTACATTAATAGCCATTGAGGAAAATCCATTATCTTCCTCTAATATATCTAAGTAAAATAAACGTTATTAGGTTGTTTAACTATGGCAATGGTGAGGGTAGAGGATGAATAATCTCGTACTATATAGGTTATTCATATGGAATGTGTAGAAGTATGACCACCTTATTAACATGCATATACTTCATGCATCTATGTATTTTATATGGTATTAAATTAATCTTATGTATCTAATGACATCCTAACAATGTGTCAAATTCCCATGTACTTGATAGAACCAAGAATAAAATAGAGATTATAGTAGGGCCAAATTTGAGTGGTAGTATAATCCTTCTAAGATTTGTTTTTCCATCCATCAGATACATTACATTTGTTTTTGTATCTATAAAATCTATTTGTGTATATCCAAGACTAGTGAAGAATGTCATGGTATAAATATTTTCACTCTAACCATTATCTACCATGAAAATTTGTGTATGTTTTGAATCTATGTGTTTACATACAAATAATGCCTCAGTAGAATACTCATTATAAACAATCTCATGCTCATCAAATGTAATAACAGGTATATATATCTATATATTTTTAAGTGTGCTAATAATACCATAGATAGGATTTTCCTCCTTAGTTCAATAAGTATAAGAATTTGGAGGAGGATGTATATTGTAATTTAAATGTACAGTAGGCTTAAGAGTAGTCTCTTTTTTTGCATGATTATAAAAGGGGATATAAAATATCTTCAACTTAAGATTCCAATTACACATTTTACATGACTTATATTTATGTGTGTTAATATCAATGACATTTTCATATATCAAATCATGCATCTTATGTCACAAGTTGATGCATTTAATAGTTAAACATCCTACACATCGATGATAGTCACATTGTGCATTTTTGTTGAATTCATTAGTTTGAGGCTTAATCATATCAACATATTTTTTAGTAGTGAGATATATATGATTATACTCAAGTAACTTCTAGATTACCTTTTGAAGAGGTTTTGGTAAATGTCTAAATTTCCTCCTTCGTGGAGCTAAGAGAACTAGCTGATTATTTGGCTATGAGATAGTGTTAACTGTTAATGTTGCATCATTATTATTATCACTTGCTTTGGTTTTTAAAGTTGGTTTACATGGAAAAATTTCCCCAAAAGTGGTTGGACCCATAATTTAACTTATTAATTATGATAAGTTTAACTTCTTTGTCTTTAACTATGTGATATAGGTCATTAAATGATTAAAATGTATTAAACATAATAGAGTCATGTAGAGAGAAAATAAGTATTTTCTTAAAATATATTATAATTCATTATCTTCCATTTAAATTCCCATCTTAGAGGGCATGGTATTATAATGGAGTACATTATTAGTAATAGGCTCATTAGACCCTTGCTTATGTTTTGAAATCTAAGCATAATCAATATTATCACTAATGCTGATTGAAAATTATGCTATTAATTGATAATCCAAATTATTTAAGGCATGGAATAATTGGAAATAGATATCATAAAAACAACGCAAGGCATATTCCTTAAGGCTCTATACAAATAACTTAGTTAATAAATTATCATTGGACACATAGTCCAAACATATTGTGTTAAAGGCTCAAAGATGTTATCCTAGATCAATTTTAACATCATACAATGTAAGCTTAGGTCACCAAAAATATTCATGGTAAATAATAAGTTAATATATCAAGAGATAATGGATTACATAATAATATATGAGAATCAGTACTATGGATAATTCTATAAGAATTATTTGTAATTGTAAGACCTTTTTATGTAGATCAATAACTACTTACACGTGTTTGAGCATATGGAATAACAAACTATGGATCAATCTATGGTTTGGCATGAGTAGTAACATTGGAAAGTATTAAATTATGTTGTGTAGTGATAATAATAGTAATATGAGTAGAACTATGTGTTTCCCCCATGCCATGGGTGGAATCACATTTTACGAAAGTTATAGACATAGGAACAGTAGCAATAGTAATAGAATCAAAACCTATTGTATAATAAATACATATAAATTGTATCAAATAGCTTAGGTTATTATTCCTCAAATGTGATAACCTTAGCATTATTTTTTTCATCTCTAATTACATGTAATAATGCATCATGCAAGTGTGTATTCTTATAAAAATATTTAGTTAATTTATCTTTATCCAAGTCATCAAATCTACTTGTAACATTGATTGTGTCTTCCATTATGATTAAAAAATAATAAAATAGGAATAATAAAAAATAGATATAGATTAAAAAATCTAAAATCCAAGGGAAAAATAGAAGGAAACCCTAAGGAATCTATGGTTTACTTTGTTCAAGACAAGGAACAAGGTCACCAATATATTATACTAATGTAACACTAATAGAATATTTAGATTTATTAATATGTACAATTACTAAAAAAATCTAAGTGTATAAAAATAAACTAAATTTCTATTTATGGAAAACACTATAGAGATTAAGTACTTAGCTTGTTTTGGGTTTGTGTAGGCTTGTGAAAAGCTATAGTCATTAACAATCTTTAGTTTATGGAATAAGAATAATCTTATATAGAAATAAAGTCTGTGTGAGCTTGGATAATTCCCTACTTTTTAGAATCCTATGTAATGCAACACTATCTATTTGGGTGTAGAACTATCCTATGTATTTTTTTATCTATAACTATTTTTATTTTTACACCTACATCTAATAAGGGTTCTTATGCATGCATATGTATTTGATCCCATGTGAATTTATTTGTTATCCATTTCATTACTTTAAACCCTAGTTATACCCAAAATAAGAACTATAAAATACATACAATTGGTGAAAGGGAAAGGTTGAGTTAACCTTAACCACCACCTATGAATAAGTGTTCCCTATGTATTTAATACTCTAGAGAGGGAAGTAAAAATGAATGTGGTTATCCCAAATAGTTGAGTGTGTGAAATATTATGCAATATTATATTGTATTACAATCTTGTATATGTATTTCAACACTTGAAAATATGTGACTTCACCTTGAAATAGTATTAAGATTTATCTTATGGATTACTCCTTTTGGGGATTTAATATTTGGAAACTTTAAGGTGGTTTCTCTCAATGTGAAGAGTAATTTCTGATGATAAATAACTAAGTGATATATAATAATCTTCTTAGGATTGATATGATTATATACCTAAATCTTTTGGTGATTTAATTTGAGTTGACATGAGAAACATGTGGGTTGACCCATATAAACAATTTGAATTTTGGAAACTAGTCATTAAATCACGTATGGAAAGGTCTGACAATGATGGAGTTTTTTGGGGAAGTGTGGACCTATCCAAATAACATGAAACATGATTTAAGGAGATATTTTGAGAATGATATTAAGTTGTTTAGAAAAAGACTAAGAAGGTCCCATGTAACAATACATCAGGTTGGAAAGGCCATATCCATATATGAGTAAATGGATAAAGAATAATGTGAATAAGATTCATGTATGTGTGCATAATTCAATATGTTAGATATTTGTCAAATTACACATTATCAGGTGTCTAATACCAAATATGAGTATCTACACTATTGGAGATTAACCTTATTTAGATTCACTTTAATCCTTTAGTCCTTAAGGATAGTTTAGCTTATCCTAAGTATCTTTTAGGTATGAATTTCTTATTATAATAAATTCACTTTATCCTCAATGTATGAGGTTTCTCTCACCTCTTTTGTCCACTTTTAGGATTTGGGAGTTACACAAGTAACTCCTCCCCCAACATGTCACACACTTCCTTCCACTTTATTGAGAATAGGAAATTTAGCGCACACTAAGGATGTATTTTAAGGTCATTATGGGATTGTTTTAACTCCCTCATCCTTCCTTTTATTTTATTTAAATATCCCTCTCCTCCTCTCTTCTATAAAAATATTTCTCTATAAATCTTTTTATTCTTCTTTTAGATTGAGGTCACTCTTCTTTATTTCTCTTAGCTTCCAATTACTGTTGTACTTGGGGTTCAATTGTTTACAAGCCTTATAATAGATTGTGGGGTTCTTATCCATTTGATGGTTTCCCCACTTGTCAACTATCATATCTCATTTTGTGGCTTGATTCATTCTCAAGGTAACATTTTTTCATTTTGCATTCATTTTCTCTATGTTTTTCAACATTATTAAACAACCTTGGTCAATTTCCTAATATGGTATCAAAGTTATGGATTTTATAATGTTAATTCATAAGTTGTGCAAGTTTTTTGGAGAAAATTTTAGATTTTTTTTTCAAATCCATCTCCATTTTTATCATAACGTTTTTAATTTTTTTTTCTTTTTAACATGTAGTTATTGGTTATTAACATTATTTTTTGAGCTTTGTACAGTTCTATGTATTCTTTGTGTAACCGTTATTTTTAGATCTGCATGGAAATTTATGGTAATTATATGATTTTCATTCTATACACATTTCTCAATCTATTGTTGGAGTATTTTTTTTCATGATAATGCATCTTTCTAGACACAACATATATTTTTTTCTTCTTTTTTTTAAGATTCTTCTACCTATGCACCTTTGACTTGTATTGCTTTTGTATGTCATTCCTTTTTTACTGTGTTCTCCTTTTTAAGCACCCTTTTCTATTTATTTTATATGTTGTCTTGTTATTATTGATTATTTGTGCCTTTTAATGCTCATCTTAAATCTTCACACTTTTCCAATAGTTCTATTTGTTCTTTAAGATGCACTCTTCCTTGCCCTATGAACTGAAAATAAAAAGTTTAACAAATTTTTCAAGTTATATTATTGGCATTAGTCATTTATGATTTATCTAGTTTAGATATCCTTTATAAAATTTTAATTTGATCTCGATAAATCTCTAAGGCATAATGTCTTTTTCATGTTTTAATCGTGACTTTTAAAATTTTATAAAATAATCACAAAATTATTTTAAAGCATTATTCTATAGCTTTGTGTCCTTTATATTTATGCTTCACCGTGTTTTTTTGAACTTAACACATCTTACTTTTTAGTATCACTTTACTTAATTATTTTGTATGCTTTATTTAATGCTACATTTAAGTTTTTTAACACATTCTTATTTTTATTACATTAAGTATCTTCACGTTTTTGTCCTTCACTACATTAAATCAAAACATAAAATAATATTTAATGAATTTATTTATTAGTTTAAATAACTTTTAATTCATTGTAAAACTCTTTACATAGAGAAAATTCAAACTTATTTTGATGCTTCAAATGTAAAAATTACATATTTTTCACATAATCATGCCTTTAATGATGAACTTCAATGTTCTTTAAAACAAACTCATTTGAACACTTCTCCCAACCTTGGATTCAAGATCATGAAATGTATGGGTTACTCAGGTGGTGGCCCTTGTAAGTGTGAAAATGGTATTATTGAACCTCTTTTGCTTAAATCTAATGCAAATTGTAAAGGTCTTGGTTTTAATGGTTCCATTACTTCTAATGCAAAATTCAATTATTATTTTCGTCCACAACAAAGAACTTTACATACTAGTGATCCTAATTATCATATGAATTATTTTGATTATAATGATTATTATCCTCATTATTTTAATAAAAATGATAAAACTTGTAAGCATTGTGGAAAACACAGGCAACACATCTTTAAAATGTTGGAAATTGCATCCATGTAAATCTTCTGATAAATCAACTCATGACACTTTGCATTATTTTAAAACCACTAAAACACCTAATTATAAGGTGAAAAATATTTGTATACCTAAATATAATGTATTTGTTATAGACTTTGATATGTCTTCATGTGATAATTCTTCAATTTCTTCACATTGAATATATTTTACAAAAGTCACCTCTTCTTTGTCTCTTTTTTTATAAACTCAAATATTTTTATGCATTCCTTGCTTTTATGTTGCAAATAAAATATGATTTGATTGGAGCTCATTTTTTTACCAGCTTCTTTTCATGCAAGGTTTTACACTTTGTGATTGAAGTTGTCTTCTAATCATTTTACTTATTGTACATCTACTAATATTACATTATATATGTAGATCATATTTTTATGACATATTGTCTACTTAACATGAAGACTTGTGTTAGCTTGTTTGTTTTGCAAGTTTTAGTGGATCATTTATCCTTCTTGTTTGGTATTTGTTCCATTGTGGATTGACCATCTTATTTGAAGAGGATTTCTGGATAGTGTTAATGATCACACCTTCAACCTTGTGAATTTTGACAACACCTTCTCTCCTTCTTTCTTTCTCAAAAATATTGTAAATAATATTGAAGGAAGTTTCTATTAAGGGGCATAGTAATGTAATTTCAAATCCCTTCCTTGTTTGTAAAAGTTTTTCTCCACTTATATAACCCCAAATTAAGTTTAAGGTGGAGTTTTGAAGATTAACTTTATTTGGGTTCACTTTAGTTATTTAGGCTAGTTTTGTTTATCTTAAGTATCTTTTAGGCATGTATTTATTATTATAATAAATACACTTTATCTTAAATTTATGAGTTGTTTTTTACCTTTTTTTTTTTACTTGTAGGATTTGGGAGTTAGTTGCACAAGTAAATTCTCACCCCACATGTCACACACTTCCCTCTAATTTCTTGGGAATAGGGAATTAAACACACACTAAGGAGGCCTTGTAAGGTCATGATGTTATTATTCTAACTCCCTCATCCTTTCTCTTGCTCTATTTAAACATCCCTCTCCTCCTCTCTTCTATAATAATCTCTCTGAATAATATTATGATGCCTCTTTTGGCTTGAGGCCACTATTCTCTCTTCCTCTTAGCTTCTAGTTTATATTGTACTTAGAGTTCAATTATTTATAATCCTTATAATAGATTATGGGGTTTTTATCCATTTAACGGTTTCCCCACTTTTTAAATATTGTATCTCATTTTGTGGCTTGATTTATTAGCAAGGTAATATTACTTCATTTTAAATTCATTTTTTCTAATTTTCTAAATTTATTATTGTGATCTTAGTCAATTTCTTAATAACACTTCAGATGTAGAATTAGTAAGACTCTAATTATGTCCACTCTAGATTTATAGGCCCTTTCTCCATTTCCATTAATTTTACTTATGTGGGCCTATATTTTTCAACTTTTTTGCATTAATTGTAATGAAATTTCTTCACAATTAGGGTAATAAATCATAATTTAACTAAAATATAACATAATATATGATAATCCACTTTAATGGGGAAACCTCCATAATTTCTTAATAAGAATATAGTTCATGAATATGATGTTTTGAGTGAGTGACACTCATACCTATATATAATTAATGGGGAGAGTCACACCCATTCATCTTACCCTTACATCTTAGAAAGTCAGCCTAAATCAATAATTAACTAATGTATATAATTACAAATGAAGTGTGTGCCATAGGTTGGTCCATACATATATCTAAGGATCATATAAGTTAAGGGATTAGCATGACTTGAGATTTAAAATAACATTTCCCTAACCATTAAAAATATGGATGTTTCTATAGAAAGGTGGTATCCTCACATGTGACATCCTCATGAGGACAATTCTTCCATTTGATCAAATAGTCCTTAATCTCTATAGTACATAGCCTTTAAGTGTGTGTCTCAAATATCTTCTCAATTTCAAGAATGACTCTTAATTACTCATATAGTTTTGATAACTTAACATGTACAAAAATGGTATGTCTAATTACCTTATTTAAGCAAGAAACATGAAAGATTGGATGGATGAGAATAGAATGGGGGAGCTCCAACTTATATGTGACACTACCAATATTCTATAGGATATGATAATGGACATGATACTTAAGAGAATGTTTGTTATCATTTTTTGTTTTAATGATAATTACTTATATAACTGTAGATGGATAAATAACCAGTCACTTATTTCTAAATTCCTCTCAGTATAGTGTTGATTTACTTATTATTTCATTTGATTATGTGCCATGGCTAAATTATCTCTGAGACTAGCAAGGACTTCTTGTTGGTGGTGAATGTGTTCTTCCATAAAACAATACTTGGTCTAGATATGAAAGGATGACGTGGTGGAAGGGTAGTGGAACCCATAGAGTGTTAAAAATGGATACATTTTAGAAGAGGCATGGAATGAAGTGTTATACCACCATTCAACTAGTGGTAGCTAATGAACCCATTTTTCTTGTTTATATGATGCAAAACAATGAAGATAAACCTCTAGGCATTTATTGATCACCTTAATTTGACCATAAAATTTATGATGATAGGATGAAATATGAGCCGATTAAGTACCCAAACATGAAAATAAATTAATCCAAACATTACTAGAAAAAATTAGATCATGATCATTCACTATGATTTGAGGGGTACCATATAAGTTTTAAATTGTATGTAGGAAAGAAGTAGCTATTATACTCGTTGTAAATGGCTATGATAAGGCATAAAATGGGAATATTTTTTGAGTCTATCTATTATCACCATCATGACATTTTTATCATTTAAACTAGGTAAACTAGTTATCAAATCCATAGATACATCCTCCCACCACTGGCTCAGAATTAATAAAGGTTGGAGAAGATCTTATCATTATCCAGTCAAAGTCAATATTCAAATTATGGTCTAAGAGTTGATATACTGATAAATTTTATTTGGTTAAACTAGGTACATAGAGAACATTTGTGATTTTGCATTTTTGTGAGCCTAAGGGTAAGGCAATATCACCAATGCCTTACACATTATATGAGGTATCATTACCCAAAGAAATAGGATTTTTGTTGGGTGTGTCCTTAAAAGTGAAAAATTGATCTTTTCTACCTATCATGTGTTGGGGTGCACCTGAATAAACATACTATATGTCCCTTTATGATGTGGATTATTTATGAAAATTGATAAAATACAAGAAGTCTTCATCCTCATGATGTTCTTCTTGTTTAGAAATTTTACCTTGTTTCTTTGTTTTCTTCTACCAAATGCCTTTTTTCTATCCCTATGGTTTAATTTGAGATGAAGGGGAGGATTATTGGTTAGTGGGCTTCTGACCACTAGAAGATCCAATTTGGAAAGTATTATACCAAAAATCCTTGACTTTATGTCCATTACAACTACAAATGAGATATTATTTTTGTGATTTACCCACTTGTGGATTTTTATAAGAACTCTATTTTGACAATGGATTTGAAGACTTGATGGGTTTATTTCCTTTTTATGAAATGAGAACATGTTCTTCTCCTTATTCTTGAGTACTAAAAGACTCTTCTTGTTACAACATGTTCACTAGTTTTTTAAAACTTGGTTTTTATTATGTGACAATCAAAGTGGTCACAAAAATCATATATGAGGGTGGTAGAGATCTCAAGACAATTGTTATAAGAGATTCATCTAAAACATTTTCACCCAAGGATTGTAGTGATTCTCTTAGTGTTGTAACACATCTAAGAAAGGCTTTAACCTTTTCCTCTGATCTCAATTTTAGAGAGTAAAGTTGAATTTGTAGGTGGAGAATAGTGATCTCATTTTTATACTCATATACTATTTGTATCTTGTCCCAAGATTCCTTTTCAGTTTTGGCTTCATGGATGTGTGGTTTCACTTCATCCAATACCTTGAACATTATGATCAATTTTGATTTCTAATTGGATTTATCATATTTACATTATTGGTCAATGTCTATTGAATTTTAGTGTTAGTGCCATCTAAAATGGATAAAATTTCTTAAAATTCTAGTTGAGTTATGATATTTGTATTCCAAATAGAGTAAATTATCACCTTTGAATAATTGAGAATCTAGAAGAAAGAATTTTGGAGCCCATGCAACAATTATTAAGACTATGGATGATGGATTGGTTCCTTATCACTCTAGGTATATAGGTATCCCTTTATATATACCATCAAATTGATCTATAGGATCTTTATATATACATTCCCTTCCTATTACATGTTAGTATGTGGAAAAATATTTCCCTTTCTACACACCCATTGGTATGTGAAAGAGGTGTTAACACACATGAAAGAATCTGGTATATGGTACCTAGATAGTACTAAAAAGGGTTCATCCAATCATTAGCACCTACTTAAATAAAATTCCTCATATGAAAATGTAACCTCACTATATACTTGGAAATTCCACCTTTAGGATTTACACCTTTTGATTGTAATGAACAAGTAAATAAAGGGAAGGCTTATTAATACACGTACCTTATTTATCCCTGATAATTTTATAGGGTCGATGCTTAGACATCTTTGTTGTGGCTATGTTAGGATATGTATGATATAACTCAAGAATGATGGATTTACATATAAATGTGCATAAAATTCATGGATTACACTAAACACCATGAATGATTTTAAAAAAATACATGATTTTGTGTAATTTTTACAATAAAGAAATTTACAATTTCTTGTAATATGTAATACAATATGGAAAATAGTTTTACAATGCATAGTGTTTTTTGGGACATTTTTTTAAATTCCATTTTAAAAAATGTTTTTTTCTAAATTTAATAGAATATCTAAGTTTCACAGTTCCATTAAACTTTCTATTTGGAGGGATTTGATCTTTGCACCTTTTGTAAATGAAAGTTTTGATAAAGTATAACTTGCCAATTGGTTTATAGGTGGTTTTGAGATATTTTTAAAACTAATTTAAATTTAATATAGGAAAAAAAGGATAAATATATTTTAAAAACACATCTTATGAAGTGGAATTCACCTTAGATCTCCTTGGTTGACAATTATTTCAACTTTCTTTACTTCACTTTAATCTCCCTTTGTTCCACGTGGCAACCTAAATTATAGGCCAACTTTGTAGCACCAAAAAAACTATAAGACACTTTAAAAAAATGTAAGTTGGGATTGGATGTGAAATTACATGAAGAAATAAATCTAAGATAGTCTTAAAATCTGATAAATCACTTTTGTATAGTCTATAATGGAGAAAAATTGACCTTCTAGTCAATCTGCTACTGAAAATGCTCCATCACATTTGAGGATACTAAAATGTTTTATGAACATGTGCATAGGTGTACTTAAAGTTTTTATATTATGAATCTTTGAGCAATGATCACTCTCCAAAAATTAAATTCCAAAAATGTTGAGTGTACAACTCATACTAACAGAAAACTAACTAGCTATAAAGATTGACAAAGGATAGATTATAGGCATATAAATGATCATAAAACCTAATGAAAAAATATACATCATAATTTTATAATGTCCTTAGGGGAGTGGTATAGGTCTCCCATTTTTTTTAGGTCTACATTATGCTTCTATCAAAAGATATGAATAAATCTTGATCAGCTACAACATGTAGATTTTATGATAACAAGGACTAAAAAATGATTTTGCCTCCAAAATACTATATTAATTGGTCCAAATTAGAGATACTAATTATGGAACATGAAGGATAGAGAAATTTATCACCTTAAATTTGAATTACCTTCTTGTGACTTTTATATAACTCATACTAAATAAAACTGTACAAAAAAGTGCAAAAAAATATTTTTCGAACAACTCTACAAGTGCACTAAAATTATTTTAGTAGAGTCTAGTTCTGAAAAAATATGCTGATCCTTTTTGAAGGTTATTCAAACATACTTGGAATGCACTATTTTCTCTCGATTCATCATAGGTTCATAACATCTAACTTTGATACTATATATTATGGATAAATAATAATATTATTATTAGTTCATAACCACAAGAAATGTTTACAAACATGAATTTATACAAATATTAATGCCATAAATATTTCTTATATAATAAGGTAGGAATTATCTTATCCCAATGCAAAATCTATGTAACCTCAGGGATAAGCATATTACAAATGAGCTATTAAAAGTTTGAATAAGCAAAATTTTTAATAATTCTAACTACCATGGGTAATAAAACATTACTCAATTACGTTAATTTTAAATGGTGAATTAATCACCCCTTAGGTTAAACCTAATAGATATGGCATATTAATTTTTTACCCTTATTTTTAGGCATACTAGTCATTTAGACACAAATTTTTGTACTTCCCCCTTAATTCCTTCCCAAAATAAATCCTTCTTGACTCGATGATAAGTTTTCAAAAATTTAAAATGCTCTCTAATTGGATATGTATGAATATCTAAAAGTATCTTGTGCATGAGGGTGTAGATGATATTTATGGATTATATAGTACCTTGATCTTGTACACTTGGAAAACTCAAACAATGGTTATTCCTCTTAGTTCTAAACCTTTACCACTTTCGTAATTCTCATATCTACTCTATCTTGTTCTTCTTGGTCTATATCTTAGTCCAACCAGTATTATGTTGATGAACTAGGCCTTTTATCTCTCCCATAATGCTTATAATGTACTTATCTTCCACCTTTATAGGTTTTGATCCTATACCTAATTTACTTCTTCTTGAACACTAACATCTAATATAGACACTAGCATTGATGCAAATATCATGACCCGTTGTATCTTTTAAGTGCCCCAAAGTCATCTATTTTGCAAATGAAACATATCCTAATGGTCATCCTAAGTGCTTTAATGTGAATTAATTCTCTAAAAGTATTGATATAAATGCAAGATAAACCTTCATTCATTCCTCACCCATCATAAATATGGAAATACCTAGTATTCATACCAAAGAACATTCAATTGAGAAAATTTTCCCTATTTTCTCTTATTTCCATATCAATCATAGGGACAACACATCTGCAAGTCTGAAGTACTGAAGGAATGGCCTAATATCTTGATTTGACAAGTTACAAGCTAGGTCACTATTGTACATGATTTTAACATATTTCATGACTCACACACAAGCCAACATGTAGGGGAAAACTACATCAGCTTGAGGCCCTCTTTAGAGTGTTGGCTATTTAGGCAACACTAATTGAAAAAGGGGTATTTGGGGTGAGATTGACAACATATGCCCACTAACCCATTTTTTCCCAAGGTCAACATGAATATGAAGAACTAGGGTTTTTACATTTCATGAGTGATAGTCCATGACCCATATTTAAATGCACTAGAGTTAAGGAGAAGAAACCCATAGAAGCATCCAAGTGGTCTCATCATTTTCTAGTAGGTATTCCATATAGGACACTTGTGTCAAACCTAGAGAGTAGTGTTAATGCAACTATTTCAGGATGAAATTAATTTACATGACTCTAGAAGAATCCAACCTAGAATATAAAAACTATTCTATAATTTTATTCTATTTTTCTTCCTGCTTGTTCTAAATCCAACATTATGTTAGCATTAGAACTAGCTAAGTATATTACTTCTTTGTCTTCTCCATACATAACTTTGTTTTACTTTTTATATTTAGCCTATTCTTAATTTTATAAATTCAACATATGTTATATATGATTTTATCACCTAATTGGATTGTTGTAGATATTATTATCACCCTTATGCATTTTCATTTCTATATACCCCTTTAATCTCTAGATAACCCCAATCTATTTAGAAATCCATTTTAAGGTTAAAATTTTTGTGAACCTTGTAGACACCTAAAACCAACCACCAATGACCATCTTTTAGGCCTTTTGACCAATTTCTACCAAAATGCACAATTAGGCCTAAAAATAATAAAACACATTAAAATATTTGAAACTAACGTATTCAAGTGCTGATTTTTTTTCCAAAGTATCCATAAATGATTCAATGCATTTTATGGGCTAGCTAACTTTGATTAGATCATTTCAAGTCAAAATGCCAATTTTTCTCCTAGGTGCCCTACATTGCTCTTTTTTATCAAATATCTTGAATGAGACATGTGCCTTTATTATTTAGTGTTGACAACACCCCAAATGGGATAACAGATCCAATACATCTAACATCAACTTCCATTTCCAATCCAATCAAATTTTGGATAAATAACAAGACATTCCGACTAATTTGATTAATTTGTGCACCAAAGAGCCAAGATTTGCATCAAATTACCTAATAATGCTTAAATAAAATAAATTATATGAAACTTGTTGAATAAATCTTTATTGAAAATTGATTGTCATTAACTACATCATCAGGTGACATCATTTCTTGGGAAGACATCCCTAGGCCATAAATGCATAAAATATCAAGGTTAACCACTCCCATGCCTCATTAAGACCCTCCATACCTATTCATTGCCCCTCTATCCCAAATATTGATGAGCCTATTTATGAATTTTAGTTACATAATTGAAGTAATCCTTAGCCACACATCTCCATCTTGAGATGGATAGTTTAGGTTAATTCTGACCATTTTTGAAAATATATAAATATGAGGCCTTGTATATTGAATTATAAGATTAATAATGAAAAATTATAATGATGAATTGATTCCAAAGTTTTATGAAAATTAATATTTCAATCCAAATTGTTGAGTCAAGCCAAGCCAATCCAAAGCCAAACATGGTGCCAAGGAGAGATGGAGGTAGACACACTTCATTGATGCAGACTTCATGAGCACAAGTCAAGTAAGACACTTCAACAAGTTGTTTGGATCCTCCAAGGAAGGTGAAAGAATGTTTTTTTATATTTTAGTTGTGCTTTCCATTCTAGTTTTGTTAACTACGCTCCCTCTAGTAACTAGGCCTAGAGATGTTATGCTACTATGTTTATTTCATTTTGGGACTAACATGATACTAATCATCCTCTCTTGAGTCATAATATTAGTTCATATAATGGCACACCTAGTGGGACACTAGCCTCACAAATTTGGTCATAAGGATCCTACAAGAAAATTACTAACCTTTGTCATGCAAAATCTTGGAGTGAGAGGCCCAAAAAGGTAAAAAATTGAGTAAAAGCATGTTTTTCTAGAAGTCATCGATTTATCTTAACACAGTCATAGGATTATCACTGGAAGTTATGATATTGTATTTTAATTACATTTTTATACAACCTTGATTCTATCTACAGATTCTAATAATACCGCTACTCACAAGTAGTGATATTGCAATCTCACTACTAGGTAGTAGTGATATTGTAAAACCACAACTGGACCATCATGGGATTGTCAAATTGACTTGTGGTATTTCCTAACCAAGTCATAGGATTGTCCAAAATTATTAATAGTTATTAACAATACCACAACTTTTATAGTGGCGGTATTACATTTAGAGTCGCAAGATTGACTCGCTGAGTCATGAGATTGTTGATAAGCTCTTAGTGGTTTACCAATAATATTTCAACTTCCATAGTCGTTGTATTACCTTGTGAGTTGTGGGATTACTCTATGGAGTTGTGGGATTGTACTATCTGAACTTGAGACTTCATTTTTCAAAGTTTATTATTCTAAACTTAAAATAACTTCAAAGCTAAAAGACATACTAACTTTTTCATTATAGGGCCATCTTGAAATTTATTAAAGCATTCTCTTTAAACATATTTTGAATGTTTAAAATGAATAAGAACCTTCTTTTGGGGCTTAATGATTTTTTTTGATGCTTAAGTAAATGCTTTGATAATTATGCTTTCAAAGTTACAACTTAAGACCAAGGGGTCAAAATAATACCACACAAATTTTAATTTGGTTCTTAAAATTAAACTCATTTGTCAAATTTTTGTATTCAATAGTTGATTAACTTAGTTTTTGATTGGAAAAAGGAGGGACATTGCATGTATTCTCTTCCATTCATCCCCTATAGGGAACTTTTGGAATCAAAAGCATCATCCTTATTACAAACATGCCTAGTTAATGGCATAAAAAGAATGTCATCTAAAGCACTCCCAAAAAACTTGCAATGGTTTGGGTGATTTTTAAATGACCCTAAAGTCTTTTTATGTCATTTATTTTTATGCAAATTTGGATTACGAGGGGGACTTCATTACCTCCCACAAGTTCTATAGGGAAAATTTGACCTAGGGTTTCATCTCCTAGCACTAACTTCAACCACTCACACTAGGATCAAAGGTTTGAGTAGTTAAACCACCTTTTAGTGTTGGAGTTGCACATGAGACATATCTACACTTTAGACATCACACTTTACTAATCAAGTGATGGATTAGTGGTTACAAAAAAGACAATACCTTTTTGCAACAAGGAAAGTGCCGTAGACACCCAATTTAAGTGCATTTATTTTACAACATGATGTGAAATTCATTAGGTAATTAATCCATCTAGACATTTTGAAACTTGTATATCTTAGACAAATCCCCACTTGCTACAAAAGTGTTGTTAGTGCAAGGTGTGCCTGAAGGTCCATGTCATAGTAATGTCATTTGAGAGAAGGGGGTGTAAAAACCCTACTATATAATGCACATTTTAATTTTTTGATGAACACTAAAAAAGCCTATCAAATGATGTATACTGATAGATTCTAATAATACCAAGCAAACTTGTTAGTTTAGGACATAAGAGTGACTAATTAGTTGGTTTTGTCCTAGATTAAAGTCTTGTTTGGAGTCAAAACTTGGTGTGAACAAATGATACAAATCAAAACACATAGTTTTCATTTTCCTTTGAATAAAGAGATGTTATGTTACCCGCATGAATCATCAATTTGTCTTTTTCAAAGTTCATCAAAACTTGGAGTCATATCACTCACTTTAACATAGCTATGTTGTTGAATTGAGTCTAGAATTTTACCAAACATTGTTTAAAGTCCTTCATTTATAATCTAAATTCAAAATTACACCTTCATAAGTTCATAAGGCTGATGTGTTAAGTGGGTTTGCTATTTGAACTAATCTTGAGGGAATTTAGGTTCAATTTCCAATTTGGGTTGAAGGCCATTTAAGAATCATACTCACTATCACCACTTGGTAGACTTAAATCATTTTGTGCTAAACACTTACACTTTGAGTCTATGCACCAAACATTTTTGTGTTACCATCCTATTTCCATCAAGATCATTTGAATACATAATTTTTTGCCTTAAAGATATTGTCAAAACTATGAAGGTATGTATGTCATTTGAGTTAAGAAAGGTAGTGTTATGTTGCCAAATTGATGAGAAACCATCTTTACCTTAGAGAGTTTTTGAAACAAACATTTTTGTTACTTATTTTTGAGTAGTTTAGAATTGTTATGATACCAAAAACATTTCAAACATTATTTCATAGACCCTTTTTCATAGAGTTCAAGTTTGTACAAAATTTTCAAGCCAATCCAAGTATACCTTTATTAATCTTTGTCTAGCATAGTTACACCGTTCACATTTATCTAGCATATTTGTCAAAAGAACCATGTTTTATACCATTATTTTCAAAAAAAACAACGTATCTCTAAAGTTCATTTTGTTTCATACCTTATACCTATTTGATCGAGTTCATGTCCAAGAGTCAAATGCCTAATTTTTGTTAGAAATGTTTCAAATCTGTTAGATTAAAATATCATCTATTTCAAAGTCTAGCTTTTGATGCTATTTGGCCAAGAGTCCTAACACATGCCTTGTTTGAGCCTAGCTTTTGATGTCGCATTTGGCCAAAAGACCTAGCAACTTTTATTTTCCTAGATTAGATTGATTTGAAACACATTGACCTTAGAGTTTGGAATTTTGATTTTTGGTCCATTTACTTATTCTTTTTTGTATAAGACATGTAACATGAGATACTTAATGTTATCTTGTTTTTATCATAAATCATTGAATAAAACTTTCCATCCTTTTGATGAATCTAGACCAAATTTTAACATCATCTTTTAGACATTATCTTTTTAGAGTTTATAGAACTCTCTTCCCTTTCTACTACAAAAATTTTAGTATGAATCCCAACATATATTCCTACACTCCTAGTGGAATCATGTATAATCCAAGGATTAGTAATGTGGTTGTACAAGAAGAAATGGTGCAATATCCCTATGTAGATAATATTTCTTATGGGATAGATAATTATCCTTATTATAATACTCAAATAGGGGCACAAAATTGAGATCCATTGGCTAACTATTTGGTTAATATACCACCATACTCAGAGCAAGATCAAGCATAAATAGAGAAATACCTAGCTATAGTACCTACTATTGATTAACCTTTTCATCAAGAACCATACTTTATTAACATAGCTTTCACATATGATACTTATTTGTTTGAGCATAATTTATTGGAGAATAAAGATGAAAATTTGGTTAGATCTATAGAGGTAGGGGCAAAGTTTTCAATAGAATTCCCCCATGAGAGTTTACCAAGTCTAATAATAATTCCTCATAACATATTATACAATCAATAGGCTTCTTCTAATAATCCTTTAGCACTAGTCCAAATAATGTATCAAGACCCTAATATGCTTGTCATAGGTAAGGACCCCATGGAGGATCAATTTTTATAGATGCAGATAGCATACCAAACCTACTCGAACCTAGAACACAATTTTAACCAAATGACTATTTTAAAAAGGCCTATCATAGATTTAGTCCCCTTAACTGGAGTGATAATAGAGTTGACTAGTCAAGACAATTAGGGTGTAGAACTATTCATGTAGAACACTTTGATTGAAAATTTATTTCATATGCCAACCATAAAATAAGTGTCTTCTACTTCCACATAGAATAGTAGCTAAAACATAGTGGATAATGTGTAAGCAACATCTCATTCAAACCAAAATGGTGTTAATATGCAAATAACTAGCCAACAAAATATGCCTTTCATTAATATCATAAGTGGTTCTCAAAATTAGGGAGTAGGAGTTTCTACATCCCAATCTCAATTAACTACTAATCCTCAATTAACTACTTCAAATGCACACCCAACATGATTAGGTAGCTAGCCAACAACCAATACCATGTTGTAATAGCATAATGTGATGAATCCTACCCCTCCTTAACAAGTGATGAGTGGAATTCCATAATAGTAGGCACAATATAGTGTACCAAAACAACAAAGGTCAAATATGTTGCCACCTCAATAGGGGGAAAATAATGTTACACCTTGTTAGATAGTAGTAAACATACCTCTTCAGTCATAGGCTAATATGCCAATTCGAAACCAAATGATGTCTGACCAATAATGTCTAAATATTGGTCGGTGATAGATGCCAAATCTTCAACATGCATTCACTTCCCAATAAGGATTTGTATAACAAGGAAGTTCTAATGTTTCTCAAATACCTACCAGGTAATAATTAAAATTTGTCTAAAGTGTGCCACTCAGTCAGAAATAGGGTCTTGGTTCATAAGTTCTCACTCAACAATAAGGTTTGATTAGTCGACAACATGTCCCTTTTCAGCCACAACATGCATAATACGGTTATATCCCTCCATCCCAACCACAAAATCCTTAACATCAAACCTTCATAGCCAACCCTAACCAAAATATTACACCACAACACATTTAATTCCAATAATTAAACCCTAATCCACATATACATATTTCTAATCCATTTTCAAACCAATCCATCATACCCTAACAAATATCTCCATTATAACCCAGTCTAAGTTCTCCACACGTGACTACCCAACCATCTACCTAGGCAAATATTCCCACAAGTTTCTTAGAGCAATAATTACAATAGATGAAGGATGCAACTATGGCCATCCAAATGGGGGAAAAAAATAAAAAGTTTAAGTTGGATGATGCGTGTTCCTATCCTTTCAATTTGGAGTACTTATAGATTCCATTTCCTCTAGGATATGAGCCATCAAAGTTTGATAAATATAAGGGGAAAGGTGACCCCAAAGCCCATTTAACAAAAAATCTTTATCGCATGTCATCTAGAGGCATATAGTGACATATACCTTATATTGTTGTTCCCGAGGAGTCTAGCAACACAAGCCTTGGAGTGGTTTTTAAATTTGTCTAATAATTTATTAACAGATATTGATGACCTTTCAAAAAAGTTTGTGTAATGCTTTTCCTACAATCTTGAACATGAGATTTCATTGGTTGAATTGATGCAATCAAAGGAAAAATATGATGAGAGTTTTGTGATTTATTTATAGTGATGGAGAGCCCTTACAATTTGATTTACCCATATTTTATCAGATAAATAATTAACCGCTATGTTTACTAAAAATTTGCATAGTGAGATAGCTTATCATCTAGAACTACAATGTGTGCATACTCTCAAAGAGATCATTGATAAAGGTTTGTTGATTAAGTGAGCCATTATTAATAAAGGAACCATCAAACTCACTTAAACTAATCAGAATCAAGGTACTAATCAGGGAAATGGCAAAAATCAAAATCAATTCCAAATGTAAGTATCAAAACTGGCATAGGCTAATAACCAAGATAGACTAAAGCAATGCAACCACAATAAGAATGTTATGGGAAATGGTGTAACTGACTCATGCCATGTCCAAATAATGAAAACACCATCTGCTTGCCTACACCACCTTTTTAACTTACTCCTATTTGACAACCTCTTTAGCTAACACACCAAGCATAATAACCTAGGACTACACAACAAATACAACCACCTTTGCCTTTTCAAGTTCCTCCTCCAAAGAGAATAATACCTATTCACCATGTTTTTAGTGACCTTGGAGAACCTATTGAATATATGCTTTATAAAATTATTTTTACTAATTTGATTAGTTGGTCTATACCAAAGCATTATCCACAAGACATTACTTATCCTAGTTGGTACCATGAAATTGAATTCTATGAATATCATCGAGTCAATGAGCATAATATATGAAGATGTGTGTAAATCAAACATTTGATTGAGAACATGTTAGAGATTGGGGAGATCACATTATATGGTGGTGCTTCCAACTCCAATCAGACTCTTTGGATTTATCACAACCCTTTTACCCAACATAACAACTAGCAATAACGATAACAACAACAATAATAATGAAAACAACACTGACCAGTGCAATAATAAAATCAACAATATCAAAATCAAAGGCTGAACCACCAGAACCAATAGATCCAACAAAAAATCAATAACACTAGAATAATGGATAGAACCAAGGTCAGAATGGTAACAACTAACAAACCTACCATGCAGTTGCATAGGACTATAATAGAGTTGTGGGCCATATTATAGGAGGTAACATTAATACCATCTCCATTAATCCTAGGCCAAATTCTAATCAAATGAGACCATTTCTAACCATACTAAACCAATCTAATCACTTCAACAATCCTTCCTTAACCTAGGACTACACACAAGAGAACTAAAAAATAGGTATTCCCACTTTTAGACCTTATATCAATAACTCGACCTTGCCTCATGACCACACACAAGTGCATTGGCAACTGAGACTTGTCCTATTTAGTCCCAAACCATCACCACCAACCATGACCACCATTTTTTAATAATAATTATATTATATTTAATCCCAATTATGTAATCATAATTTAGAGGTCAAATATTACCATCCTAGGCCGACAATCATCTGCCACTTCATCCATTCTCCAACTAGCCATTCAACCTCAAAATAAGCCATTTAACATTGACTAAGAGAAGAAATTTGACATTGTGGAACAATTGTAAAATATGCCCACATAAATCTCCATTTTAAATTTTTGCATACATAAAAAATCCACAAAAAACATTTTAAATGACTTCTTGAGCCAATCCACTATATCAAGTGACATATCCCTTGATAAATTCCAAGCTTTGGTTGGACACCTAGCTCCATCCCAATAAGTCACTTTCAACCAAAGTGACATGTCATCCCTTGCCCTGATCCATAATAATCCATTATACATAAAAATTTGTATAAAGTGGAACAAAGTGAAACATGTCCTTATAGACGATGGATCAGGTCTAAACATAGTGTCTCTTAAGCTCATCAAACTTCTCGGGTATATAATGGTAGATCTTTAAGTAGAGACAATTACCATCAAATCCTATGATAATGATAAAAGAGAATCACAAGGCACCATCTATTTACCAATTATCCTTAGGCCTTTGACCCATGATACACTTTGCCAGCTGATTGATCTCGATTTATCATATAATATGATTTTGGGAAGACCTTGGTTACATGAAATTCATGCAATCCCATCAACATTGCACTAATATATAAAGTTATCCCATTCAAGGATTGAAGTTTGTATACTAAGAGATTTGCAGCCATATGAGCACTACAAGCACTTGAGGCTAAGTTCAAGAGTTATAACTATCACTTAAGTATGAATCTAGTGGCCAAGTAGGATAAGGAAAAATCAATACTCCTTAATCCATCAGAGGACAACTACATTGATCTTAATACCCTTGATTCCCTTTCCCACATACCACCTCCTAAAGTATCCAATCATTTTACTATCTTGCGTAATGTCCCAAGGGAGTATGTGACCCATGATACCTTTCATATTTTCAACCTTCCATAGAATCAAAAGTCCTTTGGAAGACCTAAAGCTAAGTCACTTTGTCTAAAATGGAAACAAAAGAGCAAAGGTAAAACACCTATCACATTTGTACTAGCATCTGACCTAGAACCTGACCCTCTTAAGGGAGATGAATCATGGTTTTACAATGATAACCAAGATGATTGTTATAATAGTACAAAGTATCATATTCCCAATAGGATCATGGAGAATCAAGACTATGAATGAGAAGGCCTCAAAGCCAATCAACAAGGAACACTTGAGCCAATTTCCATGACCAAATACAAAACACCCTATAGACTTAGATTTAAACCACTTAGGAGTGAATCCATATACCTTACTCATGTTCTATCACCATCAACTAGTGATGAAGATGCCAAAAACAAAGCAGAGTGTGATCATAGCCTTTTTAATGACTTAGCTAAAACCAACTTGTTTAACCCTCATTCCATTTATACCCTTACCCTAGTCATTCATCATAACCCACTACTATTGTATTATCCCCATCTAATAGACAAGGACCATAAAGATTCCAACTTACAGATTAATGTGTTTCAAAACAATGAGGCTTTCTATGATTTTTTAGGCCTTAAAGACAATGTTCCATTGGGGGTCCATAAATTAGAGTTCTTAATAAAGTTGGATCTTGTAGCATATTTTGGAGAGAAGATGAACACCCTTAACCAAAATCAAATAATTAAAACATTGAGGTCCCAAAGTGAAAACCTCTTTGAGGCACTTTTTGACTATGGTAAAAGTAAAGAAAAAGGCTAGTCTAGGGCTGAAAACCTATTTTAGGCACCATTAGATGGGGGTGTTCAACCTTCTTCAACCATAGCTCAAGAGACCACCAATGACAAATTTGTCTATGAGTCTGAATTTGGTTTTAAAGAACAACATGATTTTGATTGAATCATTTAAGAGTTTCCAATAGTTTTTGTTACATGGCCAAATATTCCATTGGGGGACTCTAATTCATCATACCTAGGAGAAGTTGAAGAGCCAGTCCTAATAGAAACTCTAATATAAACTGATAGTTCAAGTCTTTGCCTACTATCCTAGAAGATGGTTCAAACCTTCTAGTCAAGGGTATAATAGAGGTAAACATTGAGACTCCATCAGACTTGAAATGGATAAAATTAGGTTCATCCCTCACTGAGGAGGAATGTGAAGTATTTACAGCCTTTTTGAGGGAGTTTGTAGATATTTTTACATGGGCATATTCTGACATGCTAAGTTTAGACCCAACCTTGATTCTGCACCACCTTGTGGTAAATCTCAATGCCAACCTAGTTAAGCAAAATTTACACAAGATGCATCCTTGCATTGCTATATTAGTAAAGAAAGAGTTGGAAAAAATCTTAGAAGCATGATGTATTTGATCTATTAACAACTCAGAATGGACATCTAATATCATCCCTATTAGCAAAAAACCTAAAAGAATCAAAATCTATACTAATTTTTATGATATAAACAAAGCTTACCCTAAGGATGACTTTCCATTTCCAAACATTGATATGATCATCAAATCCACAATGGGTTATGAAATGCTTTCATTAATGGATGGATTTTTGAGATACAACCAAATCAAAATAACACTAGAAGACCAACATAAAACAACATTCACTACTCCATGGGGCACATTCTATTATTAGGTAATGCCATTTGGTGTTAATAATACTAGAGCTACTTATCAAAGAGCCATGATCATCATATTTCATGATATGATGCATGATATTATTGAAGATTACATCAATGACATACTAGGCAAATCCAAAACTAGCGCTGACCATCCAATGGTGTTACGTAGAATATTTGAAAGATTGCATGAGTAAAAAGTTTGACTAAATCTAAATAAATGTGTATTTGGAGTAACATCAGGCAAATACTTGGCTTCATCATGCCTTAAAGAGGTATTGAAGTCGATCCAACTAAAGTTTAATCTATAAAAGAGATGAAACCACTGACTACTTTGAAGTAGCTCCATAGTTTGTAGGACAAGATTTAGTTTATCTGATGCTTCATATGTAGGACAAGATTTAATTTATCTGATGCTTCATATCATAATTGGCCAATAAATGTCACCCTTTTACACATATTCTAAAGAAGGGAGTCACATTTCACTTGGATGATCACTTCCAAATAACTTTTTAACAACTCAAAGACTATCTAGTGAATTTAACTATTTTGTTGCCTCTTATGCCAGGAAAGCCATTCTTGTTATATCTACCAGCTACTAACAATGCCTTGGGGGCACTTTTGGCTCAGCATGATGAGAATAGAAAAGATCATGTTGTGTACTATTTAAGCCATACACTGGTTATGTATGAACATAATTATACACCCATAGAAAAAGCTTGTTTAGCTATGGTCTTTGCAGCTCATAAACTATGCCATTACATGTTAAATAATAAGACCATGGTCATTTCAAAAGTAGATCCACTCAAGTATCTACTATCTAAAATAAATTTACAAGGTATAATGGCCAAATGGATCAAGATTCTTAGTGAGTTTGACATCGAATATGTTAATCAAAAATCCATTAAGGGGCAAGTTATTGCAGATCAACATGTTGAAGCAACCCTTGTAGACATAGAGCCATTCACATTATAATTTCTTGATGAATCCATAATGACCATCATTGGCATACCTCTTGAGGAGAAGAACTAGAATCTATATTTTGATGGATCATTCATGGCACATGGATCAGGGGCATGCCTCTTATTTATTACACCATAGGGGGATCTAATTCCTAAGTCTTTTAGAATCAGTTTTCCTTATACAAAAAATATAGCCGAGTATGAAGCACCTATTATAAGGCTTCACCAAGTAATACAATGGAATGTATCTCATCTCAAGGTTTATGGATATTCTTAGTTAATCATCAATTAAGTTATAGACCATTTTAAACCAAAGATGACAAGCTAGTTTAGTATAAAGTTATGGTCGACACTCTCAAATAATAAATTTCTGACATTCAGTTTGAGTATATACTAAGGGTAAGTAATAAAACTACAGATGCGATGGATACTAGTGGATCTTTGATTCAATAAATAGATAAAGCTAGAGAGTATGAGTTCCTTGTCAAGAACTTACTAGCACCACCTCATGAACCTTTAATTATTGCAATGATTTGTGATATTTTTGGTCTTAGTTATATCTAGTACTTAGATCTTTACAACTACCTTCATGACCAAGTTTTACCACCTGACCTCTCTTGAAAAAAAACCAATGCCTTCATCCACCAAACCACTCATTATACCTTACTTGGATCAACCCTTTATATCTATAATTTTGATGTAACTCTACTTTATTTTTTAACTTCAATAGAATCTACACTAGCATTATAGGAATTTCATGGTGTTTGTGGAGCCCACACTAGCAAGGTTATCCTATCCAAAAAAATCTTGCATACTATTTATTATTGTCCCACAATGGATGTAGATGTAGCTACATATGTAAAGAAGTGTGATAAGTGTCAATGACATGCTAATTTGATTCATGCCCCATCAAAGACTCTAAAACCAATGTTGACACCATGGCCATTTGCAACATAGGGCCTTGACCTCATTGGGAAGATTAATCCTACCTCATCTGACGACCATAAACATATCCTTACCACAATCAAATATTTCACTAAGTGGGTTGAAGCTATACCCCTCACTTATGTGACTAGAAAACAAATTTCCAAGTTGATCTTCAACCATCTCATTTTCCACTACAATATCCCCTCTGATATTATATCTGATAATGGAGGATCATTCAAGAATAAGGTTGTCAACAAGCTATGTGTTGAATATAAAATCACACAACATTTTTATACAATATATTACACTCAAGGTAATGGTCAAGCCAAGGCATCTAACAAAATAATTGTTAACATCCTCAAAAATATTATCAATGATGCTAATTTTGACTGACACCTTTAGATATTCCATGCCCTTTGGGCATATCGTACCAATCACCATACACCCATAATATCCACTCCATATTCACTTGTTTATGGTACAAAATCCATCCTTCCCATTGAGGTCAAGTTTCCATCTTTATGCATATATTTGAAGCATGTCTTAGATGATCAAGACTATCGAGTATCTCACTTGCAAGAGCTAGGCCTAGTTGATGAGAAATGCATAGCTATGCTCAATAATCTTCAGGCATATCAGAACTAACTCAAAGACCACTATAATTGGTGTGTCAAGCATTGAGAATTTTAACTTGGTGATCTTGTCCTTAAAGAAAACCAAAAGAATACCATGGCTAAAAATAAGCATAAAGGTATGTTTAAACCCAATTGGGTTGGTTCTTTCATCATTACATCAAACTTTGGAGTCGAAGCATACAAGCTTGCCACACTAGATGGCCATGAACTTGATGAGTCAATGAACATTATTCACCTTAAGTGGTACTATGCTTGACTAACTTAATGTAATTTCTATAAGGAATGTTTCAAGTTATATCATTTTTTTAATCTTCTTTATATAATACCCTTTTTATCGACCTATCATCCTACCAACTTATCACTTTTCATATCACATGTCTATTTTATCATACCTTTCCCCATCAACTGAGTTCATTTTTCCCTCCCTACCTAGCCTTATGACTTTGGTTCCATTCTATTTGGTTCCATCATTGCTTTCAATAAGAGCATTTAAATTTGGTTTTAGTAGTTGTTTCATACATTCCAGATAGAGGTAGTATTTTGGGGTAGTATGATAGACATTTGGCCATTGCATCCTTCATTTATTATATCATTCTCTCTCATTGTCTTGATCATAATTATAACTTCGTATGGGCAAATTAGTCTCAGTGACCTATGCCATTGTATCCTAGTTATAACCACCTATGGGCACACTAGGGGTAACACTTGTTTATTATGCCTTGACCATACTAATTAGCCATTATCTATATTGTACTATGCCTTTATACCAACAATGCCTATTTTTTTGAATTAACTGTGACACTAGTTAGATTCCTTCACTATAGGGCAAAAATATAATGATTTGAGGTCCTACTTTGGGACTATGTAAGTAGTGCTTGATACTTGTTAAAGTTAGCTCAGTCACCCTAAGCAACATTGTCATCATTTTACGAGTAGCTTAAACCACGCTCTCATTATTTTATGAGAAACCTAAGCAACACTCTCACCATTTTATGAGATTGAACCATTTAGTGTCTCATCATTCTTGATTAAGTTGAGATACTAAAAAAAATCCAAAAACATTTGTAAAACTATTAGAAAAAAGTAAAAACATTGACCACTTATTTGTCTTCAAGATTCTAGGAACCCTTACTAAGTTATAAGCAAAAACCTTCTCACTTAGTTTCCCCATCCTTTTTGTCCTTTCCTCCCATGTAATTTCCATTTTGTAAGACCATTCCTATTCTTCTATCATGTCCATTTTAATTATTTTCATTAGTTATCATTTTCTTCCCATTTCATGGGAGAACTACATTTGGCTTGAAGTTTTTACTAGATATTATGTCTATGGAACTATGTAGGTAGCATCCGCTTGCCTAGTGCATATGAAGATAGCTCATCCACCCCTTCCTTTTCTTCTATTTCCCCATTTTGGTAGTTTCTTAAGTTATTGCCTATTTAATTGGGGCAATGTTTGTTTGGCTCAAATTTAAATTATTATTATTTTATTTATTTCTTTGTTGTTTGTGTGCCCATTTGTTTACTTTTAGTATAGTTTCCTTGATTCAATCTATGTGAATTCAATGGGTGATTCCTTTCCCACACTTACACTTGAATCCATCCATATTCCTATGTTTACATTGTCATCATGGTTTTTATCATTGGTTCCTTGTTTTCTATTGAGTATTGGATTCTAGGAGTTAGTCTTTATACATATTTTGGCTAAGTCCTTATGATATTATACCATGATACCTACTGACACATGCTACAACAAACCTTAGCTTTAGGAAGTCTATTCAGTGATGGTGGCATTGACATCTCTTCAACACTGATAACTTGATTTAATTCCAATCATATCCTAAATAGAGTAATTAAATAATGAATGAATATTAACCTTTGTTTAGTTTAGATGAACATCTCCCTACTAGCATGTTATCCTAATTCATCATTATCTTTTGTATCAGGTTCTCATCATAATGTCATCACTCATCAGCTAATCAATCATGTTTTCCATAATTGGGGTCCAATGATTATAACCACCTATGGGAAAATCATTTCACACCATCTCACCTACATTTCTCAATGATTATAACTACCTTTAGGTAAATCATTGTGTCCTCACCAATTTACTTTCTTTTTACTCAAATAGGGGTATATTTTCATTTTGTTTGTCTATCCTAACTAAGGTAGATCTATCTTCTCAATGATGATAATCACATTTGGGCAAATTAGTGTGTTATCATACCACTCTATCACTATTGGGGTACAATGCTTATAGCTGCCTTTGAGAAAACTATTATACACCATCCCACTTCATTCTTAGTGATTTTGACTAATTTTTTAATATCATTATGTTCTCATTCCATCATTTTCATTTCTTTGGTCCCCTCATCTCCATTCTTTCTTTTGAGGAACCACTTGTCAACCTTTCCTTCTACCAACTATTGCCTTGAGGGGGCATCATATAGTTAGTTCATCATCATTGAAGTTGTAGGCATACAAGACATTTTAATTATTTTAGAAGATGTTACTATGCCTATAGCTTGTAATGCCTTCCCAAATAAGGGAAAATTTTAGACACCTAAAATTGGCCACCAATGACCATCAATCAGGCTTTTTGACCAATTTACACCAAAATATACAATTTGGCCTAAAAACACTAAAACACATTAAAATATTTGAAAAAAATATATCCAAGTGCTGATTTTGGCCAAAGTATCCCTAAATGAAGTAATGCATTTTATGGGCTAGCTAACTTTGGTCAGATCATTTTAAGTGAAAATACCAATTTTGCACTTGGGTTGCCTAGATTGCTCTTTTCTATCAAATTTATTACATGAGACATGTGCCTTTTTTATTTGGCATTAACAACATCATAAATGGAATAATGGATCTAATACATCTAACATCAAATTATAATTCTAATCCAGTCAAAGTTTGGGCTAATAACAAGACATTCTGATCAATTTGATTAATTTCTGCACCAAAGAGCCAAGTTTGCATCAAGGTACCTAATCATGCTTAAATCTAATTAATTCAAATAATGAGGCTAATTAATAATTCCTTGGAACTTGTTGAATAAATCTTTATTCAAATTTGATTGTCATTAACTACATTATCAGGTGACATCATTTCTTGGGAAGACACCCAAGGCCATAATGTATAAAATATCAAGTTTAACCCCTTCCATGCCTCATTAAGACCATACATACCTATTCATTTCCCCTCTATCCCAAATATTAATGATATTATTTATGCATTTTTTTACATAATTGAATTAATACTTAGTCACACATCTCTATCTTGAGATGGGTGTTTCAGGTTGATTCTGACCATTTTTAAAAATCTATAAATAGGAGGCCTTGCCTATTGAATTATAAGCTTAAATAATGCAAAGTTATAATTTTGAATTGATTCTAAAGTTTCATGCAAATTAATATTTCAAGCTAAATTATTGAGCCAAGCCAAGCCAAGCCAAGCCAAAGCCAAACATGGTGCCAAGGAGAGATGGAGGTAGCCACACTTCATTGATGCAGACTTCATGAGCAAAAACCATGCAAGATACTTCAAAAAGCTATTTGGAGCCTCCAAAGAAGGTGAAATAAGGCTTCTTTTGCATTTTAGTTGTGCTTTCCATTCTAGTTTTTTTAACTAAGCTCCCCCTAGTAACTAGGCCTATGGATGTTATGCTAGTGTGTTTATTTCATTTTGGGACTAACATGATACTAACCATCCTCTCTTGAGTCAAATTCTTAGTTCACAAACCTAACTCATATGAATGCATTTTTTAATAATTTTTATGGTTTTTAGCCAGACAAGATTTTAGATTGTTGTACTTTTTCATTTCTCACTTCTATTATTTTTCATGCAATATAAGCATAGCTCTAGATTGGGAGCTGTGCCTATTGAACACATTGAGATATCCCTCCCACCATCTAAGATGTATCAAAACAATGAGGGATCTCATATTATGAATCATTATGATACCCATGTTGCCAATGAAAAACATATTGGTAGGGTTATCATAGAAGAAGATTATGATAATGAAAACTATGAAATAAATTAAAATGATTAAATAGACATGATCAAGTGCAAGAAATTGCATTGTTTCATGAGTGTATTCATCAAAATATTGAATATCTTAATGAGATCCTAAAAACTATTTTGGAAAAAAAATAATCAAAAGTTATAGTTCAAACATCCCTCCTCTTGAACACATTACAACATAGTACACTAGTAGGGGCATGGGTTTTGTGTTTAAACCTTTATTTCCTAAAAACAAAAACATTAATTCTACATCTACACGGAATTACCAATTGTTTCAATATAAATATTATTTTCAATGTCTATTACTACTCAAACCATGATTACCTCCCCCATGGTGGCTACTTATCTTACTAATCTAAATCAATCTAGGTATACATTTAAAACATTTCTTCAAGTTATAAAGACTTGGAGGACATGCTTACAAATATTGAATAAAATTATTTAAAATCTCCTCATGCTATTGATTCTCAAGATGTTTTGCATAATCCTCTTGCAGTTGAGATATCTTTACACCCTTTTCCAACTAATTTTATTGCACCTAATTTTTTATTATATGATAGTGTTTACCCCTAATTTAGATTAAGGAATCATAATTGGGTAGATAGGGTCAAGGATATATAAATGATAAGGATCAAGGGTGAATATCAGATCTACAGTAGGCCAATTAATATGCTAAACTCAAATGTACCATATGCTGAATTTATTAAATTGAGATAGGCTATTAATGGAAAGTATAACTATAATAGATATAGAAATGACATAAAATATAGTACTTAGTTGGTTATGATGATAATGTTTATTTAGACCTAGTACAAGAAAAAATCAAGTAGGAAGATAGTTCTGGATCAATCTTAAGACTTAAGATCTAGTGCCTCTAGCTCTCTAGACCATTGTGTTAGACTAAGATGGTTGTGTCAATGATACTATTTGGGTTTGACACTAGCATCTAATATGGAATATTAGTTGAAATAATATGTAAATGTGTAAATTATTATGGTTTTAGCTTCACCTTCACTCTAGTGCATTCAGATATGAGTCATGGACTGCTACTCTTGGTGAAATAGAAAACCCTAGATTTTCATCTTTAAAGTGACCTTGGGGAAAATGGGTTGATGGGAACAAGTGTCGATCTAAACTGTAATTACCTCATCACATATCCAATAATTTATAACATGGCCTTAGACTCATGTAGTTATCCCCTATATGTTGGTTTATGTGTGAATCATGCGATGTGAGTAAATCAAGTACAATAGTAACCTAGATTATAACTTGGAAAAAATGACATTATGAATACTCTTTTAGTAATTTAAACTTATAGTTTGGATATTATTTTGAGTAATATCATAATAAGGTAGAATAAGAAATATTTTTTTAACTTGAGTGCTTCTTATATTCTATTTTGGTTTGATTAGTATGTGAGTAATGAATTAGGGTTGATATTGTATTTATACCAATCCTATCTAGAGATAACTTGCATTAAATCACTTAGGCCAACCGTTGTAATACATTTCATTTAAAAATTGGATGACTTTAGGGCACTAGAAAATTATGTTAGGGTAGGATAGTAATGTTGATGCTACTATCTATCTCAGACATTAGTGTCCATAGAGAAGGAGAGCATGAACATGTTCAAAAATTTTAGAGGTGTAAGATAAGTACATTTTAAGCATTTTGGGCAAGATCGGATGTTTGTGTCATCAATATAAGATTGGTCAGACTAAGAGATAGTCTAAGGGGCATAAGATATACTAAATTCAAGGCTTGTGGAATTAAGGCATGTATATAACTAAGAGGGACAACTAAGATCTAATTTTTCCAAGTGTACAAGACTAATGTGCTATATAATCACAAAATATGATCTACGAATATAGAATGAAATTTATAGTTTAAAGGAAAGAAATAAGTACTTGGGTGTTCATGCACACCTTGTCTTTACTGAGTTGAATTTTAGTGCCTTGCTAGAGTTGATTTTGAGTGCTTGACTAGTGACTAAATTTTAACCACAATCATGTTACAATGTATATAATATTGGTTAATATTACTTGAAATAGATTAAAATTGAAAGAGCAAGGTTTTGGAGTAAACCTATGTGTTGATGTACCCACTTTTCCTATTATAAATTTATTTTTACAAAAGATGTCTCATTGTAACACTATAAAATTGAGATTAGGATAAATATAGATAAACATTTAAAGTGCATATATCCAAGGAGATAGAGATAGATAAAGAGAGATTGGAAAGCACATGCCCCCAACTTTGGAGAAAAAGTGAGATGCCACCTGGCAATTGAGATTATCTCAACCATATAATAAAATGATACTTATAACCTTATGAATTTAGATGATCAATTAAAAACTAAAAACTTGGAAAGATCAAGTGATTTAATCACCTTAACCATGTGAAAAGGTGAACTAAATACTTTAGTAGATTGGCTCACTAAAGTCTATAAAAGTCTATGGGGTATTAATACATGTAATAGTTTTAGAATATAATACAAATTTGTATTTTCAAATATTAGGCACACATTGCATAAAATATGTACCTTAGACATGTCTCATGTTAAAAATATGTATAACAATGCTACCATGTATATAATTCTACCACAACTATGAATTTGAATCATATTACTATGTGCTGTATCTAACTTAGATAATTGTGTGAGTGTGAAGGACATTATTCTAAATAATTACCCCACTATATATGGAAAAATATGAAACTGATATAAGTACCAATGTGGAGGATATGTTTCCAAAACATTCCCCTGCTTAAACTAAAGATGTTGAATACTGAGTAGGTGTGGATAACATGCTTCCAAAGCATGCCCCCACTAGATTCATGGATTGATATAAGTACCATACTAAATGAATGTAGAGAACATGATTCTAAAGTATGTCCCCATTGAATCTAAAAACTATGAATGTGTGGAATCCATGTGTATATGACATGCCCCAATGAGTCTAAATTTTTTTATAGATACAAAAATAATGAATAAATGTGGATAATATGCTTTCAAAGCATGGCCCCACTATAATATAGAAATTATGAATGTGTGGAAGCCATATGCCATGTCCCCATTGAATTTGATAACTATGGAAGAAGTGGAGAAAATTATTCCCAAGCATGCCCACACTAACATTCCCCCCTTGAGGTGATGAAATAATAGTACTTGAAAGCTACCTCACCTTCAAAGGGTAAGAAAACTATAAATCTATGAATGTAACCATGTAGCATATAGAAGGAACATGTCTATGTAAATGTATCATTGAAGCACATAAAACCAATGTGATCACATATAAGCTTAAGATACATGATGATGTAAGAGCATCATAAATTTGTAAATAAATTCTTGTATCAACTCAAATAAACCTTGGTTGATGTAGGTAAGTTTATCTCCAAAAATATGCATGTTTGTAAATTCAAATTTGAAAAGGGAAAATTTCCCTCCAAATGGTATCTAAAATTTTATTATGAGTCAAAAAAGGATTTGAGAGTCATAATTTAATAAAGAGGCATTGTAAAGTCCTCATGAAGTTGTAATAAGCCTTATTAGTCATGAATGGGTCCATTAGAGGTGTGTGTCATGCTTGGTAAAGTCATAATTATTGTAAAACATGTAAATTATCATTAAATATAAAATATGGATGTGGGAGATAAGTCAAATGATGATTGTTCATGTAGATAAGGGAGAAAACAAGTCTGTAGGAGGAAATAATTGATAAGATAAAACATAAGGAGGAGTCCTATGTTGGAAAATGAAATGAATCAAGTATATAGTTGAGATATTATTGCATAAACCAATTTTTGAATGAAGATCAAGCTCATATTACATAGGATACATGTATAAAAGCTTATATATATATATATATATATATATATATATATATATATATATATATATATATATAATACTATTTTAAATAAGAATTATAGGACTTTATACCTAAATGATATTGAAGTGTATAAAAGGTGGTTGTATCATCAAGAGGTATTTGATCTGTGAATCCTTATGTTTGATCAAGAAGGGCCTTATTATGAAGAGTGAAGGTATGGAAACTTATATGAAAACTATGTATTTAAATGAATTTTGATCTTATCAGTTAAGGAAGGACTTTGACTAGTATTTTTAAGGTGTATTGAAACTCCTATAGCAGTAATATGTGTTATTTGATGTTATATTGATATCTATTGATATGTTTGTGTTAGAAAGTCAGATTACAAGCATCGTTCTTTTAAAAAATACAAAGTATTATGCTTGGTATAATGTTTGTAAGGATGAATGTGGATACTTCATGAGATATTAGTATTATTCAAAATTTTTTACTAGAGGTAAATTAAGGTAATTTATGTTCCAAACATTAATTTCATGTGTAATATGTACAAAGGCAATAAACAGGTCTGAGACATGGTATTTTGTATGTGAATAGTGATTGTGATAAGCAAGTTTTTACAAGAATGAATGAGGGAGTCTTCATGGTTTTTTTTAGAATGTTATATAATTAAATTTAATACATGTTATTAAAATCTTATTAAAATTAATCTTGTGTATAAATACTTTTTTTAGCTCCTAAACATTGATTGTGCAAACACATAATTATAACAAAGAAGACAAAGAAGTGTTCAAGGTTAATAAGGAGAGTTATGAATATAAGATGATTTGGAAAGGTGATTAAGGGTGTGATAGATCCAAATTATCCATTTTCAATATTTTAATATCCTTAAAGAATAAATAAATTTAAAATTATAGCTCTCAGCCTAGGACAATTAAAACTAAAAAAACTAGGGTGTTTTGTGACTAAAATTCATTTTTCCAGAGAAATAAACCTCAAAAAATTCTAATTTTTTAAAGGTGTATTTTTGAGATAGGAATATAATTTAAGTGGATTTGGATATATTGGAGTAATGTGGAAAAAGATATGGTCAAAATATAGGCTGGTAGTCTTTAATTAAGCCTATAATACAAAATTTTGATTTATTGAAATTGAAGATATGAAAGGTTATGAAACTTTGTGGGAGATTTAAAAGAGTTTTTGTGAATTAATTTAAGTATAATAAAGGTTTTGGATTTTCCAAGTTTTGAATTATTGAAAGTTTCCTTGTATGTAGATTTAATTAGGCCTTGTAGCATAAAAGACAAAATTGAAGTTTTAATGAGAATAAAATGAGCCTTAAATAGGATTAGTAAGAAAAGATTGTGAGTTATCTTGTGAATACAGTCAATTAGGCCTACTAGGCATTGTAGCCTTTTTAAGAAGTTAAAAAAGTTGAGTAGTTAGTAATATAACTTCAAAATTTAGTTGGGAATCATTTTTAAGGTCTAACTAAGACTATAGGGATCTTAAGAAACATTTGGAAAGTTTAAACTACAAGGAAGTGTGAAATAAAGGCATAATACTAGATGAACTATCCTTGTGTATGAAAATAAGTTTGAAGGAGGATTTAGATTGTAGCTAGTCATCACATGATAAATATCATGGCAATGTCTAGATAATGATGATAAAATATCTACAAGAAAATAAGTACACACATAATATAACTCAAAGTTAAATCAAAAAATAATGGACCAATGAGAATGCAAGCAAGGGGCATGTTCAAATGTTGAAAAATCAAATAGACATAGATTATTCAAATGTCCACAAAAGCAAGGAAAGACATATTAAAATGTCCATATAATAAGAAATGACATGGTCAAATGTTAGATAAGGCAATGACATATTCAAATTTCCAAAAAGACAAACATAGGTCTAGGGGATGCATACAATGGAGCATATTCAAATGCTAAAAAAAATAAGACATTATCAAGGAAAAACACTCAAATAACTGTGTAAAGGAAAAGCATAATCAACCATCATAAACATGTCATAGTGGTCCATGGATCAAATGTTTTAGAAAAAAATGTCAATTACATAGAATATAAAGTAACACATGCAATATTTAAGCATGGATAAGGAATGTGTAAGTACATATGTAATCTCAAACATGATAATGTAGAGTGATCATTGAATCATATAACTATGTGTATCAATATTAGAGAAGATAAATGCCAAAATGTCTTGGTGATGTGAGTAGAGGTAAAATATAACACCCATAAGTGTTTCATGCATCTATGTATGACTATATATGTGTATGTAGGATCTCAACATGGATAAAAAACATAGATGTCAAGGATCCAATAGAACATCCAGGTGCTAAAATAGTTTTTTGATTTATTTTTATTTTTTAAAACAGACAAGATCATCCTATGATCTCATCCAAAAGATGATCATAGGTATCTCCACACTTAAAACTTGGAAGAAACTGGTGGTACTATCAAAGAGCATGTATAGGTGCAATATCTATCATTATAGTATCTATGATGCTCGATGTATATATAATAAGACTATGAGGTCATGAAATACTAATAAAGGAATAGGGGTTCTTAGAACCCATCTCTATGTATTATGTGGTTTATTTGGAACACAATATTAAGAACATGTTTAGGCTCTTTAGATAACAAAATATGGTGTGTAGAAGACAAGGATTCTATGAAAACCACTATGTCTCTCTAATTTAAGGGTCTCTCAAGTATTGGCCTCCTAGTAAAGGGGATTGATTATTTTTTACCCATTTGAAATGGATTAGCCTTAATAGGATTTATAATTGACTGATTGGGTATGAATTTATCTTGTTCAAGAGGATGCTCATATGGATTATTGAAAATTTAAATTACCCGATTGATGTGAATGTACTTAACACACCCATGTACTATAGAAAGTATTTCTTAAAGAGTATGTATACAAGGTCATCCCAACAAAATTTCAAAGACATGTGTATAAGGTATAACTGAGAAAGTAGTAACCACATGTGTGGGACTAACTTGTAAAGCTAGATCAATCTCACCAATAACATTTTAGGAGGTCCCATCAAATGCTCTGATTGATCTAGTAGAGGGGTGTAAATCATGATGTGTATAACCCAATGTGTGAGTAATGTCATGGTGAAAACATTTTCACTTGCACCATTATCAATCATAACGACTGTGTATAGGTTGTTTATCAAGATATGCTTGAATGAATAGAAAATGAAGATCAAAGTCATCATCCTTAATTTCACTATCATAAAATGAAATGGTAGGTTTTTGAACCATACGAGGCATATGTCTCATGTAAGTACCAATGAACCCATCTAGTGGGTGTCCATAATATGATTGAGGAGTAAGTGCATTATATACCATTTGAACTTTTGGTTCTTTCTTAGAATGGTTTTGCAAAGAATTGTTAAATATCTTATGTTTTTAGTGATCACCATGTTATGAACCTGATTCCTTTGGAGGATCATCAAATATAGTATCTTGGTAATAAATGAGATATTAGATATTATTATTTAAGGTAAAACATTTGTTCGTAGAATGCCCAGGGCCTTGGTGATAGTCACAATAATCATTTACATCATATCCTTTAGGTATAGGTCTCTTTACATCAGAGATATAATATGACACTCTATTAATTTCAAGAGTAATGAAGCATGAGGCTTAGGTAAATGTGTAAACTATATCCTTAGTGTATTAAATAAAAATATAATTATGATGTTATTAAAATGTGTTAATCATGATGATTTTTTCCTTTTTAGGCTTAGGAGGTTTTAACTTATAACTTGGTTTGATTGTAAATTTGTACTAGATGTAGATGCAACTAGTGTGTTTGCTACATACCTGAGCTTATTCAATGCCATAAGCTCCATTTCATGGTTGTAAAACATGGCATAGGTCATTAAAATATTGAAACTTTTTAAAAATAATGGAATCATGTAAATGAGCAAGCAAAATTTTCTTGAATATGTCTTGAAACTTTTCTATTCCATAGGATTGGTTATTTTGGCTAACATTTTAATATATCTTAAAACATATTTGTTGATTGGTTCATTTTTTCCTTATTTGATCTTTGTAATTTTAGTGAAGGAAACCTTCTGGATAATGTTAAAAGAAAAGTGTTCCAAAAACTGATTTGCAAAGGTTTGAATGCTTTTATAGATTGAAAAGGTAAGTCATAAAACCACCTCAAAACATAGTCCTTGAGGCTATTTGGAAAAAAATTGGTCAAAATTTTATCATTGGAAGCATAATCAAGGCATGCCACATATAAGGTTTGAATATTTTTGTTTAGGATCACCCTTGCTATCATAAAATGTGAACTTAGGTATAATAAATCTAGTTGGAAAAGGGTTTAAAGAGATCTCAAATGCAAGAGGGTTATGCAACACATCTTGTGAATATATAACATATGAAGATTTTGAAGCCTTTTTTCAATGTTTGTAACCTCATCCTGCAAGGTATTTATGACTTGAAGGAGTGATTGAAATGTAGGTCAAGTGGGATTTTGATTAGCAATTTTAGTAGTCACCAAAGGGTTGGAAACATGTTTTGAGTAGTAATAGGCATTAAAATAGGTATTTGTGTTGAAACAATAGGTATGTTCATAATATATGTATCAATAGTATTTTCAAGGAAAAAGGTTAAAACACATAATTTATGCCCCCAATATATTTAGGTGGATTGATAAGTGTGGGCTCAATTATAGTACTTTTTACAAATTCACCATTACTAGGTGAGTTAGCCTTGATTTTATCTTGTTTACTTATTTCATCTCTTTTAACATACACAAATGCATATATTAATCCCTTATTATTGTTGAGATGAGTAATCAAATATTCTTGATCCTCCATTTGGAATCAAGTTTTTTCACTAACATTTTCCATTGCTTCACAAATGAAAAGTTTAACATTTGAAACATATTACAAAAATCAGAAAAAATCATAAAACCTTAAGTGGCCTAGGGTTTGATGTTCAAATATTGGGTTCACCAAATGTTTACCCTAGTTTAGATTAAGGAATCATGCTTAGTTATAAAGGGTTAAGGATACAGAAATGGTAACTCATAAGGGTGAATATCATATCTACATTAGGATAATTAATGTGCTAAACCCATATGTACCATATGTTTAATTTATTAAACTAAGATAAGATATTAATGGAAAGTACAACTATGATAGATATATAAATGACATAAAAGAGAGTAGTTATCTTTTTTTAATGCTAATGTATAGCTAAACTTGGTACATGCTAAAATATGGTATGAAGATAGTTCTACATCAATAATCAAATTCTAGATATGGTACCTCTAGCTCTCTAGATAGATGCATCAGCCTATGATGGTTACATCAATGCTATTGTCTAGGTTTGATGCTATTGTCTAATATGAAATATCAATTTAAATAGGATGTGACCACATAGATGATTCTAGGTTTGGCTTTACCTTCACTATGGTGCATTCAAATCTAGGTCATGGATTATCACTCTTAGTGAAATGGCAAAACCCTAGCTTTGCATCTTCAAAGTGACATTGGGAAAAAATGGGCTAGTGGGAACATGGTGTCAAGCTAACCTATAATGACCCAACTATTAAGAGGTGATACATTCATATAGAATACTCCATAAGAGGGTTTCAGACTCATGTAGTTCTCTTATACGTGTTAGCTTGTATGTGAATTATTCAATATATGTAAAGCAAGTACAATAGTGACCTAGCTTGTAACTTGGAGAATATGACCTAATTATTTATCTTTTAGTAATTGAGACCTATATCTAGGTTGTTATTTTTATTAATATAAAAATAGGGTAGAATAAGAAAGCTTTTGGTAATGCAAGTGTTCTTTTGGTCTGATTACTAGGTGAGGAATGAATGAGGGTTGATATTGTATTTATACCAATTCTATCAGGTGATAATTCAAATTTAAGCACTTAGGTCAACCATTATAATATATTTAATTTGTAAACTAGATGACTTTAGGGCATTGTACACTTTCATCAGGGAAGGATAATAACGTCGACACTATTATTTGTCTTGAATATTAGTGTTCAGGGAGTTAGAGAACAAACACATGCTCATAACTTGTATAGGTGTAAGATATGTAAATTTTAAGTATTTTGGGATAGATGGGATGTATGTGTCATCAATATAAGTCTAGTCAGACTAATAGATATGCTAAGGGGCATGAGATAGAGAAAATGTGAGGCATACAAAAGAAAGGCATGTGTAAAACTAAGAGGAATAACCAAGGTATGAGTTTGAAAAGTGTACAAGATTGAGGTGCTACACAATGACAAAATATCATCTAAAAATGATAAAGGTGATCTTGAATAACATATTCAATCCTTTTATATGGTATGCCTTGATTATGCCTCTAATGATAAACTTTTTACCAAATTATTTCCAAGAAACCTCAAAGACTATGCATTGAGGTGGTTCTATGATTTACCTCTCTAATCCATGAAAGCATTTAAATCTATTTTATATTAATTTTATCACACTTTTCCATTAATATTTATAATTTTTTTCCTATACTCAAATTACCAATATCAAACAAGGAGCCAATGAACCTATTAATGAATATGTCTTGAGATATAAGATAGTGCTAGCTGAAATGACCAATCCTTTTATAGATAAGGAGTTGAAGGAAATATTCAATAAAAGTTTTCTTGCTCCTTTACATGAGTCCATTATTTTTAAGAATTTAAAATATTTCAATGAATTATGCCATGTTTTATGGGACCATGAGATGATTCTTATTTCATTAAATAAGTTCAAGTATGTAGAAAACACACTAGCTACATCTACATCTAGTACCAAATTTAAAATCAAACCAAGTTATAAAGTGAAACCTCCTATGCCTGAAAATGAAACAAACACCATGGTTAACATAGTTTCACAATATCCTAATTGGCTTGTCTTATCCAATCTACCAAGGAGATAATTCTCCCATTTACTTGATTCCCCTGCTTCATTACTTCACTATTACTAGAGTGTGAGATTATATCTCTCCCTCATCCTATCGAGGTTGATATGAGTCAACATATACCCAAAAGATATGATTTGAATGCTTATTATGATTATCATTAGGGACAAAGGCATTCTAAAAATAGATTTTTTACCTTAAAACACAAGATCTAAGATCTTATCGATGACCAAAAGTTTGCATTTGATGATCATATAAAGGAGTGAAGTTCACAACCTAATGATCACCAAAAATAGAAAATATTTAAAAATCATTTGTAAGATCACTATAGGAAGGAACCATAAGTGTAAATGGAATATAATTCACATCCTCCATCATCACTCTATGGGCACCCACTAGATGGGATTATTGTTACTTACAAATGACATATACCTCATATGATTCAGAGGCCTTCTATTACTTTTTATGACAATGAGATTGTGGATGATGATTCTAATCTTCATTCTTTATTCATTTTTATCATACCTTGGTAAAAAACCTTTACATAGTGTTATTATTGATTATGGTGCAAGTGAGAATGTTTTCACCATGACATTACTTATGCACTTGGGTTGTACTCATCATTATTTTCATCCTTTTAGTATTCAATAGGACCTTTGAGAAGGTTCTTATCAAGATTGACCTACCTTTTTAGGTTGGTCCCACACATGTGGTTACTACCTTTTCATTTATACCTTCTACATGCATCTTTTATATGTTATTGGGAAGATCTTAGATCCATACACTTTGAGAAATACATTATATAGTGCATGGGTGTGTTGCAAACATTAATAATAATAAATTAATTACAGTTGCCATAATTACATATGAGCATCATCTTGAACAAGATAAAATTATACCCACATAATTGATTACCAAGCCTACTAAGGCTAATTCACCATAAAAGGGTAAGAAAAATGCAATCCACTTTAATAGGTGGATAGTACTTGAGAGACCATTACATTAGAGACATACAATGAATTCCATAGAATCCCCATAAACTACACACCATATTCAGATATATAGATAACCTAAACATGTCCCTATTATGGTTATTCCAAAGAGGTTATAAAGCACTCAACTATGGGTTCCATGAAATCCTACTCATATTAATCCTACTATTAATTCATGACCACAAAGTCCTATTTTACATACAAAAAGCATCATCAATACTACAATGATAAATATTGAACCCATATGTGTTCCTCAGTAGCATCACAATATTATTACACCAAGTTCATAGTGGGGGTATATCTATGACCATAAATTAGATGCCATTATAGGATTATCTTTCCTTTTCAAATATTTCAAAATTCCAAAAAATAAAAAATCTAAAAATATTTTTAGCACCTACATGTTCTATTAGCTCCTTGGCATCTATGTGTTAGTTCCATGTTGATGGATGGCATATTCAGTTACTTATACATACACACATGTGTGTCATACTTATATTTGAGTGTGATACAAGCATACACAAATACATGATCTATTCCTATTTTATATTTTTGGACTTCTCTCTACTCATGTCATGTAGACATTGGGGGCATCTGCTTCTTTGATCTTGATACACATAGGTTATATGGTATGATTATCATATTTCATTACCATGTTTTAGATTACATATGTACTTACACATGACTTTAACCATGATTATATCTTACAAAATGTACTTGATATTCTATACACTTAATTTTTTTTCCTAACACATTTGATCCATGGGCCACTATGACATGTTTATTCTATTTGATTATGTTTTAATTTATGTACTTCCTTGAGTGTCATGCCTTGCTATTGTATTCTTTGTTAGAGAATTTGAATATGTTACTTTATTTGAATCCCCCATGCCTATGTATACTTTCTTTGAAACTTACATATCTCATTGTTTCTTGTATGGAATTTTGAATATGCCATTCTTAATTCTTATGCACGCTTGACTAAGTCATGTCCTTTCTATTATGTGACATTTGAACATGCCCTTTATTTATGATCACCTTAGACCATTGCATTTTCAATTGATTTTGAGTGCTATTGTGTGTATGCTTATTGATTTTTTGAGATTGTATTGTTACTATACACTACCATGATTCTTATCATGCATATTATGCCTTCATGTGATCACATTGGTTCTATGTGTTTAAATGTTATGTCTACCTAGAAATATTCTTTCTATATGATACATGGTTGTATTTATAGATAATGAAGTTGTCTTATCCTCTTAAGATGAGGTAACTACCAGTTATTATATTTACCTCACCTTAAATGGGGACATATGAGTGGGGGCATGTCATACATGCATGTTCTCCATAATTTTCATAGTCTTCATATTCAGTGGGGGCATGCTTTGGAAGCATATTATCCACACTTATTCAGTATTCAACATATCTAGATTACAATAGGGTCATTTTTTGGAAACATGTTCTCCACATTGGTACCTATATTAGTTTCTAGATTCATGCATATATAGTGGGGACATTCTTTATAATCATCTTATCCACACATAGTTTTTTAAATTGGTCAAAGCATGTAGTTATATGATTCAGATTCATAGTTATGGTAGAAATATATAAATTGGTATCACGGCTATACATAGTTTCAATATGAGAAATGTCTACATAGATATGCAATGTAATTTATGCATAATATTGAAAAATCCAAATCAATTTAAGATTTCAAAAATATTTTATGGATAGTTATTAAACCACATACTTGTACGTACCAATACCCTAATTGAAATTTTATGAACTTTATTGAGATAATCTATAGAAGTAGTTGGTTAAATATTTGGTATGGTTGAGGTGATTAAATAACTCAATATCACTAAGTTTTTAGGTTGGGTTTGATTGTATCATCCAACCTCACTAGGTTATAAGTATGATTGGGTTGTACGGTTGAGATAATATCAACTACCATGTGGTAGCTCACGTTTGCTCCAAGGTTGGGGGCATGTACCTTAAAATATCTCTCCCTCTCTCTATCTCCTTGGATATATGCACTTTAAATATTTATCTATATTTTTCCTAATCTCAATTTTAGGTCCTTACAATGATACATATTTTTCAAATGAACTTATCAATAGGCAAGGTAGGTAAATCAACACATAAGTGTAATCCTAAACCTTGTTCTTTAAATTTCAATAAATTTCAAGTACTTTAAATTCCAGATATATGCACTAATTCTATACAATAACATGTTCTTGGTTACAGTTCAATTATTAACAAAGTACTTAATTTGGGCACACATAAAGACAAGGTGTGTTATACATACCCAGGTTTGCATTCCTTTCCTTTAAACTAGTAATTTCATTACTAGATTAAAGAGGGGAATTGTAGATGATATTTATGGATTATATAGAACTTCAGTCTTGTACACTTGGAAAACTCAAAACTTCATTATTCCTCTTAGTTTTTGACCTTTCCCACTTCCTCAAGTTTTGCATCTACTCTATCTTATGCCCCTTGGCCTATCTCTTATTCTAAACAATCTTATGTTGATGACCCAAGCCTTCTATCTCAATTTAAATGTTTAAAATGTACTTATCTTTCAACTCTACAAGTTTTGAGCTTGTACCTATTTTCTTTCTCCCTATACACTAATGTCTAGGCTAGACACTAACATTGATGCTAGTGTCCCAACCTAATGCAACTATCCAATGTCTTAAAGCCATCTATTTTACAAATAAAACATATCCTATTTGTCAACCTAAATGATTTAATATGAGTTACTTCTCTAAAAGGATTGATATAAATACAAGATCAACCCTCATTTATTCCTCACTGAGCATACATGGGAAAATACCTAGTATTCATACCAAAGAGAATTCAATAGAGTAAAGCTTCCCTATTTTTATTATTTTCATATCATTCATAAGGATAACACATATATAATTCTGAAGTACTAAAGGAGTGGCGTAAGAGCCCAATTTTCCAAGTTATGAGCTAGGTCACATTTGTACTTACTTTACACATATTACATGATTCACACATAAGATAGAATGTAGGGGAGAACTACATCAATTTGAGGCCCCCTTCAGAGTATTATATATGTAGGCAACACTCAATGATAGAGGGGTATTTGGGTTCATCTTGACACCATGTGCCTATTAACTCATTTTCCCCCAAGTTTAACATGAATATTAATAATCAGGGTTTTGACATTTCATGAGGAGCAACATTCTATAACCTAGATCTGAATACAACACAATGAAGGTGAATACAAAACCAAAAACATCTAAGAGGTTTCATACTTTTCTAGTAGGTATTCCATACATGACACATCAAAACTAGACAATAGTGTTGACACAACCATCTCGAGCTGACCTTAGTGTCCACGGGTCTAGAATCATCCACTATTGAATTTGATGACTATTTTAGAATCTTTTTTAAGTCTACTTATTACTTATTCTAGATCTAACATTGCGTTATAATTAGAACTAGTTAAATATATTACTTTTATCATTTCTATACATAACTTAATTTTACTTTCTATATTTATCCTATTTTTAGTTTTATAATTTAGCATATATTATATCTAAGTTTATCATCCAATTGGCCTATTGTAGATCTCGTTATCACCCTTGTGCATTGTCATTTCTCTATGCCCCTTTAATTTCTAGATAACCCCATTCTATCTAGAAATAACATTTTAGGGTTAAATAAAGGGAAAAATTCTTACATACGTATACTTTATATTTATACCATAAGATGTTCCCTTTCCACTCATTTTTTTAGGCACTAAAATATTTCTAGATATTTTGAATCAAAGTGTGTGTATCCAAGTCATTTTTCTATTTATATTGGGCTTCTTCCACCCAATCAACCTGTGAAATGCTCATGGCACACAATAATGCCTCTTTGGATTCATCCTTCCTAGATAGTGCATCAATGACCACATTATCTTTTCATTTTTTATAGATTATTTAAAAGTCACATCCAAATATTTTAACCACCCATTTTTTTATTATTTATATGGAAATCATTATTCCAAAAAATATTTGAGACTATCATGATCAATCATTACTTTAAAGTGTCTACCCATTAGATAAGGTCTCAATTGATATTTTGAGGGTTATCGTAGTGGGTCATAATTGAGGATCAGTCTAGATAGGATTAAATGTAAAAATTTGAACCTATATAGATTAGTGAAATTAGAATAAAAATCAGAATGGAATAATCTTGTCTTCACAATCAAAAAGTTGTATTATCATCATTATCTAAAAAGTAAATAGGAAGTTACATTATATATTGAGGAATTAGGTCACTCATAAAGGTAATTAAATCAACTCATAATTATAAAATGACTTAAATTACATTTCCCCTAATGACTTATTATTAACCTAAGTAAATTAATTAGACCATGTAAGTAAAACCACAAAGTGGGAAAAGCATACACTAACACCCCCCACTTAGCATAGCTTAGGTGGGTAGAAGAATTGGGTCTTAACACAAAGACTTGATGAGTTACCCAAGTACATAGAAAATCCCCCTAAAGAAGGATGTTAGAGCTACCATAACACCAATAAGATACCACAAATGATCATACTTTCTCTCAATGAAGGGTTTGATGAATATATCAATAATTTACTCTATTACTTGGATGCATCATAGATCAATGACTTGTTCATGGATGATATCCTGAATGATATGCATGTTAATATTGATATGTTTGGTCCCTTGATGGAGGACCAAATTCTTGAAAATCTATATTTTTATTTGGTTTTCATATAAGATGATTGTTGGTTGCCAAAAATGGATGTTATACTTAGTGAGAATCCCCTAAAACTAAATATCCTCAATGGTAACATTAATAGCTCCTCTATAGAGACCATGCCCACTACATATCAAATATCATGTTGAGTGTGTGTGAGGTTTATGATACTAGCAATAGGTTATCAATATGAGGTAACATCAACCAAAAGATATGGAAAATTAGCGTAAAGATTCACACCAGATAGAAAATAAGTTGTAGCTAGCTTACAGTCAACCATGTTAAACTATAAAAGAAAATTAAGATCATAGTTGGATTGTGCAATAGTTATTCTAGAGTTAGACTTATAAATTTAAATATTAAAGAAGTAATGCAATAAGACCAAGTAAATCATTGAAAACCTATTAGACAAAGTAATTTTCATTGCTATGATGGTGGATGAATAAATTCCTATGATCAATAGGTTATCCACATAGAGAATCAAAATCAGTAATGAATCATCATGTCATAAAATGTAAACATTCAGATTAGAATGACATCTAGTGAAACCAACCAAAAGAATAAAGTGTCCATATTGGCATACCAATATCGAGGAGCTTGTTTGAGGCCATATATATACATTTTAAAAGTTTAAAAACTAAGGAGGAATCTTCAAAAAATCATTATGGTTATTTGATGTATATTTATTCTTTGAGGTTATCATGAAGAAAACTGTTCACATCCATTTGATTAACATCCCAATGATGTGTTGTGACAATTTCAAGAGTGATTTAGATTGAGTTCATTTTGGCACCCGAAGAAAATATCTCAACATATTCAATGCCAAGTACCTAAAAAAAACCCTTAGCTATCAAACAACCTTTGAACTTGTCTATAAACCCATCTTCTATAAATTTTGTTTGGTATATCCACCTAAATCAAACAATATTTTTTACCTTATTAAGAGGGAGTAAATCCCAAGTGTTGTTCCTTATCAAAAACCATACTCCTCTTCCATATCAGTATCCCATTTATGAGTGATTAATACCTCAAAAAATGACTATGGATTAGAATCAAATGTAATAAATCATGTGGGGAATCTTGGAATTGTGAATGGTTTCACTTGGTGTATGATGGATCTCTAATCCAATGACTAACACATTGAAGTGTTTGTCTATCTTAGATAGGACCAATTCTTAGAGAGTCATTATGAGATTCCTCTTCCTCTAAAGATATTCTGAGAGAAGGATAGGTTGAGTCCTCATTACTACTCTCATCATCAAAACTTGGAGAAGAACCTAGATCATCAACAAGTTACTCAAGCATATTTAAATAATCAAAATTGTTATCAAATCCCAATGCATCCAAGGAAGAGAGAGGAATTCCATGTGTGGAGTCTAGAGGAATGTATTGAAAGTGAACACTCTTTTTAATGAATAACTCATAAATGGTGGGAAGGATAAGCTTGTATCCCTTAACAGCTTCAAGATATCCAACAAAGATACAAAGATGACTATGAGGTTGCATTTCCTTCCTTTTATTATTTATAATGTGGACTATAATAGGAGATCCAAATAATTAAAAGTGATTCATTGTGGGGTTTTTACCTTTCCAAGCTTCAAAAAGGGTGACTCCATTCAATTCTTTATGAGGAAATATATTTTGTATATAACAAGCACAGTTGATGACCTTGACATAATACTGAGGTGAAAGAGACATGGAGTGTAGAATACAATTGGAAATTTACTTCAAGGACCTATTATTGAATTCTATAAGATTTTTTTGAGGACCATATGGAGTTTTATATTGTACTTAAATCCCATATAACAGATATAATTGTTAGAAATAGTTATTAATATACCACCATTATCGGTGCATAAAATATTGATGGCACTAACTGAATATTATTTTAAAATCACCTTGAATTCTTGAAAATGATAAAAGACCTTAGTTTTTTCTTAATAAATTACACCCAAGTACACCTCAAAAAGTAACCAATGAAAGTAAGCATGTATTTAGTACTATTAAATTAAGGAGCTAGAAATGGTCTAACAATGCCATTGTGAACTAGCTTCAATATATATGTATCTCTCCATGATTTGCCTTTATCATATTTATCTTTAGGATAATTACCAAGTATGCAACCTTGGAAAACACTATCAAAAAAATAAACACATGGAAACCTTGAAACTATGTCATGATGATTGAGTTTCTCTGGGTAATGATAGTTGAAATGGCCGAATTGCTCATGCAATAATTTACTCACCCATCTAAATGATTGAGTAGTGTAGTAGAGGGTTGATTAAGAGAAAAATGTGAGAAAGTATACAATCATGACTAGTGATATGATTTCCCAAATACAATAATGGAGTGAATGTTTACTTCCCTAATAACCACTAAATTAGGTGTAAATAGATAAGAGATTGGTGGATAAATAAGGAATACATAGAACATCATGAAATGTCCCATAATTTACTTCAATATATCCTCTCCTATTAAATTCTATAGAAGTATCATCACCCAACAAGATGGAAGTAATAGAACAAGGATCCAAAGATGATAACATGTCTCATGATGAAGCCATGTGGTGTGATGCACTATAATAAATTACCCATGTGGAATGATAGGATGCAACTTCAACAAGTGCTTTGCCCTCATATTTTCCATTTCTGCTATATTTTTCCTTATAAGAATCCTATGATAATGAAATATGATTGGAGAAATTAGGGACACTAATAATGTGTTTCTCAAGCATCTTTTTTAGTTGGTTAATCAACTTCTTCATGCACTTGGTTTCATCATGCCCATGTTTCTTATAGTAAGCACATGTGAGTAAATATTTATTGGGTTTTCCATCCAAAGAGGAGGACTCTATTGATTATTTGGACTTATAATCATATTTATGACCATTTATTTACTCTGGGTCCTTATTTTTTTTCTTTGCTACTAGAAGCCTTATGTTTGTCATGACTCACAATTAATGCATGTGATTTTGATGACTTTAGTGTACCCATTTGAATAATCTTATCTTACTTCCAAGTTAAGTCAATAAAAAATTCATGCAAGGACATCATAGTTCATATATTTACAAAGGCATGATTGGTGGTACAGAAGGTAGAAATGAAGATAAAATAGTCAGATCCTAATTTGGCAAAGATGGAAAGAATCCATTGATCATCTTTTTTGTCAATGCTACATAGTTTTAACTATAACCTGACTGATTTATACTTTGTGAAGAAGTTTTTTATAGTGTCAAAGTTCCCTTGGATTAAATTTATGAGATCATTATCCAACTCATGAATTCTCATTATGTCTTGATTCTGAAATATTTTTTCCAATACAATCTATACTTCATTAATAGTAGCTATAGATTCAATATGAAAGAGTGGGTTAGGAGACATATATAGACATAGTAAACCATATGATTTGTCACTTATATTAAACCAATTTTACTTCTCTCCATCAGGCTTTGGTTCTTTTTTGTAACCATCATGATTTGGTGTAAGATTTTAATCTTCAAGAGGATTTTCACTTCGAATTTTCACTTGTGATAGTTGAATGGTGTAAGAAATAGAACTTGACTTTGATTCATGGTGAAAAAATGAAGTATGTGTTGAATTGCATGTGTTTAAAGACTAAGAATGTGTACACTTATGAATCTATAGAGATTAAATTTTACAAAATAGTGACACCTAAAATGGAGCTGGCAACTAAAAGTTATAAAAGTTTGAATGTTTCTTGCTTGTAAAAAATAAGAATCTCCACTTTGCATAAATTTTTGTGTGTGGAAAATTTTGGCCAACTTTTTTGAGAAAAATATAAGCCCCCTTGGGTTGGTTGTGACTAAGGGCTTAAATTAACATGTGACCAGGGGCCTAAGGGCTAGGATGAGTGCTCCCCCTCCCATTTTTTGATTGATTTGATTGATGTGTGAGTGATGTCACCCAAAAATAACACTAGTTTTGAAATGATTAGTTCCAATTTAAAATCAATTAAATTTGACATACTCATGGCTATCACTAGGTTTAAATTAGGTGGAAAATATTAGAGTGTGCTTAGACATGTGTCAAAGTCTTCCTAGGTTATTTTTAGGGAGGTCAGAGTCTACTTGCATTACAAATAAGTGTGTCAAATCTTTCTAGGGTTGCATGTAGGACTATTAGATTTCATCAGTGTTGTCAACAATGTCATCAAAGTCTGTTAGTGTTATAAATAGGAGTGGTAGAGTCTACCAAGGGTGCAGGTAGTGGTATTATAGTCCATCAAAGGTATGAGTAGGAGGGTTAGAGTCTACCTAGTATTCTAAAAGGGTCAGAACCATTTGATGTTCATGTAACCACCTAAATGTCTACTTGGACTTGTTTTTACACCAAAAAAGTCTAAAAACTACCATAAACTACCAAAATTACCTAATTAAGGTGGAAATTTTATCAAGTTGAATAAACCTCCAAAATTGTAGATTAGATATAGCTTCTCAATATCTATCAAAGACACACTTGGATTCTTTACAAACCCAAAAAAACCTATAAATGATTTTTCATCAAAGTCATCGGATGTACATATTTTGTAGAATTAAAAAAAATAGCCTTGAAACCCTCCAAAATGGTTAAAAACTATCACAAAACTAGGTCATGCTTACAATTATTCATAAGATTTTACCACCTTCTAAATTCAATGGATTTATCTATTTTTCATTGATTTTGGTTTTCTAAGGTTTAGTGGGATTTATTTAAAATCTCTCTCTCTCTCTCTCTATATATATATATATATATATTTTATAAGGTCTAGTGGGGTTTATTTTATATACATATATATTAAATAAACCCCACTAAACCTTATAAAACCAAAATCAATGAAAAATCTCAAACAAGCTAGAATGTTAAATCTAACAATACAGGCTATGACATTTGGCTAACAGAATAACTTTGATACTATGTTGGAGTGGACCATAATTAAGGATTGGTTTGGATATGATTGAATGCATGAAGTTGAACCTGTATGCATTAATGAAATGGTAAGAACAACTCAAAATATAAGAATCTTATTTTCACAACCAAAAAGTTGTATTAACATCATTATTTAAAAATTACATAAGAAGGTACATTATATAGTGAGGAATTAGGTCACCTAAAAAGGAAATTAACTCAAATCACAATTAAAAAGTGAATTAAAATAAATTTCCCCTAATGACCTATTATTAACATAAACAAGCTAATTAGACCATGTAGGTAAAACCACATAGTGGTGAAAATCCTACACTAACAAGGGTCTATCTTGATTCCTTCATGTGAAACAATGTGACCCAAATATTCTACTTCTTTTAATCCAAAATAACACTTGAGAAGTTTTGTATAAATTTTATAGTTTTCTAGAATGATCAAGACCTTATGCACATGGTACAAGTATTGTTCCCAAGTCTTACTATATATTAGGATGTCATCAAAGAATACCAATAAAACTTTCCCCCAAAATAGCCTAAAAATAGTGTCCATCAAACTCTAAAATGTAGATGGTGCATTTTTGAGACTAAAAGGCATTTCCAAAAATCATAATTACCTTCATGAGTTTTTAAAGTTGTCTTATGGATATCCTCATCTTTGATCCTAATTTTATGGTAACCATAATGAAGATCTAGTTTGGTATAATAGATAACACCATGTAACTCATCCAAAAAATTATTAATTATTGGGATATGTAACTTATCCGTGATTTTATATTTTTTGAGTTCTATATAATTTGGGCACATCCCCCAAGTATCATCCTTATTATGTACCATGACCATTGGGGATAAATATGCACTTTGGCTATGTATAATGATACCAACCTCTAACATATCTTGTACCATATTTTCAATCTCACTCTTCTAGGCATATGGATATTTATATGGTCTAATGTTTGGTGGTTGAATACCAAGAATAATTTGAATGGAATGATCATAATCTCATCTTGGTGATAGCCATTTTGGCATTGCTTCAAAAATGGTTAAGTGGTCATCAATAATCCTTTATATATTAGGATGGGAATATATCTTTATTGGTTGAAATTATATAGAACATAGTTGTGAGACATATCCTTCAACCCATTTTTGAAGAATCTTCTACATTTCATGAGAACTAACCAACTATGGAGTTTTTTCCCTAGTACTTGTAGTTAAAATGTCCTTCCTTTAGAATGAAAGTGCTTGAAAATTTATCATAAATTCATCTCTATCATTCCCAAAGTAATGAGCCATTGTAATCCTAAAACAATATATAATTTACCCATTGGAATAAAAAACATGGGGGAATTGAGATTGTAGTCTCGCATTTCTAGTTTAATACTATGGCATTTCATAAAATAATTGATTATCTCCCCATATACGATCATGACCTAAAATTATAGAGCTAGGTAAATAAAATAATTCAGGCATACTGCTAACTTATTGTTGATGGAATTTTGTGTACTCCATGATTAAATAAACATTGTCACCTTTTGTTTCTTGAGGTAAGCCATAACTTTTAGGATTTTTAGAGTGCTAATACTTGAAATTGTGTGGCATGAAAAACTTGGTTGAGACTCTTTAGATTTTGACTCAGGAACTTATTATTCTTCACTAGATACTTCATCATCATCTTCTTCCTAATTAGACCCTTAAATATATAATAATTTATTGTTGGCACATTTAGAGCTTTACTCTATTTGTTATCAAAATTGGAAGATAATCTTTTTTCTTGTTTATCTTCAATTGGCGAGGATTTAATCATGTAGTTTGAGTGAATGATTGCATTGGACCCATATGATCTTTGTTATTAGTGAAATCCCTTCATTTGACCAGATCACTTTCATCTACCTTGTGTGAAAATACCATGGATTCAGATACAATGTTTGGATTAAACATGTAAACATCTAGTTGGATTGTATCCTTAAGATCACCTATGAAGATATTGTTCATGTTATCATCTAAGATGTCATCCACCCTTAAGGATAAGTTATATCATTCTTGAATATAATCTTTGACTAATTTAGTTTGTTCGATTTTTTTTTAATTGACTAAATTAGTTTTCTATTACATTATGATGATAGTGCATCTGTAGCTCATCTATGAAAATTGACCAAGTAATAGTAAGACCCTTATTTTTATTTTGAGTGCAAATCCATCTATATCAAATAAACCATTCTAAATCTAAATACAACAAATGGCATTAATAAATTTTATCCACTAAAGATATGATTTACATCAAAAAAATCTCCATTTGGTTGATCCAAGTGAGTGAATCCTTCCCATCAAACTTTCACATTTTTACTATTGGAGCAAGGTTTTTAAATGTGGTATATTTATATTTGGATTTGGTTGGATAGAAGATACACCATAGTTGGGTTGAGTAATAGTGATTTGTGGCTAGTTTTGGGAATATTGATGAACATTAAAATTTGGAATGATTTTCTATATGAGATCATCCAAACCCTGATTGATTTGATATACTTTACTTGTCATCTCAGACTATAGGCCATGTAAATTTTACTCAATTTGGATCACCTTGTGATCCACCAAGGAAAACCCTGGAGTAGAAGATCAATCATTTTTTATTTCTGAATCCATCTCTTCTTTACTAGGATTTTTATCTGGAGTTTCAATTTTTTTGATTTTACCCCTAGTTTTTGGTCCCATTGTAGTAAGAATGGATAATGCCAACCCTGATTTTTACCTTTGAATTGACTTTAGCCAAGTGATCTTGATATTATGTTGGCCTCTAATAAAAAAACACAAAGAAAGGACCTAATATAAATTTCTTCAAGATTTAAAAAAATGTAAGAAAATATGAAAAAATCATTAAATTTCAAAATGTAGAGTGATTTTATAAAATTATTAAAAAAACCAATAACTCATTTAAAAATAATTTTAAGATATCAAATTTTTTATTGTGGATCTCTTATATGATTCTCCACCTCCAGTAAAAAATTACAAAAAAATTCACAATGTTTTGTGAGATATAGTGGAAATAAAATCCTTTGCCAATGCTTTGGTACCACTTGTAATGAACTTTATTCATAATTAGAGAAATAAATCACAACATAAATGAAATATAGTAGAATATATGATAAGCCACTTCAGTGACCAATTTGAGTGGGAAACCTCCACAATCTCTTAATAAGAATTTAATTTATTAATATGACATTTTGAGTGAGCCACATTCATCCCTATATATCTAATTAATGGGAAGAGCCAGACCCATTCATCCCACCCTTACATCTTAACAATTATGCTTAAATAATTAATTAATTAATGAATGTAATTACAAATGAAGAGTGTGCCATAAGTTGTCCCACACATATCTCTATGTATCACATATGTTAATGGCTTAACATTCATCTTATTGATTTTCACACAAATAGGTCCCCTAATTCAAATTTTAGAGTCCTATATATATAAAATATCCTAGAGGCATTTATTTAATGTTTATTATTAGGAATCATGATTCATTCAAGTATAAGCACACTCTACAAAGTATTATTTTTCCTCTTAAGGGCTTACAACAAGGTTTAATTGTATTTTTACCAAAATAATTATATATGAATGTTTATGTAGTTTAACTTCACTTAGGTAGAGAAGGTAATATCCTTAATCACAAATTACATTTACACTACACTAGTACTAATGTTTCTCTAATTATAACATGTGAGATATATATTTGTAACTAATTGAAGGTTTCTTAATCCAATTAACCCTTTTCTTATTGTCCATTCATCTTGAAATATTTTTTTGGTGAATTATGTCAATTAAACATAGTGAAGATAAATCATACATTTTAGCTTTCCAATTCCATAAATTAATCACACAATTATATTCAACATTATTATGTGCACCTAAATAAAAAATTATAAATTAATAAATAGAGAAAAGGAAACATTAAGTGCTTAGGTACACATTCAATAGCAATAGAGGTGTGTGATTAGTACAATGTCAATTATTCCTGGTACACATTTGGCATAGCACCCATTTTATCTTAGAGAGACTGGACGGTCACATTTACATTATAATAGGTTAGTTCCATATAGAACTCTATTTCAATCTTAAAAAATTAGTTTAGAAACTAGGTATGTTAGATTCTATTAATTTTGTGATATTTCCATTATTTTTTCTTGGTTTATAAAATTTCTTTTTTGTTTGTATAAGTTTTTATCCATGAGAAATATATATTTACTATTATATCGTAGATCTATCTTATGCCTCTATTTTTATTTTTTTTGCATAAATTAATTACCCTTCAAACCATAAATAGCTAAAATATTTTGGTGAGCTCAATAGTCTTACACTCAAAATAGGGCTAATTTTGTGATCTTTCCATTATCTTTTCTTGATTTAGTCATTTTATTGTTTTGTTTGTACATGTTTTTGGACATGATAGATATAATTATTATTTTATATTTTTATATCTTAGATCTATTTGTGCCTCCATTTTAATTATTTTTACATTTAGTAATTACCCTCAAAACCTTAAATAATTAAAACATTATTTTGAACCCAATACTCCTACACTCAACCTAGGGTTTTATTTCCCTCTTATCCTTAGAGTTTGTTTTTTTTCATTCACTTTTATTTGTAATTTTGGGGTTTTATTCCTTCATATTATCCTTGGGGTTTCTTCCCTTTATTTTCTCATAGTTTATACCCTTGATTAGCTTATTTTATAGTTTATATTAGTGTTGTGACTTAGATTTTCACCCTTTGAGGAGATGCCTAATCTCTCCTCATCCAAGTGGAACAATGGAAACACCTATAGGCTTATGGGTAGCCTAAAGATGAGGTGAATCTCTAGATAGGGATATCTCCCTTGATGTACCACTTGGGATCACAACTACACCTAATCTTTGGGGGGGACAAGGAGAGAGATAACTAAAAGAAAACTATTCTAAGAGAGGTGATACACCAAATAAGATGATGACTTCCAACCAGTAGCATATTACACATGAGAACATAGGGCTAACCAAACATACACTCCTTCAATCTGCATATTCTCACATTAATGTTACATTATGAGGTTATGGATGAATGTGAAAATCTAGGAGGACTAGATAAGAAGCTTTGAATGGCACTAGTGAATAGCTGAACTTACTCAATCCTTGATATTTCCTAGAACACTTCACATGTCCTACAAGAAGAAGATTTCCAACTATAAATATGATGAAAGAATGAAACAACATGCTAAGGAATCCACAATATTCACTAAGCAAGATACAACATTCAAGTAGAACACACTATGAATAGTCATGAAGAGGTAAAATTCAATATTCTTATTAATCAAATGGTATGAAAATGAGCACAACTTCACCATACTCAGGGGGAGCATAAGTTATAATGGCCAAAATGGCTAGTTCTTATAGAACTTGAGAGAGAGAGGAGAAGAAAGAAGTTCAAGGGTCATAAAGATACTTGTCAAGCTTAGAAAATAAATTACTTGTGCTTGCTAACCTTGCATGGTTCATACCACATCCTCTTCTCATGCACAAGTAACTAATTTTTTGAGATTTAAAAGTGTAATTATGACCCTTTAACTTCTCTCTTCTCCTCTCTCTCTCAAGTTATATAATAACTAGCCATTTCAGCCATTGGAACTTATGCTCCACCCGAGTATGGTAAAGCCCTACTCATTTGCATGCCATTTGATTAATAATACTACTGATTTTTTACCTATTCATGATTATTTATAGTGTGTTCTACTTAAATGTTGGATCTTGATTAGTGAAGACTATGGAGTCTTTAGTATGTTGTCTCATTCTTTCATCCTATTTGCAGTTGGAAAGCTTCTTCTTATAGGGCATGTGAAGTGTTCAAGGAAATGTCAAGGATTGAGTGAGTTAGTCTATTCAATAGTGACATTCAAGGCCTCTTGTTTAGTCCTCCTAGATTTTCATATTCATCTATAACCTCATAATGTAACATTGATATGAGAAGATGCCAATTGAAGTAGTGTATGTTTGGTTAGGCCTTTGTTATCATGTGTAACATGCTGCTAGTTGGAAGTCATTATATTTTTTGGTGTATCACCTCCCTTAGAATAATTTTATTTCAATTATCTCTCTCCCTTCCCCCCCATAAAGTTTAGGTGTAGTTGTGATATAAAGTAGTACATCAAGGGAGCTATCCCTATCTATAGATTCACCTCATCCTTAGGCTACCCACAAGCCTAAAGGTGTTTTCATTGTGCCACTTGGATAAGGAGAGATTATGAATATATTCAAAGGGTGAAAACCAAGTGACAATAGTTTTTGGCATGCTTGATGGGAATTTTGGTCCAAGAATTTGAAATATTTTTGGTGTTGTCTTTCAATTAACAGCCTTTGGAGGCATCTATCAAATCATCAATGGTGAATTCAAAGATACATCAGCTGGTCAAGCAGCCTATGTTTCTTTTTGAAGATTGTTAGTAATATATTTCTTTGTGTTCTTGATTTAAATAAAGTTATATGGCTAACTTGGTATTGAGTTTTATTTTACACAAGTTCATGAGACATTTCAAGCTTATGGCATTCCTTGTCAACAAGAACGAGTTATAAATTATCTTTGTCATGATACTTACCAAATTTAATATGATCTTCATCAGATCTAATATGACCTTGGTCAGTATTTTCATGAAGTTTATCATACCAAAAATTGACCTACTCAATATCTTGCTTCTCCTAGTCAACGCAGTCATTTCTCAAGTCAATCCATTTCTAATTTCAAGAAAACTTTTTTATTGTATGAGAAGTATATGTTAGAGCTTGATACTCTAATGGGATGTGGTCAAGAGGTTCCTAGTATTATTCATAAGGTGAGAGATGGATTGGATCTGGTTAAAGGAAAGTGGCCACCTATTGAGAGAGCCAATTGCCAAAGGCTCAAAAGTGAGATGCTAGATAGGAGTGGACTAATTTCATCCTTAGAGGATAGGCTAAGAATTAATGAAAGGAAACCTCAACAAACCTATCATACTTAATTTATAATTCCAAAAGGTTACTATAAATCCTATTTTAACCCTAATCATGAGCCCAATCAAGCTTATGAAAGTCACCCTTTTTCCAATCAGTTGGAAGAGAAAGTTGAAAGGAAAAACCTTGTGTTTGAAGCTAATCTTGATAGGTAGATTGATTTGACTAATATAAATATGAAATAGTCCATTTTAGAAGAAAATGAAGTGGATTTAAAAAGTCCTCATTTCCCTCTCACATTGCATCCCCATATCAAGGAGTGACCCCTAGATATGAGATTCCAAGCTGGAGACAAGGTGGAAAATCCAAGCCTAAGGAGATTTTAAGTTCCTTAAACACTTCATCCATTCATAAAATTAAATCACCACCTCAAGAGAAGACTTATAATATGAATAGCCTAACCTAGAGTAAGATAGTGGAATCATGGGGACAGAAAGACGATATAAGCATTGATGAGGAGTGTGAAGTTGAGAATGAAGTTGATCCTTTACAAGCACCTTCTACCCTTACTCAAGAAGAGACCTCTTGTCTTCAATATGAGTCCTCTTGTACTCCTTATCCTCATGATGATGCCTATGAATTTAAATAAAGATTTTTCTAAGAGAACCTAGCCAAGATAATTGAAGAGTTGGAGTCAAGGATAAATTTGTTAAGTCAAGGTGTGATGAAAGGTTTAGACCCAAAAGAAGATCCTATACCTAAACACACCCCATATAACCTCCCTCAAGAGAGTTAGAAAGTTGAATAAGATGCGAATGAAGTGATTTTAAAGTGGAAGGAAGATAACCAAGACATATTATCCCAAGGTATACCTCCCCTTCCTCAAGAGCTCCCAAAATAATCCCCTACAATGTATTCTCAATCTAATTTTGAGCTCTATCTTCCACCTCCACCAAATAGTTAAATTTTTACTCACCCCATAAACCTTTGAATTTATGGACCTATGGAATGGGAACCTAAAGAGGAACACTTGGTTGAGGAAAATTTAGAACTTCTACTTGAGGAAAATGCAACTCCTTGGTAGTCCATTGGGCTATGTCATTGGATTTCAAGATGCCTTAGAAGGAGATGGAACATCTTAAAACCCTTGAGAATAAATATTATATTATGATAGTGGAGATAAAATTTGAGATCCCTCAAGAGGTCCTAAATATTGAAGAAAAGGTGAGCCCTTGTGTTGAGTCTTCTTGTTTGGTTGATAATGAAGGATGCCTTTCTTATGTTGAAGAGTAAATCTTGGATGAAGTCCTTTTATATTTTAAAGAAGAGGATGAAGGATATTCTATTGTTTTTCCCATTCATGATGATTATCAAAAAGATGATGAGGACTTGTGGTAGAATTTTGAAAACATTTACAATGAGTTTGAGTCTCTCAGGGGGTCTATTATTTCATTGGAGCTGATTACAAGTGATGATGATCAAGATGACATTATCCAACATTTCATAGATGAGAAAAATAAAAGTACAAATCAAAATTTGGAGGTAAAATCAAACTTCTATTGGACTTAATCTTTCAAGGAACAAGAAATCATTCCTTTTGAAACCATACCTACAAAGAAGATGAAAGTTGATCATGAGATGAAGAGTGGGTAGAAACATGAGGTATGTGTACAAGGCCAAGAGGAATAATTTTACATTTCAGACCTATTTTAAGATGGTATACTTGGGATCATAGCAATTGAGGTGCCAAAAATTAGGTCTAATCTATCAAGTGTTCAATCTAAAGAACAACATGCTTGGTATCATGATTTATCTCATGAAGAAGATAATGCAAGAAACTTTCCTTTTGGTATTGTAATGGGAGATATGCTTAGTTTTTAGTTGTATTTATTTTTTTCTCCCTATTTTTCCTAAGTGATTTTAGCATGTGTGTGTCTTTCTAGTGTGTTTTCTTTGCTTTGTGTGTATCCTTTGTTTTGTGTGGTTGAGGTAGTCAAGTGGTATTGTCTTGATCAAAGTTTATGGTCAATGGTAAAAGGTTTTATTATTTTTATTAGAATTTATATGACTCCCTAATCGTAATGGACTGATAAGGCTACTGGTCTAGTTAGTATAGCATGCATACTACCCCTATGAGTCACCAATTTGTTGACCAAATTTGACTTTTAGGTCAAATTGGGACCCCTATAGGTAAAAGATTTATATTTATAGGTTTATTTTGGATATAATTATATTTCATGAGGTGTATTATATGTTATTTTATGTCATTTAATTTCATACTATCCTTTATCATTAGTCTTATTAGTAAATATGTCTTTTTGAGTCATTTTGAGGTGAAAAAATGGGTATTTAATGACTTGTACATATTTATTGGGAAGTATGAAGGTTAAAAAAGATGATGTCATGTCCCATGTGTCTTAAGAGGTCCTAGTAAACTATAAAAACTAAAAAGTGGTAGGTTTTTTAAGAAGAAAGAGCAATTTTCTTGAGAAAAAAGAGAATTTAGCACTTATACAACCCATGGGGAAGTGTGCCACATGGGAGAGGATCATATAATGTATATTTAGATTCATAAATCTAATTTACATGTTTTAAATTGTATATAAGTGCCATTTTAATCCCAAACCATTATGCTCCTTTTTTGCCCTTCTAGGCATACATAATCAGTCTTCAAGTTTGTACTTGGTATGGCTAACAAAGGAGGTTTCAAATCAAATACCTTGGGGAGGTGAAATTAAACTCAAATAAATTAATTTAAATTAAAATATTTTTAATGATGGTGGATTATGATTTATGAACCATCCTCATGAAGTCAACTATGCTTATTTTCTTACTGTTTCATGTACCCTATAGGTTTTGCTCCATTTTTGGCAAGTCCATATGAACCAATTGGTGATGTTGACTCAAAATTATTTTTAATACCTTATTATATGATATAAATTATTTTTTTCATGTTTCATTATGTTTTAATAAGAAAAATAGCTTAAGTTACTAGAGGAAACACTTTGCTATGCAACAGGTAGTTTTTCACCATTCGTAGGATTTCATGCTTTTTAAATGGTTTCAGAGGGTGTATATATGTTAATCACCATGTATTCAATGTATTATTTTTCCGCTCCTCCTAAAATCTCATTCTCAAGGAAAATTCTCCATGAAGGTGCAGTCATATACAACTTACCAGTCAAATAACCATTACTGAACATGTATAGGTGCTTTATGGAGGATGTCATGATTCCAGTATTTTTGAGTGATATAAAAGCATCAAAAAACTTTGATAAGGTCTAAATCTGACCACAAACACATATATCCCATGATCACTACCTGTTATCCTCATATACTATCTATACAAGAAAATATCCACTTGCAAGTGGCTTTAATAGAGTGTTGAGGAGCCATATGGAGTGATGAAGCAAGTGTTGAAACTATTTTTTAAGACTTATCATATGGGGAGAAAATTTCAGACCCATTTGAGGTATGAAAGTTACAAATGAAAGTAGGAGATCATGTTTAAAGACTTAATGACTATTTTATGCCCCTTTCCCTAAATTGGGAAAATAGAGAACCTAGAAGTTTTGTGGAAACTTTATAACAAGGTTGTAATGAGATCAGGGGAACCTAGTTATCCTCTACATAGGTCTTTCACCTTGAAAAATATAAAGGAAAAAGAGATAATGGAAGAAAACTGTTAAGAGACCCAAGGTTTCTATTTGAATATTGTCTTCCCTCATTGTTGTCTACAAGATTTTGATGATGAAGTGTCCTTACTACCCAAGGTGGTGATATAAAGAATGAATCCATGATAGTTTGAATTAAATGTTGAAGAGGATATTAATGAGGATAAATTTTTTACCTAAAAGAGTTAGGATACAAGATAAGACCATATGAACTCCACCTATAGGTATTTTTCATGACAAAATTAACACCTACAGGCTAGATGTAGGGTCACTATGGAGACTAGACTTGATACCTTGGTGATGGATCTCACTTAAAAAATGAATATGAAAAGTAAAGATATGATAGGTGAATTTAAATATTAGATAGGGTTTTTAAACATCATAACAAAATTCCAAGGAGAAATTTACACCTATAGGCCCCACACAATCAATTGTAGTTGACTATGAGGGGTAAAGAGCAAGTTAATTGGGTTCCTTAAGGTGTTTGTAGCTCAAAAAAGTAAACAGTAGGTAAAAAATATTATATAAGATATTTTAAGGTTTTAAGAGGTATATTTATTAATTTAAAAGTTTATCCAACCCTAAGCCATCTACAAGTACCTCCCAAAACATGCCAATATAGTCAAAAATTTGTATATACAGTCTGGACTAGGCAAAAAGAAAAGAGAGTATTTTGATAAGGTATATACCTATGCAAGATGAACATAGGTACAAGAAATTTTTAAGTGATCCTGGAAGATCTAAATAAGTCCTAAATTATTACCAAATACTAATCCATGTAAATGGCACAAACATGGGTCCTTCTCAAGCAAAAGCAGAATCTACTATTGACTGAGTCAGATAGTGAATAAGCTTGGTGATTGAGAGTGTGTGAGTGATGAGAATGAGGTAGGTGAGTTAAATATAATGTTTAAAATATTTTGAGTTTATAAATGGATTATAAACATTGAATTCAAGATAATATTATGCAGGTGTTAGCCTTTAGTGAGGAAAATAGAGACACAATCAAGAATTGTAAGTATAGTCTTGAGAGTTCATGTATGGGAAAGAACATGTAAGGAGTTAAAGTGTTAGATATAACTATGACACATTAATCATTACCTTTTTGGTCTCCATAATTTTTTTTTCATGAGAAATAAGCAAAATAATAACCCTAAGTAAGTAGCATACAACTAGTACTTCAAACATTGCATACAATCCTTTCTATTAGGGGTCTATTTTAGGTTTTGGATGAGTTGAGAGGTATATTGACCTGAAAAAGAGCTTAAATTTTTTATATAGAGCCTACATAAATTTATTAATCTCATAAAATATTCAATTTTGTCTAGGAAATTAGGGGAGTGCCCTCTGTTTTGTCTCAGACAAAGGGCACTCCCCTCATGCACAAACCCTAGTAGTTTTGGGGAAAAGGTGAAAAAGGGACTCTTTAGGAGATGATGGAAATTTATAAGAGGTTTAGGAGTATGTATAAAACCTATTAAAACATGAAAAAACAAGAAGGAATCAGTGAAGCTTAACAAGGTATCCCAAACCATCAAGTTTGCAAGGAGGTTTACTAGGCAAGGTTTAGGCCTTAATCCAAATGAGGTGCCAAATTCCTTTCCAACATTATGTGAGAATCATATATTGTTAAATAATGTTTTTGGGGTAGTTTTAATATTATGGGATTTAAAGGATCCCAATTAGATGGCCTAGAATATAAAAGTTGTAGGCAAGCTTATTGGACATGGTGAGGCCTAAAAGCTAAACATGAGGTTATTTTCAACTCTAGCATTAGGAAAGAATTAAAATGAATTTATAAAGGTTATTAGGGTCTTATCAGAGGTGATAAATCTTTTTTAATTTATATAAGACACAAGGAAGCCATTTTTTCCCAAAGGCAACATTAGGCCTGTGCAAGCTGGAAAAAAGAGCTCGATAGATCAAGTTTAGATGCTCATATCTTTTAGGAGGATTTTCATGGAGGATAGAGGAGTTTGAGAAAGTTATTTGGGGTCAAAAAAATCACATTAGTGTAATTTTTATACAAATCCAATGCCAAAACTTTATGAATGAACCTTAAGAGGTTAAAATAGGCCTAAACCCTCCTAAACCCTTGCTAGTGACTAGTTTGAGGAAATGGAGTTAGAAAGCTAATTTGATGGAATATTTTGAATAGGATTATGATTTTAAACTATAGGAAACTCCCTCAGGATACTCTCCACCATTTTTGACTATACATAATTATATAGATAGGGTAAAAAATAGGGTACTTTTTAATATTTTATGTATTTTATAGGCTAAAAGAGGTTTCAAAAGATGAAATAAAATTTGGAGAAAATATTAGGAATTTTAATAAATACTTATGACAATTTTATGCCTTGGAAAAATGTATAAGTGTGAAAACAATAGCTCTCATCTCAACCAGTCAAAACTGGCATAGTGGACAAGCTAGTGAGAAGGGTGGAAAACTTCAAGTGAGGTGATTTTAAAATGTACATAATGGTTATAAGGATATTTAGGGTCTTGAAAAGTGTCATAAAATCCATTTAATGTATTTTTATGGAAAACTAAGGCCAAATTTGAGGCCAAGTGTGCAGGGTACATGAAGGAATTATTTTTTGGACTATAGATGATGATGGATCCTTTCCAGATGATTCCAAATGACCAAGCCTACAACCAATACATGGAGAGGCATGTATGAAATCCATCCCATTCATTACAATCATAAAAAATATCCATAATCAGTTTTTGGATATTCAAATAGGTCTAAATTATGAAGGGAAATTTTTGAGCTAGAATGAGGAGTTTCATGCCACTTTTCATGAGCTTTATGACTTGAATAGACAATTGTGCTTCTTAACCTTGCATGGTTCATCCCACATCATATTTTAATACAAAATTAACTAATTTTATAATATTTATAAGTGTCCTTGTGACCCTTTAACTTCTCTCTTCTCCTCTATCTCTCAAGTTCTATAAGAACTCACCATTTTGGCTATTGTAACTTATGCTCCACCTGAGTATAGTGAAGCCCTACTCATTCACATACCATTTGATCAATAAAAATAATGACTTTTTTACCTATTAATGAATATTCATAGTGTTTTATACTTGAATGTTGGATCTTGCTTAGTGAAGACTATGGATTCCTTAGCATGTTGTCTCATTCTTTCATCTTATTTGTAGTTGAAAAGATTATTCTTAGAGCACATGTGAAGTGTTCTAGGAAATATAAAATATTAAGTGAGTTATTATATTCACTAGTGCCATTAAAGGCCTCTCATTTATTCCTCCTATCTTTACACATTCATACATAACCTCATAATGTAACATTGATGTGAGAAGATGTAAATTAAAGGAGTGTATGTTTGGTTAGTCCTTTGTTCTCATATGTAACATGATACTAGTTGGAAGCCATCATCTTATTTGGTGTATCACATCCCTTATAATAGTTTTATTTTAGTTATCTCTTTCCCTTTTCCCTTAGAAATTTTAGGTGTAGTTGTGATCCAAAGTGGTACATAAAGGGAGCTAACCCTATCTAAAGATTTACCTCATCTTTAGACTACCCACAAGCCTATAGGTGTTTCCATTGTGCCACTTAGATGAGGAAAGATTAGGCATCACCTCAAAGGGTGAAAACCCAAGTGACAATAATTATTAATATGGCTAATTTCAATTTTAATACTATGTTTTTATTGAATCACACATGTGTACTTTGAATGATGAAAATTCTAATTTTATTGCTAGAGAAAAGGGGTGATGAATGCATTTTGAAAATTATTAAGGCACATTCCATGACAAATCCTTATTTATTGCTAAAATTGAGAATATGTCTATTGAATTATCTAATTCATATAATTCTCACGTAGATCCATCTATGCTTAGTATTTTTGTTTCGTGATCTTCTATGTTTTATCGTCATTGTGTATATTTCAAACTCAATTTTAATGGTGTGCCCATGCTTATTATCAATGATAAGATTCAACTCTTGAATGGACCTCCTAATAGTCATATAGTGCCTTCCCAAGAGAATGTAACTATGATTCATGCAATATGTGAACTATAAATAACATTAGACATTTTATCTTTATAGTCTATTACATCTATTTTTTAGGTTGATTGTAATGTGGTATATGGCCAACCCATGGTGTGTAAGGTACTTGGCTCACCTTACCCTATGACTTTATAATGCCTAAATTTTCTTTATTTAATTGGAATGGTGTCCCTTATTTTAATTAAATAATTTAGATTGTCTCTTTGGATATAATGATCCAAATTTTAGTTCATTCGTTGTATCAAAGTTAGCTAACTAGTCCATTATTCTTAATAATTCAAATATAAAACTTGGATCACTTGTAACATTTTATAATTAATTGTTTTCGACATAGTTTCAATCAAGAGGTAAATTATAAAGTACATAAGGTTTATCATAGATAAAATAAGTAATTTTATGATCCAAACATCTTATATGATAAGATGTGTGTAGGTACATGTTTAAAGAAAGAAGGGTTTCATAAAAGGTAACAAAACTATTAGTTCTTATATGTGATGGTTTTATAACTGCCCCATTAGTTTTGAAACTAACATCCATGTAAGTTATGATTTTTACTTGCATAAAGGGAAAATTTCACCAATGGACAAAATATGAACATTATAATGATTAAAAACATTTTCAATTTTATAATTTTTTTGTTTCAATTCTTTTGATAGGTTCCTTCCATGATGCATTTATGTTGGTTTTTATGGAAAGAAGATGAATCAAACATTTAATTATTGATTAGTGTTTTGGTATAAATAAATAAAGGGTTTTCCATATATTAATTTAATGCTTTCATAAAAATGTTCTCTTGATTATATTAGTGTTTTGAACTGAGTAGTGTGGAAGAGGAAATGTGTATGCAAGAAAGTTTCAATTAGTATGGTTTTTTAGAAAGTTGTACTGTAAATGTTGTTCATGAAGAACATTCCTCATATTAACATATAATGGATAAATAGATAGTGGAAAGAGGAAGAATCACCTCACTCTTATATATTTTTCTCATCTTGAGTTTCTCTAAGGTAACCTGTGTCTCTCTTTTGATGTGTTTGAATTCATATTTGCTTATCCTACATGTGTGTTAGTTATTTTAAATTCTAACATTCTTTCTACGATGATTGAGAGTTGGATGGGCTCAACTAAGGTTTTTTTACGCTTAAATTTATAACACTACAATTAATACCTATGGCAGGGAAAAATTATAGGATTATGTTTTTATTTCATTACATCTACCCAATCACCACCCTTTTGGAAACTTAGTGACCTTTTAAATGTCCTCCTCAGTTCTTACAACATTTTATATAGGCATTTATGATGAAATTATGAATAAGAATGACATAGTGTAATGTAACTAAAGAGATGATATTATGATGTGGGTCAAGACGCTGAAATGTGGCACACAGTTTTTAAGAAGGTATATTGTATTGAGTCATATGGGTAACTTGTGGTATTTATTGGGAAATGAGATGGCCTACATTGAGATTAGTGATATACCTATCCATATGGGTAACTCATGATATTTATTATATTTGGAAATGAGTGGGCCTACATTGGGATCAATGATCTACCCATATATTATTGTAAGAGGTATATATGGAGAGACACATCATTATGTAAGACAATCAAGGAGAATTATTGTAATTAGAGTGTATTCTCTAGAAAGTAAGTTTCCCCCTCAAAGATGCATGTGATATTGGAGTGATTCCTTCCATATAAGGAATATTTTATGGTGTTTTCCTACCTTAAGGGTATTCATTCTATTTTGAATATATGTTATATTTAAACATCTTGGCTAACCAAATATATTTTATGTATATTCAATATATTATACATATTATTTGTATGGTTCACATGATAATATGTGAGGTTCATAACATTTGGTATCAAAATTATTTCCTAAAAAAATGGGGAATTTTTTAGAAATCTTTTAGATTTTTTTTTTTTCATAAAATTATGACTATCTTGTAGAAATTATTTTTTCCAATTTAAACTATTTTTTCATGGTTGGAAAAAGATATTTGAAAGCTTTCCAAAAAGTTGTAACACTAAGGATTATAAGTAGTATCAAGGGAGATATGGAATTTGGAGGTTGACCTTGCGAGCCTAATTTTTGATGAGTGACCTATAAACAAAATCATATATTTTATTTTAAGTTAGTAAATCAGGTGTTGTTTTGTATAGTTAAAAAATAAAAAAATTAATTTATTTTTCTACATGATTTTATTTTTAGATCTTTGGTAGAAATGTCTCAAAAATAATCTTTGAAACTTTAGTTTTTATGAATTATCAATCATGGGGATTCAAAAATATTATAGATATAATGATATTGATGATAGAAAATGGTGATTCCAATTTATGATCTATTCTTGTTCAAAATTTTGGAAAAACTAGTTCTCTTTATCTCAAGGGTATTACATTGAGATGGTTTGTTTGAATGAAAACTGAATGAAACAATTTTTCATTAGAATAAAGGGAAAAATATTTCCTAGATCAATGGGACACTAAGAAATAAAAAAATGATAAGGTTGAGGATGTAAAAAAGGAGGGTATGGATGGTTTTTTGTGTAAATATAGAGACTTAGTAATGGATTCGTTTGATAGATTTATACTTCACTACAATATGAAATTAGAATATGGGAAGGAAATAGATGCATGGATCAATTTGGAGGATAATTGTAAATAATGGTATGGGAAAGTTTCCTTTCATTTACATATGGAAAGGAAATATATGCATGGATCAATTTTGAGGATATCTGAAAAGAGTGGTATGAGGATTTATACCACTTGGATGAAATATATTTGTTTGGTCTTACCTTGAAATATTCTTCTATACATGAGGTATTAAAAAACTCTTCATATACTGGATGATTCAAATCTATCCAAAGAGTTTCTTCCAACTGTTGTAAAATATTATCCATACATGTTCTACCTTTCAATAGAAAAATTTAATCACATGTTTATAAGTGATGCTATTTTATTGGTATATCCATACATAGTTCTATATGCTACCTTTGAGAATCAACTTTAGGTTAGAGTAATTAATTTTGTTATTTTCATCAATTTTTTAATATATTATATCACATCCAAACATAAAATGAATAAACAAAAGAAGAAGAGGATGCATGGAAAAGCCTACTCTTGGTCCTCAAGCTTTGAGGAAAACCTATTTTCCAATGAAAGGAAAAATATTCAAAATAATAAGTAGATGCATGGACAATCCTGTTTTTGGTCTTTAATCATTGAGGAAAATAACTTTTGTTATGTAATATAATTGATTTTTTTAAAATGTATTTTGTTTTTCTCATGTTTCAAGGGAAAAACATTAAGGGATTTAAATATAATTTACTTAGAGAGATTATATTATGAGGTGAGTGGAGATGTCGACATATGTCACATATCCTCTTAGTAGGTATATTATAGGGAGTCATATGGGTAAATTGTGGTATTTATTGGGTAATAAGAGGGTCTACATTAAGATTAATGATATACTTATTCTTATGGGGAACTTGTGGTATTTATTATATTGGGAAATGAGTGGGCCTACATTTGGATTAGTGATCTACTCATTTATTATTTTAATAGGGTCTATATAAGGAGGGTATTATCATTTTATGATAAAATCAAGGAGAATTATTGTAATTTGAGTGTATGATCTAGTAAGGAGGTTTCCCTCTTGAAGAGGCCTATAATAGTGGAGTGATTCTTCCTTATAAGGATGTATGATGATTACCTAACATAATGTTATTCATTATATTATAACTATATGTTACATTTGCGAATCTTGGACCACTAAATATATATTGTGTTGATCTTAAATATATTCTACATATTATTTGTATGCTTTACATAATTATATATGAGGTCCATAACATGCCAAAGCAAGTGCATAAATTTGTTTCAAAATTCATCTATAAGGTATTGATCTTAGCCCCACACATATTCCTGATTATGTTTTAAAATTCCTTGGCATGCAATGTTTTTGAGCAGTTTACTCTTATTACATTTTTTGGTTATCCTTTCCAAAAACACCTTGATATCTTGGATTTAAAATAATCAGATGATCCCTCATGGTGTTAAACTTGAGAGTGTCTAAAACATTTCCAAGGGTTAAGGTTTTTTAAGTTTAATAATTTTGACCTTTGTCAATCCATTATTTCTCATCAATCTTGGTTTATCCATCACATGTTTGTCATGTTTTCTCCCTAGACCCAAGAATTTATCATCTCCAATCATGCTAAACTTAAAATTTATGTCTAAGTCAAGTTTTTTGGCCTCCCATTTTCCTTGTAAATTTTTGTGTATTAGTAGATTAAACCCTTGGGATTTTTTATAAGGCTTGAGATATAAAATTTATATGTGGGAAGCCCTTGTAAATGCATTTATATTGAAGTGGATCTTTCCAAATACCTTAAGGAAATAATTGATATCCAAACAAGTTACAAGATTCTTAATCAAAGTGTGTTTTAAATTAATATGCCCAAAAAGTGCTTCTAATGTCAAGCCATGGATCATAAAATCTATGACTTCCCACTGATGGAAAATTCTTAACACACCCCACCACCCAAAATCTATCCCAAGGTAAATAAAGTTGCTAAAAAATATACATATGGATGGACTACATCTAAAAATAAAATAAACCACATCAGCTCAATTGACCTTATCAACTAAATTCTTAGGAGGCTTTAGGGTCAATCCTTGGATGTAAATACCCACTTAACTATATTTATAGAAAGAATATCATTCAATTTATCATCTTTATATATTTAAAATCTAATTATACTATCAATTTGAGGTTTCATTTCTTAGGTTTTTTCCTTGGAGTAGTAGCACTTGTCTTGTGGAGATCTAGGTTGCATAGGAGAAGTCTTGTAGCCTAGAGTTGATTTATTTTTGTGATCCTTATCAGCCAAAATAACCTCTTAAAAAGTACCATTGGCTAAGGGAGATATTGAGGCATGATGGGTTCACTTAAAAAAGATAAGTATATTACTATCACTTCATATTTTGATAAGTAGATATTGTAGAAACTAATGGATTAAATTGTATCTTTCCTTTATTAGATGAATTCTATATTGTCTTGAATAGAATTATCTTTTTTTGTTTATTGTCTTCCCCATTTGCGGCATAAGATTTAGTGAGCACTATATTATATTGAATATTCATTTACTAGATTAGATTACATGCTTATTTAGTATATTAATTTTCTTACTTTTATTATAATCATAGGAGCTAGCTAGGGTTATTATATGATGACATTTGACTAGAGGCCTTAAAAAACTCTCCTTTTCTATTGTATGGTAAGAGATCCCTTAATTTAGGTTTATCAAATCCATCATTGGCCATCAACCCAATATAAAAAAGTATTTATAAGTGGATACATAGTTAATTAACTTATCTAAAATTTGATATTATTGAGTAGGATAAATTATATATCTATCTTATTTTACTTGCATACATTCTGGTGAACTTGATGCGAATCTAATCCTTATAGATTTTTAAATTTTATTTACATTCAACTATATTAAGCCTATAAATCTAGTTTAAAATTCTATGCATAGGTTTTCAAACTTCATCAAGCCTTCCGACCTAGTTTGATTTTGTGTGTGTAGGTTTTACAACTTCACTGAGCCTATCGACCTAGTTTGGCTCTTTATGTGTAGGTTTTTCAACTTCATCAAGCCTGTTGACATAGTTTTATAGTCTATGCACAAGTATTCTAACTTTTTCAAGCATATCAACTTAGTTATGTCCTCTACTTGCAGGATTTCTAGTCTTAGATAACTAGATCAAATTAATTGACCCATTTTATTTTTCTACCTTTTACATATAACTAGATCGACCCACTTGATTCTTTTCTTTTTTGCATCTTATTTTTAGCTAACTACATTGATTTGATCGACACAGATTATTTTATGTTATTTATAATTTTTATTTATACTAAATCGACTGGTTTGACTCTATTTAAATAATATTATTTTATACCTTTCTAGGTTCAAACACTCACCTAGATGACTTAGTTACAAATAGTAATTTAACATCTTCTGGAAACTATTGCATTGCCTTGGTCGACTTAGTCTAATATGTTGGGTTCACTCTAACAAAATCAATACTTTCACTTTATCAATTTACAAAAATATTTATTTTCCTATACTTTAGTTAGAATTTATCATGACCTATTTTTTTAATAGACTAAGTTGATTAGCTTGACTTCATTCTATTATGTTTGTCTAATTTGATCAATCCATTTGATCTTGTTCTACTTGTTTTAATTTATGATTCAAGCAAGGTAAATTAAGCTACATTGGATAGTAATTAAACCCACTTTAATTTTTATTTGGTTTCCTATTTATTTACTTTCCAAAAATTATAACTTAGCTTTTAAAATATTAATTCTTTTTTCATTTTTTTGTCTTTCTGTATAAACTATGTACTGGTAGTTTTAAAACTAATTAACTACTATCATGAAGGGCTACTCAATACTATATTTATGATCCTTATCTATCATTTACATGATATCATGGCATAAGGGGCTTACCCAAATACTCATAACCATAGTATAAATCTAAACACTATCTTTAGTTTCCATGTACCTTGTGATATTTCAAAAATTCCTAAGATTGTCGTCTTTATTGAACCTTAAGAATCTAGCCATCAATTTTATTGTGTGGTGAATTAGTTAGACATTAGTATCAAGAATATATTTCTAGATTACCATTGAAACTAGGTTTAGTGGGCTATGAGAATAATACTTCTTCCATATTTAGTGCTCTAAAACATTGGGTTGACATTATCCAATGGACAAATAACTATCTTTGTAATCCTACATTTTCAATCAAAAACTTTAATACAACTTCTTGATATTATTTTTGAATAATTAATTAGATTTTAAATTATATTATTGATACTTTTTGTTTACTATTATATGTTGTATTAGTTAGCATTGATACAAGTTTTGTGTTGTTTGTTACAACTAGATTGACTAGTTCGATCTAGTTACCTATATGCTTAGCCTTAGTTTTTGTATTTAAAACTAAACAATCTATATTCATAACATTTAATTTTTTCCCCATATTACAAAACTAAGTTGACCAACTCAAACTATTCTATTACATACTATTTTGTTTTCTTATTTTTCTAACTAGATCAACCAACTCAACCTAGTCTGATTCCATATTTTTTATTATTCTACCTACCTAACTACATTGGCCTATTCGATTTTGTACCTATTGTTTGACTTATTTATTTTTCAAATTGTCTGATAATTTCTTATTCAGTGATAAACTACATCAAACTAGTTGACTCCATACCTGTTGGCTAATAGTTTATCTTTAGTCTAGTCTTTTTCCTATTCAAATTGCATTAACCTACTTGACTATGTACTGGATGGATGGCACATTTATTTTTCAAACTTAAAACTTATTTTTCTGATCTAGTTCATTTTCTAATTGATTTATTTTTATTTATACTTGTTCATTTTTAGATATTTTTTACCTTATATAACATCATGAAATCACCTGTCAAAATATTTCTTGATAACCTTAACCCATTTAAAATATACGTGGGTTACTTTTTCTTACCCAACTTAGCCACCCAAGAGGATAATCTCTCATGGTGCACTTATTCCCATCTTTCATCTACATCTATTGATTAAAACATGGTTCAAATCACCCAAAATGATGATGTAGATGGATCTAATCCATTTCACACTTTTCATAACACTATCATATCTAAACTTCCTTACTACACCATTAGAGCAATAAATACTAGCATAAAAAATACTCTCAAAGGTAATCATCCTATAAGAACAATTTCCACTCCTAAAATGGGAATGCTCTTCCTAATGACACTAACATTCCACCTCATAACACTAGAAACCAAACTACACCAATTGACACCTCTCAAATTCTTGCTCAGATAGTCTAATAAATGAATGCTATGTAAACAACAAACAATTCCCAAATGAATCAAATGAAACATCATATATTAAAAATAACTAATCAACCTCCTCTTATCATGCCTCAAAATAATTTTTTAAATCCCCATCCTTCTTGAGATGTCAATGGGAAAGTAATCCCTCAATCTCGTATGCATAACAAGATGCTTCAAAATAAACCTTTAGTTCCTTCATCATATCCATTAATATTGGAAATATATCTCCAACTATTAAATATGATGAAACTAAAGACCCTGCATCTTTTTTAAAGCATTTGGAAATATATACAAGGAATGGGTCCAAATAAATACCTTTGCTACTACTAAAATTTTAGTCAAAACATTCACAAAATATGTTTTAGAATGGTATAACCAATTGCCTCAACATTCTATCACACAAGTAGAAGATTTGGTCAATGATTTAGTTAAGAAATTTCAACAAAATAATATTTAAAAAAATAGACTTAGTCATTTTTTAATTGTTAGGAAATCACCCTCAAAATCAGCTTATGCTTTCATCAAATGATGGAAATCATTAGCTCATAAAGCAGATCACAACATGATTGATGATAATCTATTTAAACTATTTATCACTACTCTTAACACCTTCCCTTCAATATAAGGTTCAAAAATTCTATCCACAAACCTTAAACAAAGCTTTTGACCAAACTAAAAGATAAGATTTATTTATGAAATAATTTGATCCAACCCATAGCTCAACCAAGGAATCTTTCCAAACTTCAACTAATGTAATTACAAATGTTAATCCTCAAATGAAAGCATGAGTATTCAAAAAAGATAATCAACTTGCTTCCTACCCACCATTAATGGTACCATAAATGAAGTACTTATTATATCCATCTAAACCCTTCATATATAGTAAAATCCCTCCTTCATGGTATGATCTTAATAAATTTTATCAGTTTCATGTTGATGTGGGTCATTCTCATAAAGTGTATCACAGGCTTGTCAAATTTATCATTTCCTTCATTTTAGGAGACGTATTTTACCATGATGCTATGATCAAATTATGTCATCATGATTATCTCAAAACTTACCCAAAAAAATAGGTTACGAAAACCATACCTTCTTAACTTTAGAAATCCTCTTCTACTTCTAACATACAACATTCAAATTACAATATTTATGAAATTGATGTTGTCTATGACCAATACTAGTGATTTAACTTTATAAGTTATTTACTAGTGTAAATTATAGATTGTTAAAAGGGATACATAAAGAGGGTAAATATAGATATATGTTACAAATAGATAATTTAATTTATTTACCTAAAATAATGAGTGTAAGGAGAAGATTCACTTATCTATACTTAAACAAATTTCTGTAGATGATGAAAATGTTGAAATAGGTCAGGAGGATAGCCTCGAGTCTTTTTGTTTTGATTTTAGAGTTCTAGTTGCCTTGATATAGTAGTGTGGTCAAATAGACACTAGCGCATTATACTATTTTAAAAGACATTGTGCTAATGTCCTTTTATGGACAAAGATCCTGAGACTTTTGAGCATGCTGTGAGAGGTCTTCTAGGTTCTATTGATGTGCTCAAGGACTTCATATCATATTTTTATGTCACTATTTGGTTATTTCTCCTCCAAAACCCTAATGGATACGTAAACACATGAAACAAAAATGGAATCAAACGTAAAAGGAAGTGGAAAATGTGAATTGTGGTATATTACAATTGCATAATATAATACCCCTCTTATCCTGACTGCTACCTACATTAACCCTAATGATATGGGTCTTAGATTGCATGTAGTTCTCCTTTAGGGAATGTCCATAATTAATACAAATGATATGATATAATAAATTTCAATTAGGCCCTTATTTGATCAAGCATGTAGATCTATGTCTAATGTTGAGTAATGTGCAGAGTGCTAATCTATACTATTGACTAACTTTTTTGTAATTATGTGCCAAAGTAGTAAGTGATAGATGTAGAATGCCTTGTGAGGCTCTCTATATAGAAGGAACTTTAATTTGAGTGTAAGATGTTTGTTCATAGGATGACAAGTATAAAATATATATAAAATCATAAGAAGAGACCCAAATAAGGGTAAGGACATGAAATGGGATAAAGAAAAGACCGTTAGACAATAACAATGAGGTGGACACTAGTGTAATGCGTTACTGTCTAGGACCATGCTATTGTCCTATAAGCCAAAAATTGGGTTGTGATTAAAACAAACATGTCATAGGGGATTGTGACTAGGATAGGCATGCCATAAGACCATTAGAGGTGAAAAAATATGGCAACACAAGTCATAGTAAGGACTAAAATACCCAAGTGAGCATGTGAACAAGACTTTCATTCATCATTAAGAACTTCCTATGAAAGAGCTACAAAATACATAGTACTTATGTTTTTTTGACCAATTTAGTGTGTGTATATTTACCCCATTTTATTCTAGTAATGTAATGGAAATTAAAGTACTAGAGTGACATAAACATATAAATGTGTACATGTACTTACCTATGCAGATGTGTTTTGAATCCAACCCACTTTTTGGCTAGATAAGTGGGATAACATTTTGAATTTTGGCTATGAAGAGAAAATACACAATGTGGGTATCCCCTATACTAAAGCTGAGTAAAATAATATATTGTTATAAATAAATTTCTATTTTACCCACTCTGATATATGATTCAGTTTGAGAAGTAATCTAGAAATGTGGAGAAATAAGCCCTACTTACCCCCACTCTGATATGTAACTGAGTATGAGAATAAATATGTAAATGTGGAGAATTAATACCTACTTTCCCCTACTCTGATATGCAATTGAGTTTAATAATAAATATGTAAATGAGGAGAAATAATACCAACTTGCTTCCCTCTGATATGTAATAGAGTTTGAGAATAAATGTTCTTTGAGGTCAAAATTATTACTTAATCTGCATAATCTAGCTCTAGTGAAAACTATGGATCAACCACTATAGATGGATATATGACCCAATATGATTAAATCCTAGTGATATCGTGGTGATAATCTGAGTGTAATCTAGTAGCTTGTCCATAGAGAATGGTAACTTGGTGAAATCCTATGGTGTCAAAGACATGTGTCTTGCATCATGCCCTCAAACCAAATATCTGAGTGATGTAGCTATGTATCATGTGGATAGATTTGTATGTATATATAGGGATGGTGTACCATGCACATGCCCCCATAGTCATAATATGATTCTGGAACTAAGT
>JARHVA010001938.1:152500-227500 GCA_037957365.1 Torreya grandis
CATCCTTCTTAAGAGGAAGGGGTAGGTCCATTAGAGGAAGAGGATTTCAAGGAGGTAGAAGACAGCTGAAAACATCTCATGAAGAGGCCACCAACTCACAAAGTTTAAGAGTTAGCTATACACCAAGAGGAAGAAGACCATACCAAGGATATCAAAGAGGAAGAGGAAGATTCATGGGTAAATGCTTCAAGTGCAACAAGTATGCAAGACATAGGGCATATGAATGTCCAGAGAACCTTCTACCAGCCATGAGAGGGGTGTACATGTGACCCAAGGTGAAGAAAAAAATGAAGAAGTTGCAACAGCTTATGAAGATACCCCAGAAGAAGGTGAGTCTCTTTTAATGAAAAGAATCTTGTTAAAGCCAAATAAAGAAGTTGTAGAACCACCTCAAAGGAAAAATTTATTTAGAACCACATGTAAAAGTAAGGGGAAATGCTGTAAGGTCATCATAGACAACAGAAGTACTGACAATCTTGTGTCAACTGAGATGGTGGAGAAACTAGGCTTGAAGGAGGTACATCCTACACCTTATCAAGTCTCTTGGCTACAAAAAGGACACAAATTCTTGGTAAGTGAACAACGTAAAGTAGATATTCAGATAGGAACATATAAGGATCAGATTTTATGTGATGTCATGCCCATGGATGTATGTCGTATCTTGCTTGGAAGGCCTTGGCAATTTGACATGAAGGCCATGCATGATGGAAGGCTGAATACATATATGTTTGAAAAGGATGGGATCAAGCATACACTCACACCATTGAAAGAAGAGGCTGCTGTTATTATTGGATAGAATTCTAAAGTATTGATAATAAGTGGCAAAGAGTTTCTACATCAAATGAAGAAAGAAGAGGTAAACTTTGCTGTAATTGGTAAGCCAAGGAGTGTAGTCACTAGTACTAAGTTGATTGATTTGCCATTAGAGATTCAAGATATGTTGAATGAATACATTAACATTGTGGTAGATGATTTACCTAATGAGTTGCCACCATTGAGAAGCATTAGCCATCACATAGACTTGATTCCAGGAGCAAATCTTCCAAACAAGGCTGCTTATAGGTTGACACCAAAGGAAAATGAAGAGATCAAGCATCAAGTTCAAGAATTGTTAGACAAAGGATTGGTAAGAGAGAGTTTAAGTCCTTGTGCTTTCCCTACAGTTTTGAGTCCTAAGAAGGATGGGAGTTGGAGAATGTGTACAGACTCCAGAGCAATCAACAAGATTACTATCAGGTATAGATTTCCATTGCCAAGAATTGATGACTTACTTGATTGTTTAAGTGGAGCTACATATTTCTCTAAGATAGACTTGAAAAGTGGTTACCATCAGATTAGGATAAGAGAAGGGGATGAATGGAAAACAACCTTCAAGACTAATGATGGACTCTATGAGTGGTTAGTTATGCCATTTGGACTAACCAATGCACCAAGCACCTTCATGAGGTTGATGAATGAAGTGCTGAAGGAGTTCACTGGTAAGTTTGTGATAGTATATTTGGATGATATTTTGGTGTTTAGTCAAACTAAGGAAGATCATTTGAAACATTTGAGGATGGTATTGAGTAAGCTACATGAGGAGAAATTGCTAATCAATGTCAAAAAGTGTAGTTTTTTGAAAATAGAGTTGATATATTTGGGGTTTGTGATTTCAAAAGAAGGATTGAAGATGGATAAGGAAAAGATTAAGGCTATACTTGAGTGACCTACACCCAGGAGCACATATGAGGTAAGAAGCTTTCACGGTTTGGCTAGCTTCTATAGGAAATTCATAAGAAATTTTAGTGGGATTGTTGCTCCAATGATAGAGACAATCAAAGGTGATAAAAGAAGTTTTTTTTGGACTGAGGCTGCTGATAAGAGTTTTAGATTGTTGAAAAAGAAGGTAACTGAAGAGCCAATTCTAACCTTGCCTAATTTCAATAAGTTTTTTCAAGTAGAATGTGATGCTAGTGGAACTGCAATAGGCACTGTTTTAAGCCAAGATGGAAAGCCTATAGCATACTTTAGTGAGAAATTAAGTGATTCTAAGAAGTATTCAGCCTATGATCAAGAGTTCTATGCTCTTGTACAGGCTTTGAAGAAATGGAGGCATTATCTTTTGCCTAAAGAATTTGTTTTGTTCACTGACAATTATGCTTTACAGTTCATTATCAATCAGAATAAGTTGAATCAAAAACATGTCAAATGGATTGAATTTTTACAAAGTTTCACATTCACAATTAAGCACAGGAAAGGACAATCTAACAAAGTTGCAGATGCTTTAAGCAGGAGAAATCTGATCATGCAGGAGTCTCAAGTAAGTATTTTGGGATTTGAAGATTTGAAGGAGCTATATAAGGAAGATCTAGACTTCAAGAAACCATATGAAGCTTACATGAATCCAGTGGGGGTTGATAGAAGTCCTTGGATATATTTGATGGTCCAAGAGGGTCTGTTGTTCAGAGGTAGCCAGCTTTGCATTCCCAAGAGTTCCATGAGAGAGAATTTGTTGAAGGAAAAGCATAGTGGCAGCTTATCAGGACATTTTAGGTAGAATAAGACATTAGCACAATTGAGTGCTCATTACTATTGGCCAGGTATGGGTACTGATGTCAAGAATTTTTTTGAAAGATGTAAAACATGCCAATATGCCAAGGGAAGTAGTCAAAATGCAGGTTTGTACCAGCCACTACCCATTCCAAATAGGCCTTGGGATTCAATAAGCATGGATTTTGTACTTGGTTTGCCAAGAACTCAAAAAGGCCATGATTCCATATTTGTTGTGGTAGATAGGTTTTCAAAGATGGCTCATTTTATTTTGTGTTCTAAAACAAGTGATGCTACTCACATAGCTAATCTATTCTTTCAAGATGTTGTTAGATTGCATGGATTGCCTATAAGCATTGTTTCTGACAGGGACACCAAATTTGTTGGACATTTTTGGAGAACCTTATGGAAGAAATTGGGAACACAACTGAGTTTGAGTTCAGCCTATCATCCTCAAACTAATGGCCAAACAGAGGTTATCAATAGGAGCTTGGGCAACATCTTGAGAAGCCTGGTAAGTATGCATCTAAAATAATGGGATCTGGCACTTGCACAAGCTAAATTTGCCTATAATGATTCTCCTAATAGAAGTACATGATTGAGTCCATTTCAAATCATGTATGGAATGCATCCAAGAGGTGTGTATGAGTTAATAAATCTAAGTAGTATGGAGACAAGGAGTTCTGATGCAGAAGAATTCGCCAATGCCATGCAAAATTTGCATGAACAGGTAAAGAAGAAACTTGAAGAAAAGACCATCAAATACAAGCTAAGGGCAGACCAAAAGAAAAGAGAAGTCAGTTCAGTGTTGGAGACTTTGTTCTTACTCACCTTAGAAAAGAGAGGTTCCCAAAAAGGGAATACAACAAGCTGAAGGTAAAGAAAATAGGACCATGCAAGGTAATAAGGAAGTTTTCAAATAATGCATATGAAATAGAATTGCCAAAAGGAATTGGAATTTCTCCAATTTTTAATGTTACAGATCTATATCCATACAAAGATGAAGGACAACCAACCAAAGAAACTGAAATAGGGGTAGATGAAGTTATCCAATGGGAGAAACAACTACCAAAGGAAGTGCCAAAGGAGATTGAGAGTATCTTAGACAAGAAAATGGTTAAAAACACAAGGGACAAAGAATATTTCCAGTATCTAACTAAGTGGAAGAATCTACCAGCTGAAGATGCAACATGGTTGACTGCAAAATGACATCCTCAAGCTGGGCACAAGTATAGAAGAAGCAATGCAGAAAAACAACAAGTGAAGAATACTTCTTTTGCTCCTTGGAAGAATGATGCAGGAGCATCCTCACACTTGGGTTAAAGTTTTAGCATGCTAAGTATATTTAATTGTTTTTCCCTCCTTTTCTTCAATTTTCAAATTTGTAAATTTAGCTAAATATTCCATAAGCCTAAAAATTTAGTTTGTTGGGTGAATTTTTAAATGGTTTTGAGTTTTCGTATGCTAGAGAACTGTTTTAGTCATATTTGGGAGGTTGTTATTCGAAGCCTGGGATGGAATCGAATGTCTAAGTTAAGGAAATCTACTCTATGGGAGGATTTTTAGTTGAAAATAGGGGAAGATGTATATTGGTGAAAGACAGGGGTGTGTATGAGATGGGGGCAACGTGCAGACAAATATAAACTGTATGTCTCCTTACTATATGAATATAATATAGTGTATTTTGTTCTCCTGCGTTGATTTTTTTTAGTATTGTTTTCTGTCCGCCTTCCAATTCTGTGTGAGTATAAACAAATAAAACAAAGAGGCATAAAAAGAAAAGAGCTGTTGTGCATAGAATTAGATTAAAAAAATTGTCTTGCTGGGGCGTATGACTGCTGGGTGTTTAATTTTGATTAAAATTGTCCTGTTGGGGTGTATGATTGCTGGGCATTCAAATTTATCAGGTCATAGTGGCATTCTGGCACTATTAGGAAATATACAAGATACTGTCATTTTAAGCTTGTGTTTGATCCATCAAAGTGTTTTTCAATGGAGGTTCTGTCAGTCTTTCCATATGCCCTAGCCATTATTAGTGTGAGCCTAGTCCGTGTTTGTCCCAACAAGATTATGCTCTATTTATTCAGTTTAACTCGAAGCTCATTGTTTCTCTATTGTGCTCTGTAACACACATATGTTCTCTTGAGTTTGTTTTCTAGTCATGATGGCAGTGCATTGAAATCTATTTAGTTATGAAGGACGAGCACCAAGTCAACACTGTCCAGTTCGGTAAAGCCATCAGGTTGTGCAACACCTAAATGAGTTAATATAAATGATGATATAAGTTGTTAAGTGTATTCTTGCTAGTTCTTTGATCCATTTGATTGAATCCATTTGAGTCCTTCAATATTGTGACTGTAAATGATTTGTCATGATCTGTGTTTAAATCCTATTGTGTGTTTGAATGGCATTGTAAGTGAGTAGTTTACTGGTTTCCATCAATATGGAAATGTATTTTGTGTATATATAATGGTAATTGGTTTTTTTATCTATATATAGATGCTTGGGTAGATATGTATATTGTATTAGTAGTGTTAGTTGTTAATATTGATTTCATAGAAGTATCATACTATATTTGAGTATGAATCATGTAACTACGATGTACACTATCTTAATCTTGATGGCAAAGTAAAAAAGTGACCACACTACTCATATTTTTTAAGATGTAAAAGTGGACTCTGTAAGTGATACTGCTTATGGTTTATTATTGGTAGCTAAATTTTTAGACTCTATAGTAAATAACTTAATTAGTTATCATACTAGAGCTATACTCTATTGTGTATTATATCCTACAACTATTTTAATTAGTTATCATATCAAATTTGCATTCTGATCTTTGTGATCTATTCTAAATATTTTAATCAATTGTCATAGTGAGACTTGTGGTTGAGTTATTTTCCATTTTGTTACCATTTTATTGTAATTAAATTTATTTTTGTGAATTGGTTTCCATATTTATTGAATATTTAGTGCATTAGATCTTCTATAAGTAGGTGTCCTAGAAACCATGTGGCTTATATGATGAGTAACCAATGGCTTCTTGAAAGGAACATCCTGGTATAACTCACTCGTAGAGGAATGTGATCTAAGAAAGTGTGGAGAAGGATATCTCAATGCTCCCTTCATGAATTCTATAATGCTTCTATCAACATACTAGTCAATATGATCTCTGAGTGTACATTAATTGTTGTCCCAATGTCCATTGATTTGATGATAATTAAAATATGGTTTATTCCTTTCTTCTTTGTAAATGATGTGATGGATGGTGATTAGTAGGAGGAAGTGTGATCATCCCCCTATATAGTAATGTAAATAAGATATCATGAGTCCTATCTCTATCTAAAAATTGTATATCCCCATTGTTGGTATATTATTCTCTACTCATTATGGGAGATAATTTGTGAAGTGGCTCTTTGTGCTTATTGAGTATCTTGATTCATTGTTTTTATTTCACTCTGACATTGACCATGGGTGAATTAGGTGCTTATACCATATTAGATGACTATGACTATGATTGTGAGAGATCTAAATCCAAATCTACCCCTAAATATGTCTCAACTAGCCCTAACTTCTTCTTTATTGTCATGGTTATGTAACATAGATACCAGAATGATTTGAATGTCTCATATAACAATTTATTCTTTAGAGGGAAAATGAGGCCTATAGAAAATATGTATTGTGCCTCTAAATTTTTCAAATGGTAAATGAACTATTATATACATGATTTGAATCATAATATGTAATCATTTACTGTTTATGACTCATCTTGGTGTAGTGAAGGCAACCTCTCATATGTGACTTGAGGTACCTTATTATGAATATAATGCATGAGAAATACTTATTCTAACTGATAGTATGTATGTAGTGAACTATTTGGGATTGAATTATGGAACCAATTTAAGGCCTCACCATCTAGAGTTTTTGGAAATAACTATAATATAATCAAACTATGAGTGTCATGTGCCATAACCCTTCTATAAGCTTTGAGTTACAAGTATGAGTCTCCATGTCCATTGAAATTTTCTAATATTGGTATTTGAAACTATTTTGGTAATTTTATATTGAAAGTTTTACATGAGATAATATTGCCATGGATAGAATTAGAATCAACCCAAGAGTGGTATGCTTTACTTTGCAAGGTGAGATGGTGTACTTTTTGTTGTAAAGTACCCATAACATACATCAAGGATATTACCTCTTATGAATGTATATTAACATAATCAAGAGGCTAATTTAAACCTTGAATCTTATTATTAATTTTAACCATTGGCACACTACATTGGGGAAAATTGGTAGAGATAGTGGGTTTGCTCACTGTAACCTTTGAAGGGGTGATAACTTAGAGTTGGTGAGAGGGGAATTGGCTATCAACCTCGTATAGGTTAGTATGATAAATGGGTTTTGTTTTAGTAAGGAGGGGTGGGGGAGATTCATTGGTATCTCTTATATTGTCGATTGGTAAATAATTATCACATGCTAATGGAATAGAAGACACATTTTTATCATGTTAATGTAAACCATGTAAACTATGAACACGAGTATAAGTTCACACACTTTTATCTAAAGAGACTAAACATTTAATGAGAAATAAATTTTTACATGAGAGATGGGTGAAGTAGAGAGAGGACTAGACTTAATTTCTTCTTCACTAAAATCATAGTAATCATTATTATGCCATGTTTAATCAAAATTAGAACTAATTTCACTTATATAGGTAAAAGAAGAAGAGCTGTCATTTTCATGATCAATAAGAGGAGTAGAAAAAGATTTTATATTTTTAATACTATACAATATATTTTCATGTTGAGGTGAAATTTAGTGTGTATCTTTACTATCTATGAGTGGAATGCATATGCTATCATTTTTTCAATAATGGATTCAAAGGGAGAAGAAATAACAATCATATTTTCAATTAGCATATTATGACATGTAGTAGGAGGGTTACGAGATTTTAATTATCTATATTTTGCATGGAATCACTATGTTGATCATTAAATGTAAAAGGTGACAAAATAATATCATTTACTATAGTTTGTGAATATATAAAAGGTGTAACACCATTTGTACTTGTTTTTTAAATTGAATTGGGAAAGGTGAAGAAGATGCATCTAATTTATCATCATCATCACTTTCATTATCATGCTCATAGTAATCATCATATCCATCATTACAAAAATAATCATCATCATTATAAATTAAATCATTCTCATGATCATGTGCTAATGTACAATTTTGAAAATTATTCAATTCATTTGTATAATTATGTGAAAAGTTTAAAAATTGATCAATTGAGTGAGAGGGAAGAGGTTCCCTAGAGGTTAGTTTAAACTTACCACAAAAGAGAATGTAAAAAATGAAAATTAAGAAAAACAATGGGTAGAATATAATCCAACATAAATATATTTGAAAATATGCTATATATTTATCCCAAAGTACAGAAAAATTAGAAATCAACTTGAAACTCCAAGGGCTAATATTTAGATGTATGAAGACCTAGTATGTAGATTTACCATTTTAAGGGGTTTTTAGACAAAATTTTAGAATATTGAATCAATTAAAACCCTAATAAAGGAATGATATCAATCAGTTAGGATGTGATAAAAATTAGGAAAAAGTAGAATTTTGTAAACCCTAATTTGTTACACAAAAATGGAGAAGGAAAACCCTAGGATGGAAATAGGGTTATAAAGCAATATTAAAAGTAAGTCAGGTTCACCAAATGATTTAAATTTTGAAGGTTTTTACTAGTGTAAATCCTATATTGTTAAAAGGGTTGATTAAAGAGGAAAAATACAAATATTTATTGCAAATAGTTAATTTAATTGATTTACCTAAAATAACTAGTGTGAGTCAAAGATTCACTTATCTAGAGTAGAATAAGTGTCCCTAGATGATGGAAATGCTAAAATAGGTTAGGAGGAAACCCCTATTATTCTAGTTACTACCTACATTAACCCCAATGATAATTGTCTCATATTACATGCAGTTATCCCTTAGGTAATGTGCATAATCAACATGCACAATATGCTAGAATGACTTGTCCTTAGGTCCTTCTTTGATCAAGCATGTAGATTTATGTGTGATGTTGAGTAATATGTAATTTGATGAGCTATAATATTGAGTGATTATTATGCAATTACATTTCAAATTAGTAAGTTATAGATTTATAATGCCTTGTGAGGCTCTTAATATAGAAGGAAATTCAATTTGAGTATAAGATGCTTGTTCTTAGGCTGACAAGGTGAAAAGATAGATAAAATTATAAGAGACCCAAAAAAGGGTAAGGACCCAAAATGAGATAAAAATATGATTATTGGATAATAAAAATGAGGTGGAGATTAGCACAATGCACTATTATATAGGAATTCATAATTTTCCTTTAGGCAAACAACTAGGATGTGATTAAAACAAATAGGCCAGGGGCCCCTATGACTAGGATAAGCATGACATAAGACCATTGTAGGTGTAAAAATATGGGAAGAAAAGTCATAATAAGGACCAAAATACCAAAGTGACCATGTGAATAAGACATTCATTCATCATTAAGAACTTCTTGTGAAATAGCTACAAAGGACATGGTACTTGTGTTTTCCTAAACAATTTAGGGTGTATACAACTACACAAACTCTCAATAATGTTGTTAACCTCAAAAACACTCTACTAATGTAAAAATGCTTAAATACACTATAAATATTGTACCTACATCTTCTGAACCAAATGATGAACCACTTACACAACTAGAACCCCAACCTAGTTCTCCTATTCCCATGAAAAATGTAATATCTCATAAACCTCATGATGGTTCTTCATCCTCTAAATCCCATTATAACTTTTTGGAATAACTTAATTCAATGCCTTGAAAAATTCCCCTAATGGAATTAGTTCAAACTTTTCATTAACATTGTAAATTCCTTATGCAACAATTAAAAAACATTAAATAACCACAATCTCATGATTCAAAAATCCATTTTAATGATCCTCTACTTAAAAAATTAAATATAATTGAATCCATTTCCACATCCTCAAAACCATCAATGAATTCCCTGAAGAAGATCTAATTAATGACAAAATTATTTTTTGAGTAGATGATATGCCCCTCTTTATTAAATTTGTGATCAATAATACCCTCATTCAAAAAGTACTAGTAGATGAAGGATCAGGGATTAATATCACCTCTTTGTGGTTAATTCAAAAAATTGGATACACTGAATAAAATCTCAAATAGACATGACTGACATATATAATATTTGATAAAACCAATCAAAAGCCACTTTTTTCCATTTGGCTCCCACTTACTATCAAACCCAAGATAATTCACACTAAAATTATGGTTGTTGATCTCCCCTTATCTTACAACATGCTCCTTGGTTTCCAATGGACACATTTTAAGTGTGCTAACATGTCTTCAAGTAGTCAATGTATCAAATTTATACATAATGGCAAATGCTAGAACCATGAAGATGATCCTAATCCATGGAGTATCCAACTACCAAATCCTAAATTTGAATAGCACATTCCTACTATTAATCACATCAATAGTCTACCTCTTCATGATTTTTTAAACATGAATATTGACTTACATGTCACTCTTGTTAATTTAGATGATGACGAACCAAATGAATTTCAAAACACTTAAACTACCACTCAAATAACTCCTTATATATCTTAAAGGCTCCCTCCTTTTCTTCCACATGATCATATCATTCTTCTAATTGATGATAAAACTGATACTCCCTCTCCATGTAATGCATATGAAGCCTCTTAAACAAAAGGTGATTTCACTTGTAATTAATATAGAGTATCAAAACTATTTCAATATCCTTTAACTATGGCCTCTCATAAATTTATCAACATAGTTGTTTCAAGCACTGATTATCCTCAAAAAACTAATGCATTCACTATTTCTCCCACTTATGATGATAATTACATCATGGCCTAAGCCCAATCATGAGATCTAGATGTAAAACACTATCAAAAGACATTAGTATAAATAATTGCCTTCAACCATGATGTTCATGTCATTCATATCTCATCTGATACTGAATTATAACCTAAAGTTTATGTACTTTATACTAATCCACCATTACTACATACTACATGGGTAATCGAAGAAATCCCAACTATGACATCTTTTGAACTTTCTACACAACCTAATTCAATACAATCTACTTTACCAACTACAAATATTAATTCCCTTTATTACAATTACATTAATCAAACTAAATTACCACCATATAAATCTATCCAACTAAATTCAATTAAGAATTCATCTATTGAACAAACCAATACAATGAGTACATATATAGATGACTTAACTCAACTAGATCTCACCAACATAGAATTTATATACACTACTCCACCTGAAATTACCTCAGATGCTAAATCCACTGGCATAAGACAAATAAAGTCTAAATATGATATCAAAGGTAATCAAATCCTTGATCTTGAAGTAGATGTAAAATATTATATACCTTTACCTATGTTTCCTAGTGATGAAGCTATACTAGAGATCCTACATGCTAGAGAACCTCAACTCCCATGTTAACATCATAAGCTTGGCAACTTTAAGCAAAAGGTCCCTTGTGTGGACCCCAAAAGACATCATATTTCTTCCTTCCATCATATTCCATATCATTTCTAAGATGGCAATGCTATGATTATTGAATAAACTATAAAAACTAAATAACATACACCTACATGTCCTTGATCTATTTAATTCTCTAAAGAGCTCACTCCCAAAGGGGATGACAATTTTATCATCTTCTTTGACAAATATCATGAAATATTTGATTAGTCATATATTGATATGTTTGGAATTGATCCTAACATCATTTGTCATAACATCATCACTTATTTGGATGCTAAACTCATCCAACAAAATCAATGAAAAATTCCCTCCTGAGATTTTGATGCAGGAGCATCTTCAATAGCACCATGGAGGACTAGTTGCAAATGAAATTCTAGTGTAAAAATTCAAATTTTGGTTTTCCCTCCAAATTGTGTAGATTTCAAAATTTCACCTTAAGAGTAAATGTAATGGTCAAAAGTTAAAAGTGAAAAGGTGAAAAGTGATGGTTAGGCCGTTGATAAAATTAGGGGGAAATGGTTGAAACTATTTTCAACCTTAGTAAATTGTTAAAACTTTCAAACAACATATTGTTTTGCCTTAAGCCCAAATTGGGCGTAGAAGTTAGAGGGGAAATTCTTGAAAAGAGAAAAAAAGAAGAGAATTCAGTAATGAGAGAGAAGGAGAGGGGCGTAGAAGGGAAGAAGGTCAGAAAGGAAAAGTTCTCTCATTCAAGGAAAGATAATGGAATGAAGAAAAGAGAGAAGAATTAGTGAGGGAGGACCTCACTCAAGAGATGTTAAAGGAAGGAGAAGGAGTAAAGAATGTTTGAATGAGAAAGCAAGGATTTGAAAGCCATGAGACACTTGAACTGAATCTTATATTGAGCTGTAAGTCTTCTGTTTGATCTAAGAAGAATGAATGTATTTGTTTCATATATGGTTTATTTGTGAATTTTGGTGACAGGCCTATATATATGTGTATGTGAGTGTGTATGATGATTCTTCAAAGAAAATTGTGAAAGCTACATGTAGACTGGTTATTTTATGTGTTGAGAACAAGTTAAAAACCAATATGACATGACCAAGATATCTTAAGTACTTTGAATGTATAAAAATCCTAAACAGGCCTAAACAAAGTATCCAAGCATCTAAAACTACAACCCATTGTCTAAAGTTAATCAACGTATAAACGTTTGCATAAAGTTCATAATGGTATGGAGAGAAGTATAAATTCAAGCATAAACCTAAATGAAGAAGAAAAAGGCTTTAAAAATCTCTTTTGATATCTTAAAACTCCACAGTTGGAATTCAGCCCTGTAGGTGACAGTGTATAGGAAAAGATAAGAAAGTTGCATGTTTTGCATAGTAAATGGTTTGATCAAGTCATATTTGATAGAGAACATGAATGGGAAGGTATTTTAGATATTTACATGCTTTTATATCATCTTGGAACCCTGTTGACCATTGTATTTGAAAAGAAACTAAGAACCCTATTGACTGTTATGAAAATATAGTCAAAGACAACTAAGTTAAGTATTGGAAGGTACAGAAGGTTGTTATGAATGGGAGGATGATTGGTAAAGGTGTAGGGAACTAAGAAAGACCTTATATAATTTATTAGAACCCTTGAAACAACCTAGAACACTGCCAGAAAAATTAATTAGCTCTCGGCCTGTGACTATCCAAGGGAAAATCCTGAATTAGCTTCTAGCCCTCAAAATGAGTTTTAATGATTGAAACCTCTTGAAAATTTGTAATATGAACCATGAAGATGTTATAAAACTGTTGGAAGTGTTCTTAATGTGATATATTATGGAGAAGTATGGAAAAATACAATTACCAAGTGAAGCCTAGGTGTATGTGAAGGAAAGAGCATAGGCCAATACAGGAAAAGTGAATTTATCCAAAGAAGTGCAATAAAAAATGATTTATTCACCTGTAAGAGGGTAATGGGTATCTGGAATGATTCTTGGTTTGACTATAAAGTTCGTACTTTACTCTGGACAAGGCATTTTGCACACAAGGAGGGTTGATTAGAACAAGGCATAAAGAAGGAAGTACAATTCCGTACAAAACAACCTTAGGATATTTTTTAGTATGTTATAAAAGGGATTAATGGGTATCCATAAATGGTTTTAATTTAATTATTTAGTTAACCTATAAAGAGTTATGGCCAATAAATAGGGAAAATATGGTTACAAGGAATGAATGATCTAGATAGGTCCGTATTAGTTTGTTGATGGTTTCAAAACTGTGTAAGGATAGTTTTCATCATTTGGTATAAGAGATTGAAGCTCTTGGGAATTGGTAACTTGTTGTTGGTTGTGATTTCTAATGAGTTGTTATAAGATTTGGTAAGAGGATCAACAGGAGAAGCACTAGAAGACCCTGGGGAGAAAAGGTATGAGTAATCTTTGCTATTTGAGTTAAGTTTATTGTGTTGAGAAGCAATCAAGTGAAGAAGTTGTAGGTTCAAGGCAGCCAAGCCATTGAGGCTTGAGAAGAGAAGAAGCCAAGTAAGGCTTAGTGAAGATCCAAGAATAAGCTTGGATAGTTTGCCAAAAGACTAAGGTGAAATAGACTTAGGTGAGGTAAAGGATGAAGTTGAAGAATTGAGAAGAGAAGCTTAGAGAAGCTCAAAAGTAAGGGAGCATAGTGAATGCTCAAGAAGAAGATCCAAAGCAAGGTAATCTTGGATTTGTGATTTGTAATTTGTTGAAGTGTTGTAAAGTTGCTGCAGGATTGAGAAGGGGATCAAAAGACTAGGATGCAAAAGGCCTAGGTGAGATCAAGGAGATTGTCAAAAGAAAAGTCAAGGAGAAAGGCTTGGGTGAGACAAGGGATTAAGAGAACAAGGTGGAAAAGACTTGGGTGAAGATCTTAGAGATGGAAGTATTGTTGAAAGCACTACAGAGCAGCAAGGTACATGAGGGCACCAAAAAGAAAGCAAGCATCAAAGGTATGGACAGTTTTGTAATTGATAAAGAGATTGCTAATTTGAAGAGAGAGTTAGCTAAGATTAAAGATGAATATGAGTCTTGGATGCAGATGGATAAGCAAGCATGGGCATGGCCAATGAGGAGGAGGTTAAAGTGGCCAATAGATCTCCTAGTAAAAATGAGAAGAAGGCAAAAGAAGATTTCCATGAAGAGAGAAGCCCATAGAGGCTTGAAGAAGATAAGAAGGTTGCCAAGTGAGTAGCAAGAGGAAGAAGTTGTGAAGAAGGTTCTCATTGTGGAGGACAAGAGAAGAGAAGAAAGAAAAGAGGAAGTGCCAGGAAGAGCACTTGAAAAGATGAGAGTGTTGGTGAAGAGAGCACTCATAGGGACCTTGTGGTCTCTTTTTTTTATTTCTAATATTGTCTTTGAGTGGGTAATTGCAGGTATGAGTAGCCTTATGAAGTTCAAGAGAAGGACCTTGAAGAGTGAAGAGATTGGTGTAAGAGAAGACACCAAGTACACAAGTGAATGTGTAAGAGAGAGAAGTAAGTTTGATACTGTTGATAAAGAAGAAGACATGCATTGGTTAATGCATGAGGGAGGTGTTGAAGAACCCATACAAGCAAGAGAAGATGTAGAAGATGAAGATGAATTCCATAATGCCATTGAAGGCCAAGAGGAAGAAAGAGAGCAGCCAAGCACAAAGGAAGAGAAAAATTGCTCCATGGAACAAGCTATCAAAGAGGTAAATGAAGTGTTAAATGCTGATTTTGATTGTTATTATGAGCATGAAGCTGCTAATATATAGGTGCAAGAGTTAAGGAAGATGATAAAGCCCTCAGAAAGAGAATTAAAGCATGGGTATGTGATGCCTAAATGGTGAAAGAAGGAAACTCCAAAGCAAGAGGAAGTGCTGGTACAAAAGCATGGTTACAGGATGCCTAAATGGCTTGTGAAGTCAAATGATAATAAGAAGAATCAAATGTGGATGCCTAAGAAGACAAAGAAAGAAGATGTGAGTGTTGAGATAGCAACACCAAGAAGTCAATGGAAGAGGATTGAAGATGATTCAAGCAGCCAAGAGAATGAAGATGAGAAAGCAAACTTCTCAAGGGATAATGAGCTAGAGTATGAGGATGCAAAGATGAAAGATAAACACATTGTTTGTGATGATGTTTTTAAATCCTTCAATGATATTTGCATGAGAAATGAAAGATGGAAAGTGGCTGTAAGGACTAATATGTAGCAAGGAGAGAATTCCAAACGGATGGAGAATGAGGAAAGGAGAAAGTATGCAGCAGAACAAATAAGATGGCTTCAAGCAAAGATTGAAGAGAGCAAGGAGACAGAAGGTAAGGATACTATAATTGTAGTTGATAAGTATATTGATGTTGATGAAGAAGTTGATTTATGTGAAGACAAGCTAAGAAGAGAAGAGATAAGAGGTAAAAGGCAAGTAATCCTTGTGAGTGATCAGCCCAAGTTTGATGAAGAGAATGGAGAGATAGATGAACGCTTACTAAAGGAAGAGTTGAAGATGTTGGAGGAGCTATTTGGTAATTCAAGAGAGATGAAGGAAGGTACAAGCCATGGTGAAGACAGCATTGGAGAGAGTGAAACGAGACAAGAGCAAAGCAAAGAGGTCAAGGCAGTTTTGGTCAAGGAACAAGAGCATGAAGGCAGCCAAGAGGCTTTATGGCCTAAAGATTTTGATTCTAAGGTGGCTTTGAATGTTTTGTATGCAAGTATGAAGGTTGCTGAAGTGAATGACATACATGAGTCATTGGAGAAGCTCACGAAACAAGAAGAACAACAAGAATATCTAGAAGACATGAATGAAGATGAAGAAGCATGGAAGTGGGAGATGATAGCTAAGAAAGAGATGAGGAGAAGAACATACCAGAAGAGGAAGAACAACAAGATGAAAGACAAAGACTATTTCAAACAAAAACAAGCATTAGCATTGACAACAAGACCTTGGAATCCAAGTATAAAAGTGAAGGCTAAAGCATGGAGGAAGCATCCCATTTGAACTAAGGTTCAAATCTTTTCTAGAGGGAGAGTATGATGCAGGAGCATCTTCAATAGCACCATGGAAGACTAGTTGCAAATGAATTCTAGTGTAAAAATTCAAATTCTGGTTTTCCCTCCAAATTGTGTAGATTTCAAAATTTCACCTTAAGAGTAAATGTAATGGTCAAAATTTAAAAGTGAAAAGGTGAAAAGTGATGGTTAGGCTGTTGAGAAAATTAAGGGGAAATGGTTGAAACTATTTTCAACCTTAGTAAATTGTTAAAACTTTCAAACAACATATTGTTTTGCCTTAAGCCCCAATTGGGCGTAGAAGTTAGAGGGGAAGTTCTTGAAAAGAGAAAAAAAGAAGAGAATTCAGTAATGAGAGAGAAGGAGAGGGGCATAAAAGGGAAGAAGGTCAGAAAGGAAAAGTTCTCTCATTCAAGGAAAGATAATGGAATGAAGAAAAGAGAGAAGAATTAGTGAGGGAGGACCTCACTCAAGAGATGTTAAAGGAAGGAGAAGGAGTAAAGAATGTGTGAAGGAGAAAGCAAGGCTTTGAAATCCATGAGACACTAGAACTGAATCTTATATTGAGCTGTAAGTCTTCTATTTGATCTAAGAAGAATGAATGTATTTGTTTCATATATGGTTTCTTTGTGAATTTTGGTGACAGGCCTATATATATGTGTATGTGAGTGTGTATGATGATTCTTCAAAGAACATTGTGAAAACTACATGTAGACTGGTTATTTTATGTGTTGGGAACAAGTTAAAAACCAATATGACATGACCAAGATATCTTAAGTACTTTGAATGTATAAAAAGCCTAAACAGGCCTAAACAAAGTATCCAAGCATCTAAAACTACAGCCCATTGTCTAAAGTTAATCAACGTATAAACATTTGCATAAAGTTCATAATGGTATGGAGAGAAGTATAAATGCAAGAATAAACCTAAATGAAGAAGAAACAGGCTTTAAAAATCTCCTTTTATATCTTAAAACTCCAAAGTTGGAATTCAGGCCTTTAGGTGACAGTGTATAGGAAAAGACAAGAAAGTTGCATGTTTTTCATAGTAAATGGTTTGATCAAGTCATATTTGATAGAGAATATGAATGGGAAGGTGTTTTAGATATTGACATGCTTGTATATCATCTTGGAACCCTATTGACCATTGTATTTGAAAAGAAACTAAGAACCCTGTTGACTGTTATGAAAATACAGTCAAAGACAACTAAAATGTTAAGTATTGGAAGGTACAGAAGGTTGTTATGAATGGAAGGATGATTGGGAAAGGTTTAGGGAACTAAGACAGACCTTATATAATTGATTAGAACCCTTTAAACAACCTATAACACTCCCATAAAAATTAATTAGCTCTCGGCCTGTGACTGTCCAAAGGAAAATCTTGAATTAGCTTCTAGCCCTCAAAATGAGTTTTAATGATTGAAACCTCTTGAAAATTTGTAATATGAACCATGAAGATGTTATAAAACTGTTGGAAGTGGTCTGAAGGTGCTATAGTATGGATAAGTATGGAAAAAGACAATTACCAAGTGAAGCTTAGGTGTATGTGAAGGAAAGAGCATAGGCCAATATAGGAAAAGTGAATTTCTCCAAAGAAGTGCAATAAAAAATGATTTATTCACCTGTAAGAGGGTAATGGGTATCTGGAATGATTCTTGGTTTGACTAGAAAGTCCGTACTTTACTCTAGACAAGGCATTTTGCACACAAGGAGGGCTAATTAGAACAGGGCATAAAGAAGGAAGTATAATTCCGTACAAAACAACCTTAAGATATTTTTTAGTATGTTATATAAGGGATTAATGGGTATCCATAAATAGTTTTACTTTCATTATTTAGTTAACCTATAAATATTTATGGCCAATAATTAGGGAAAACAGGGCTACAAGGAATGAATGATCTAGATAGGTCTGTATCAGTTTGTTGATGGTTTCAGAGCTATGTAAGGATAGTTTTCATCAGATTTATACCTTATTTAGTAAATTAATCATCAAAATTTTGGACACTAAATTCATATAACCTATGGACTACTTCGAATGGGTTTCAAACATTATCTATGCTTGTAAAAAAAGTCACCATGGTTATTCGTAAATGCATTTAATTTCATAACCTAAATTTAACATATCCAAATAATAATTTTCCTTTGCCTTCAATAGATGTTATTGTTTATTATACTATTAGGCATGAAATTTTATCACCTATGGATGGCTTCTTAGGATACAACCAAATTCCCATTGCTCCCAAAGATCAACATAAAAAAGCATTTACCATCAAATGGGGAACGTATCTTTATGTTAAAATGTTTTTTGGTCTCAAAATTTTTGGATCTACTTATTAATGTACAATGACTCATATTTTTCATTATCTCGTTCACAAAATTGTCAAAACTTATGTGGATGATCTCATTGCCAAATATAAGATTCATAAGACCCACCTTCATGATTTGGCTATCTTGTTTTGATCCATAAAAAATGATTAATCCCTGCTAATCAATATTATTGTAAACTCATATTATTGTAAATAAAATGAATTGACTTTTATTTTAATTTGAATGTAAAATTAACTAAACAATTCTGAATGATTATTTTTGTAAACTCATATAATTTTATTATTTAGTTAAAAAAAACATTCAATTCACCTTTTTGTTCTCTACAAATAGTCTCTTAATTAAATTTAAGTAATTAAATTCCAAATATCAATAATAATTAACAATAGATATACTGATGGAAAACTAAAATAAAATAATAAAATAGAGACCAGAGATTATTTATGAGGTTCACTAATTCGCTACGTCATTAGCTTCATTTGAATCATTCCATTTAAATAAGATGTAAATACAATGATTAAAATGTACATCCCTAAATAAATTGTAATTAGTTGATCAACCTCTAAATAACTTTAATCACAGATCACAAATATCTTTCATTTCTAAAATGATCACTTGCAAATATATATCTCTAAAATGGGAAATTTCTCTCTTCAAGGAGGCAAACACTCTCAAAATTTTTATGAATTACCTTCTAGTTTTCAAAAATTCCTCTTTGTAATTTACACAAATTAACAAAATATTCTACAATAGGCAAAATAGCCTCAACTGAGCTATTCCAAAATTCTACCCTTGTACAAAAAAATACAATTTTTATTTCCTTTATTCTCTATTCTCAATTTCTAAATCATCATCTGTAATATAAAATGGAATAAAGTTAGAAATAGCCAACATTGGCTAAAAACCTTCATTTTTTAGTTAAACTCTAGATAGGCAGCATGAAAATAAGAAGGAATAAAATCCCATAATCTATAGGATGTTGGAACACCATACTTAAGTTATCAAAACACTTGCCCATAAATTACATTCCATGTAACCATTATCTTCACACCAAACTACCAACCATGCACAAGTCAAGTGGAGTAAATGGTGGAGACTTGCATGTTTAAAGTTTTTTTTGCTTCATAAAGATATGGGGTTTAAAAGAATTAAAATAAACCATTATCCACCTAATGTGCTCTACTTAACTCACCCACATCCCACAAAAGTGAAAATTCCACTTAATAGATGTTTTAAAATTTTGCCAACCATTGTAAATTGAATGGTCCATGTGGGAGGGGGAATAACATGTGTATGTGGATTTTAGCATAAAAAGGTAAGGGATATAATTTTGGACGTTAGTTTTTTTAAAAAAATTTCCCATATAAAACAAAGACCATTATTACCACATTCACCCCCCCATCCATGTTCCACATGGTTAAAAGGTAAAAGTGGGGATAATTAAAAGATGTATTGCGTAATGCTTTATCAAAATGGGATAAAGATGTAATAATATCCAATGGTATAAAAAATATAATAATAGGATATTAAATATATTTGTGAAAACATATCCCATGGTTATTAAAAACCATAAAATAGGATATTATGATTATTTTGAAAATGGAAAAATGGAGGAATTATAGTGGGAAAATAATTGGATGATGTGGAATAAATAAATTGGTGGCATTAGCAGAATTATATGGCTGGCAAAGTTGATAATGGGTTAATGTGGGTAAATGTCAGTTTGGTCCCACATCTACAACACAACACCTATTAGTATAAAATAATTCCAATATAAAAATTAATTATATAAACTCTTTATATATTTTTTTATCACATGTCGACTTTCCCATTGTGACACTTGTCTTTTCCACATTTTTACAAACCATATGAAAATCCTTTGGGTCAAACCTACCCAATAAGACCCTTTTGGTTCCTAAATGGTCAAGTCACTCTCTGAATCCACAAAAGGTTTAATCTGTAAAACATCACTATAAAATATCATGGTAACGATTCAAAAATCAAACTGAATCCTTGAAATGCTAGTAAAAGAAATATCTACCCAATATCAAATTGTAGATAGAAATAAACTACAAATACAAATATCACATCTTTAAAATGGTGAATCTGCTAAACACTGTAAAATGATCACCAAGTGCAACTACAAACCATTTTGTTGGTGTAATACATATACACACTAATTGTAACCATATTTAATAGTTATAAATAAATACCTAAAATAAATGAGGGACTTATAAAATATGAAAATATCATTCATGGATACAATTTTTTTTTATAATAATTATAATTACAAATGGTGCCTAAAAAAGGGTCTTATAAGCCTCTATTTATATAATGTAAAAGATAACATATATATCAAAATGCAAATTTTGTCAAAATAGATATACTGACCTTGCCCCATATAATCTGCATATACTACTATGAAGGTTTAAAAATGAAGTTTTCCCAAAAACCCAAATGTGAGAAAATAATCCAAGTATGATAACCCTATCCCTTGGCTTTTCTCTACAGGTTACTCCAATAAACCAAATTCAAATCTTAAATCATTTGAGAATATCTCCAAGTTTATACATGACTTAATTCCTTTATCAATGCATCAAGAACTCAAAAAATTATTAATGAGAAAAATATAGAGATTAGCAAAATGACAAATATGAGAAAATAATCCAAGTATGATAAACCTATCACTTGGATTTTCTCACAGCTAATAGCTCCAAAAATATGTTTAGAACTAAAACATATTCCTTTCAAATGGAATCCCAAAAACTACTTTGAACATCTACATGCTAATAAATAAACACAACTATGTAAATATGAAATTAAGGAGTTTCTTACCAACCCAGTTTATCACATTTTCCTATTTAGGTGGTTTAATTTCCTCAGTGAATACCTAAGTAGCTGCATGGGCCATATCTAAAACTGTTGGATTTGAAACAACTTCCTATTTGCTTACAGATGCATCATTCTTCATGGATGTCTTATTGTAATACTTAAGATGTAGTTGTGGATACAATACCTAACATTTATCATTTCTATGACCACTTAGATTATAATGAGTACAATGATTATTACCCATTTGTTTCTCCTTAGAAAACATAAACATCCTAAGAGTTAGTTTTCTTTCCAACATAAGGAAACACAATGATTATTTAATCCACAAAAATTGCATGGATATTTACACAAAAAATCCTATGATAATAAGTCCTTATTTTCATAGTTGAAATATACATTGGAATATTTACCATTTTTTTAGTACTAGTGAAAGTATGAGAAGGTGAAATGATTTTACCTTTTTGAAATCATGTCTGCACACATCTTTTTGTGGGGATGGACTTTTATTTCTCTACATGGTATCACTATATAGGATTAGTGACTTGAACAATTTGTTATTGGAAGCTTGTCTTCCTTTAGATATTCTGGAATTTTTCCCAGCTTTCATTTTCTCACTAGTATATCCCAAACCTGCAAAATGAGGTCTATCCTCTACCTGAATGGGGTTAGGATTTCCTTGGCCATATTTTCCATTAAATCCCATTTTATCTAATGGTTTAGACCCAATACCCTTGGTATTTTTTCTAAAAACACCATAAGCAATATCTAAAACTGAATGAGAGGAAGTACCATATGAGGACTTACTTACAGTGTATTCATCTGTCATTGTCCCTGCATCTGATGTGGAAGGCAAATATTTTAATTGTTCACCATTATGTAATCTTGCCAAGAACTCATCCTTAGCTTGCAACTCAGTTTTTAACTTTTCAACTTCCTCTTTCAAGGAATAAAATTTTGATCTCAAGAGAGAGTTCTCTTATTGAATCTATTGATTATATGACTCAAGCTCATCAAGTATATCTTGGTTGGACAACTTTCCCATGGTTTCTTATTCTTGTAAACAACTTGTACTTCTAACACTACAAATGGAGTAAACAAGTCTATAATAATCCAACCAATATTGAAATTGAATTCAAATTTTTATACAATCAGAATCTAATCCCTACATTCTAACTGCTCTATACCAAACTAATCTATAAATAGTAATTAGCCCTTGCTAATCAATACTATTTATTTAAAATGGATTTTTAAAAATAAGTCATTTTTTGAAAATTTATTTAAATCAAAAGAATTGACTTTTATTTTAATCTGAATGCAAAATTAACTAAACAATTATGAATGAGTATTTTTGTAAACTCATATAATTTTATTAATTAGTTGAAAAAACATTCAATTCACCTTTTTATCCTCTGAAAATAGTCTCTTAATTAAATTTCAATAATTAAATTTCAAATATCAATAATAATTAAAAATAGATGTACTAATGGGAAAATGAAATAAAATAATAAAATAGAGACCAAAGATTGTTTATGGGGTTCACCAATTGGCTATGTCCATGGGCTCATTCAAACCATTCCATTAAATAAGATGTAAATACAATGATTAAAACTCATATCCCTTAATAAATTGTAATTGGTTGATTAACCTCTAAAGAACTCTGATCACAAATCACTAATATGCTTCATTTCAAAAATGATCACCTACAAATATATATCTCTAAAATGGAAAATTTCTCTCTGTTCAAGGAGGCAAACACTCTTAAAAGGTTTATAAACTACCTTTTGGTTTTCACAAATCCCTCTATGTAATTTACATAGATTAATAAAAAATTCTGCAATAGGAAAAATAACCTCAACTGGGCTATTCCAAAATTTACCCCCATATAAAAAAATATAATTTGTATTTCCTCTATTATCTATTCTCTATCTCTAGATCATCATCCATAATATAAAATGAAATAAAGTGATTAATAGCCAACATTGGATAATAACCTTCATTTTATGGTTAAACTCTAGATAGGCAGCATGAAAATAAGGAATAAAATCCCATAATACATGGGATGATGAAATGCCATATTTAATTTATCAAAATACTTGCCCATAAATAACATTTCATGTAACCATTATCTTCCCACCAAGCCGCCAACCGTGAAATAGTCAAGTGGATAAAATGGTGGAGACTTGTGTGTTTAAAGTTTGTTTAAGCACTTTATAAAGATATGAGGTTTAAAAGAATTAAAAAAACTATTATCGACCTAATTTTCTCCACTTAACCCACACACATCCTACCAAAGTGCAAACTCCACTTAATAGATGTTTTAAAATTTGCCGACCATTATAAATTGAATGATCCATGTGGGAGGGGGAATAATATGTGAATTTTGAGTTTAGCATAAAAAGGTAAGGGATATAAGTTTGGACTTTAGTTTTCTTTTTTTTTAAACATTTCCCATTTAAAACAAAGACCATTATTACCACATTCACCCTCGATGCCCCCACTCCCTCCCCTGCCCCCTCCCATGTTTCACATGTTTAAAAGTAAAGTGGGGATAATTAAAATATTTATGGAATAAGATTTTATTAAAATGGGATAAAGGTATAATATTATCCAATCATATAAAAACCATAATAATAGGATATTAAATGGATTTGGATTTAATTTGAAAACATATCCCATGGTTATTAAAAACCATAAAATAGGATATTAGGATTATTTTGAAAATGGGAAAATGGAGGAATTATGGTGGGAAAATATTGGATGATGTGAAATAATAAATTGGTGGCATTAGTAGAATTATATGGTTGGCAAAGTTAATAATGGGGTAATGTGGGTAAATGTTGGTTTGGTCCCACATCTACAACACAACACCCATCAGTATAAAATAATTCTAATATAAAAAGTAATTGTATAAACTCTTTATATTTTTTGTCACATGTCAACTTTCCCATTGTGACACTTATCTTTTCCACATTTTTTCAAACCATATGAAAATCCTCTAGATTATTTTTGATTGAATCATCAAATATAAAGTTAGACTCAATCCCTTTAAATGTGTTTTCAAGGTTATTTATGGTAAACTTCTAGGTTTTATAGTCTCCCTATGAGGCATTGATGTCAATCCAAATAAAATCAACACTATTATCAACATGCCTACTCCTCATTCCACTCTAGACATATGAATATACATAAAAAAAACTCAAGGAAATTCACTATTTTGTTTTAAAAATGGCTTACCATATTTATTCCATTAATTCCCTTCTTAAAAACTATAATGCTCTAGAATGCACATATTCATGCCAAAAAACATTTGACAACATGAGATAATCTTTGGTTCATCCTACCATTATTCTTCCACCTTCAATTGATCATCCATTAAATCTATATATGTCCTCTTCCCCCATATTAGTTGTGAAAATTCTCACCTAACAATGAGATATTGGTAGAGAATATGCCATCTATTATATTAGCCAAGGGGTAATCAATTATGAAAAATGTTATAAAAAATTAGAACATGATTGTCTTGTTATCTATTTCACAACTAAAAAACTCCATCAATATATGCCCTATTAAACTACTTATGTCATTATCCATTATAATCCAATTCATCATTTCTTATCCAAAGATTTCTTACCTAGTAATAAAATTGAAAAATGGATGGTTCTATTGATGGATTTTGAACATCGAATTGTTACACAAAAATCTATCAAAAGATAAGTTATCATAGACCAACTTGCGATGTCTTCCCTAATATATATAAATCAACTTCAAGATACCCTTCATGATGAATAAATTATTTATATTAAAGGTCTTAACCAATCAATATCACTCAAATATTATTTTCATAACTTCACTATTTCTACTCGTTTTCACTTTTAACATTCAGAAGAAATAAGAAACTAAAGAGAATGGTCAGGGGTTTGTACGTACCCAGATGAAGTTGTGCACTGTATCTAGACATTGTAGGAGCTCCTCTTTGGCTATGGAGGAAGACACCTGTAGAGAGAAAGACTCCAACACAAAAAATGTTAGATAGATATATGGTGGACTGCCAAGCAAAGCTCAGTCCCAGAAGTGTAGAAACTTCCTTACAGGATGACAGTCCACTTTTTGATAAAAAGAGTGTCAGATAAAGAAATAATAATGACTTAAAGAAAGAGAAATAGATAATGTGTACCTGATTCCTAAAATCTATCTGTCATAGTCACCGATGTCGGTTAGTCTGCCATCGTCGGTTAGTCAATGTTGCCGACGTCGGCTAGGTTGTCACCATCGGTTGGTCAATGATGCCATCGTCAGTTATGTTGTTGATGTCGGTAGGGGTAATTGTTCTTAGATGGGTCTCAGGGTTATGTCTGTGGTTGATAAAAGGATTCTGTGGGTTTAAAAGGTCTGTGTAAGGTTATAGGGAGATGAATAAGGTCCGGAGAAGGACAAAGGTAGAGGATAGGTTGTTAGAAAGGGTAAGGGTAAGAAGATGGCTTTTCAGCCTCTCCAGGAAGATATTTTGGTTGGGTCTGGTTGATTGTATTTATAAATAGTAAATAGACATTAATTACTACTATATTCTAAACACTAAAATAAGAGGCAAAAGAATACTTAGCTCTTGCTTGGTGGAGAGCTAGAGGTGTTGAAGGCTTGTCCTTGTGTGGCTGCCATTGAGTCCTCATGCAATGTTTCTAACTGGAGTGATTGGTGTATAGTCTCTGAAGCTTGGAGAGCATTAGTCAAAGTCTGATGTTTGATGTGTGTTGATAGCTTAGAGTCTAGGTGGAAGAGAGAGAGAGCCCAAGAGGAAGTTGATTCGTGATTCGTGATTCCAAATTCATGATTAGCCATTTTGAGGGTTAGAACTCGGTTTAAGTAAACTGACATCAGTGATCCCATTGGCATCGGCTGACAGTTGACCAATGTCGATGGCTAGAGAATAGGTAAAAGGGATATTTTTAGCCCTTTACCTGTTTCTCTATCCGTCGAGTGTATTTGCCATTGGAGAATGGTCAAATGATGGGGTTATTGTGCATGAGTGTTGGTTAGAAGGTTGGAAAGGAGTGAGAATAGGTCATAGGTAAATGACTTAGTCTCAAGGTGAGTCATAGGGTAGGAAATGGTCCAAGACGAGGTGTCCAAGGCGAGGTGTCCTAGGTGAGGTGTCATAGGTGAGGTCATAATTTAAAAGAAATAGTTTATTTTAAATTAATAAGGTGTGGGTTAGGACCAAGGGGAGTCGACACAATTTTGGTGTCGACATTTGCCCCTTTTTGTCTTGTTGGTTATTTTTGATGAACTGCAAGACAAAAATAGGAGTAAGTTGCCCCATGTATGGGATAAGGTGTAGGTTTCCCCAGGTATGGGACGAGGTCTTTTTTGTCTTGTTGGTTGTTCTGATGAACTGTAAGACAAAAATAAGGTGTTGTTGCCCCAGATATAGTGATGAGGTATTCAAAATATTTCTACTCATTTTTTCTTTTTACATTCAGAAGAAATAAGAAACTAAAGATAATGGTCAGGGGTTTGTACATACCCAGATGAAGTTGTGCACCGTATCTAGATGTTGTAGGAGCTCCTCTTTGGCTGTGGAGGAAGACACTTGTAGAGAGAAAGACTCAAACACAAAAAATGTTAGATATATGGTGGACTGCCAAGCAAAGCTCAGTCCCAGAAGTGTAGAAACTTCCTTACAAGATGACAGTCCACTTTTTGATAAAAAGAGTGTCAGATAAAGAAATAATAATGACTTAAAGAAAGAGAAATAGATAACATGTACCTAATTCTTGTAATTTGTTTGTCATAGTCACTGACACCAATTAGTCTGTTGTCATTGATTAGTCAATGTTACCGACGTCGGTTAGGCTGCCGTCATTGGTTGGTCAATGATGCCATCATTGGTTATGCTGCCGACATCGGTAGGGGCAATGGTCCTTGGATGAGTCTTAGGGTTATGTCTATGGTTGACAGAAGGATTTTGTGGGTTTAAAAGGTCTGTGTAAGGTTACAGGGAGACGAATAAGGTCTGCAAAAGGACAAAGGTAGAGGATAGGTTGTCAAAAAGGGTAAGGGTAAAAGCATGGCTTTTCAGCCTCTCCAGGAAGACAATTTGGTCAGGTCTGGTTGATTGTATTTAGAAATAGTAAATAGACATTAATTACTACTATATTTTAAACACTAAAATAAGAGGTAGAAGAATACTTAGCTCTTGCTTGGTGGAGAGCCAGAGGTGTTGAAGACTTGTCCCTATGTGGCTGTCATTGAGTCCTCATGTAATGTTTCCAACTAGAGTGATTGGTGTATGGTCTCTGAAGCCTAGAGAGCATTAGTTGAAGTCTGATGTTTGATGCGTGTCGATATCTCAGAGTCTGGGTGGAAGAGAGAGAGAGCCCAAAAGGAAGTTGATTCATGGTTCGTGATTCTAGATTTGTGATTAGCCATTTTGAGGGTTAGAACTTGGTTTAAGTAAACTGACGTTGGTGATCCCACTGGTGTTGGCTGATAGTTGACCAACGTCAGTAGCTAGAAAATGGGTAAAAGGGATATTTTTAGCCCTTTTCCCATTTCTCCATTCGTCGAGTGTATTTGCCATTGGAGAACGGTCAAATGATGGGGTTATTGTGCACGAGTGTTGGTTAGAAGGTTAGAAAGGAGTGAGAATAGGTCATAGGTAATTGACTTAGTATTAAGGTGAGTCATAGGGTAGGAAATGGTCTAAGGCGAGGTGTCCAAGGTGAGGTGTCCTAGGTGAGGTCATAATTTAAAAGAAATAGTTTATTTTAAATTAATAAGGTGTGGGTTAGGACCAAGGGGAGTTGACACAATTTTGGTGTCTACATTTGCCCCTTTTTGTCTTGTTGGTTGTTTTTGACGAACTGCAAGAAAAAAATAGGAATAAGTTGCCCCAGGTATGGGATAAGGTGTAGGTTGCCCCATGTATGGGACGAGGTCTTTTTTGTCTTGTTGGTTGTTCTGATGAACTACAAGACAAAAATAAGGTGTTGTTGCCCCAGATATAGTGATGAGGTATTCAAAATGTTTCTATGCATTTTTTCTTTTTACATTCAGAAGAAATAAGAAACTAAAGATAATGGTCAGGGGTTTGTACGTACCTAGATGAAGTTGTGCACCATATCCAGACATTGTAGGAGCTGCTCTTTAGCTGTGGAGGAAGACACCTGTAGAGAGAAAGACTCAAACACAAAAAAATGTTAGATAGATATATGGTGGAATCCCAAGCAAAGCTCGGTCCTAAAAGTGTAAAAACTTCCTTACGGGATGACAGTCCACTTTTTGATAAAAAGAGCATTAAATAAAGAAATAATAATGACTTAAAGAAAGAGAAATAGATAATGGATACCTAATTCCTAAAATCTTTCTATCATAGTCACCGATGCCAGTTAGTCTACCATCGTTGGTTAGTCAATGTTGTTGACGTCAGTTAGGCTGCCACAGTCAGTTGGTCAATGATGCCATCGTTGGTTATACTACCGACATCGGTAGGGGCAATGGTCCTTGGACGAGTCTTAGGGTTATGTTCATGGTTGACAGAAGGATTTTGTGGGTTTAAAAGGTCTGTGTAAGGTTGTACGGAGATGAATAAGGTCCACAAAAGGACAAAGGTAGAGGATAGGTTGTCAGAAAGGGTAAGGGTAAGAGGATGGATATTTAGCCTCTCTAAGAAGACAGTTTAGTTGAGTATGGTTGATTGTATTTAGAAATAGTAAATAGACATTAATTACTACTATATTTTAAACACTAAAATAAGAGGCAAAAGAATACTTAGCTCTTGCTTGGTGGAGAGTCAGAGGTGTTGAAGGCTTGTCCCTGTGTGGTTGCCGTTGAGTCCTCATTCAATGTTTCCAACTAGAGTGATTGGTGTATAGTCTCTAAAGCCTGGAGAGTGTTAGTCAAAGTCTGATGTTTGATGCACATCGATATCTCAGAGTCTAAGTGGAAGAGAGAGAGAGCCCAAGAGGAAGTTGATTCATGATTTGTGATTCTAGATTCGTGATTAGCCATTTCGAGTGTTAGAACTTGGTTTAAGTAAACTAACGTCAGTGATCCCACCAGCGTCGACTGATAGTTGACCAACGTCGGTGGCTAGAGAATGGGTAAAAGGGCTATTTTTAGCCCTTTACCCATTTCTCTATCCACTAAGTGTATTTTCCATTGGAGAACGGTCAAATGACGAGGTTATTGTGCATGAGTGTTGGTTAGAAGGTTGGAAAGGAGTGAGAATAGGTCATAGGTAAATGTCTTAGTCTCAAGGTGAGTCATAGGGTAGGAAATGGTCCAAGGTGAGGTGTCCAAGGTGAGGTGTCCTAGGTGACATCATAATTTAAAATAAATAGTTTATTTTAAATTAATAAGGTGTGGGTTAGGACCAAGGGGAGTTGACACAATTTTGGTGTCTACATTTGCCCCTTTTTGTCTTGTTGGTTGTTCTTGATGAACTGCAAGACAAAAATAGGAGTAAGTTGCCCAAGGTATGGGATAAGGTGTAGGTTGTCCCAGGTATGGGATGAGGTCTTTTTTTGTCTTGTTGGTTGTTTTGATGAACTGCAAGACAAAAATAAGGTGTTGTTACCCCAGATATAGTGATGAGGTATTCCCCCTCAAAGCAGAAGTTGAGGGAAGGTAACCTGATATTGGGTGCTAATTTGATAAGCAGTCGATGGGTATGGTGAAGTTTGAGTGTGAATGCTGCAATAGTTGTGATTGTGCGTATACCACTTCACATGATAGATAGGTCAAATTGTCATAGTCAAGGTTGAGGAGTGGTAAAATAAAACTAGGCCCCAACATTTAGTCATAGCTGATTGGGTTAAATGATCATAACTATAGCTCTAATGGTCATCGTGTTTCAAGTATCTTGGGCTTAGGAAGTGCTCCTGGAAAACACAAAAATGTCACAAGTAGTGGGGATCAACTTGGGCAAGATCCAATACTTGTGAGGGTTGTAATGTGAGGTGTGCACAATTTTGCTAACTATTCGTGAGGTAGCATACATGCAATCAAAACAACTAAGGTAGAGTTGTCTCAAAAGTTTTTATTGTCTGAGGAGATAGTCGTGATCTCCAAAGTGGTTGGTCAAGCTGGGTTGAGATATAAGTGATCTCAAATGTTGTTTATTGTGGTCAGGGAGATGTGTGTGATCTCTAATGTGCCCCATGAGAAGTCGAAGGTGACTTCTACAGTGCCAGGGCTAGGTGATTGGGTATGATTTTGAACTAGGTTTAGTCATGGTTAAAGGTTATATGGTTGGTCCATCAGGTTGATGAATGAATGAATGTGGCTGAGCTAACCCTAGAAGACATCATGTCATCTAAGTGCTACCTACATAGCCCCTATTTTAAGGGCCTCAGGCCAATGTAGTTCTCCCCAAAAGGGAAGAAGAGTCAAGGTTATGGATTGGGTTTGACTAGATTAAGTCATTGTTAAAGGATAAATGGTTTGTCCATTAGGTAGATGAACAAATGAATGTGGCTGAGCTAACCCCAGAAGACTTCGTGTCAACTGAGTGCTGCCTACATAGCCCATACGAGGGCCTTAGGCCAATGTAGTTCTCTTTGAAAGGGAGGAAGAGTCAAAGTGGTCGATAGTTGGTATTGGTCATGTTAGTGTTGTCAACATTTCCCATATGTGTGATGGTACATGCTTGAAATGATGAATGTATGATGATGTTACAACCTTTTCCATATTATGTGATGGTGTATTCTATAACATTGGTTATATGGTCTTTCATTTTTAGCAATTTTTCATATTGGTGATGGTGTATGCTAAAAATAGAATGAGTATATTTATGCTTCAACAAGTTTTCATATTAGCGATGGAATATGCTTGACATAAATTGTGTATGGTTGATAATTTCCATGTGTATTATTTTCCATAAAAACTAGTGTAAATGGACTATGATAATGTTAGTGGTCTGAAAAAGGTTTGGTTTCGTTTGGTTTGGTTAGGTCTGGTTAGATAATGATTGTGTTATATGTGACCAAAGTGTGTAAGAAGTGAAAGGCGCATTGCTCTTTCACTGACAAGGACCATAATGATGGCATAGATAAGGTTTTTGCAAACAAAAGCCCCATTCATGCATTACATCATTAACCATTGGTTTGTGTTAGAGAAGTAGTTGAATCACTTGACATTAAGTGAGCTCAAAATCCCTTGAGTATGTTGGGGTGATAAGTGTGATTATGTGATATGAGAGGATGGGGTAACCCTTTTTGGCAGGAATAACCTTGCCCCTTTTATAGGTGACCATGAGAATGACTATAGACAAGTCCATGACTTAATAGTTTGCAGACTAATTAATGCGGGAAGTGTACTTGACGATGTTTTGTTTTATGGTCATGTTGTGCTGTGTATGTAGCAAAATTTAGGCATAGCCATCCTTCGAGGGAATGGTCTATATTGTGCTTTATATGTTTGGAATTATTGATAGCTGTCCTTCAAGGGAACAATCTATTAATTTTAGCAATGATGTAGCTATCCTTCGAGGGAGCAGTCTACACTTATAGTTTATGACCTTTTGGTAGGCATCCTAGTTGTATGTTTTTTGACTAAATTTTTGGTCATGGACTGGACTATAGAGGTTTAAGGGTTCCCTTTTATTAGTACAAAGCATTCATGCTTGACAAAAGGGTTAACTAATGTTGGGAAAAAGGGTTGAAAGGAATAGGAATGATGATGATGGGGGTTGCTCAAGGGATGAGCTCAAGTTAAACATCAAGTGAATGATTACTTGACTAACAATAGAATGGTCATAGATGTAAGGCATTAAAGGGCTCAAGTTTTGGTCAGCCTTCAAGAGAAGACAGATGATAAGTCCCTGATCCATGCTTGTGTAAGGTTCGAGTCAATTAGGAGCAAACTTGCCCTGTTTGCTTCTTTCCAAATTGGTCACATGTTGGTCTTATGTAGGGACGAGATCTCTGATTTTGAAATCTCACTCTTTCAGATTATGGTTGTAGGTGGGGTTTGGTCGATGTTGCATGTGAAGTCAGTTAGTAGGTTGTTGGCATTTTGTATAATGTCAAACATAGTTGTTGCAGTCTTGGTTAAGAGTGGGCCAATAATAGCCCAAGTGGTAGATGTGCTTGGCAACTAAATTACCGCTAAAATGTTCCCCATAAATCCCATCATGGGAAGTCTTAGTGGTTGTTAGGCATTGGATAAGGAGGCTGTCTAGACCTCGTTTGTAGAGAAGTCCCCTTAGCATGGTGTAGCAAGTAGTGTTTTTGATAAAATTTCATCGTGAATTGCTAGAGAGATTAGGAAGCATGATAGAATATGTTAAGTAGTCAACAAGTCACTTATACCGAGCATTATGTGGACTAGAGAGGCTAGGAGGAATTTTCCCCAGAGATGATGGTTGAGACATGTCCAAGATAAAAATCTTGGGTTGTGTTGTTAGAGAGGTCTTGATGAATACTGGATATGTTAAAGGTGTAGAAGTCTAGTCTTTTCTTTTATTCTTCACAATTTGGGGCCTAGTGGCCACATGAATAGTGTTGATTTCAAATAAAGGAGTGGAAAGAGGTAAAGGGACCATAGTCTGATGATGGGCTCTCGATTTAGGTGAGGATGTTTGAGAGATATGAGATGGTGTCGATGGTTTGTTGAAAGGGTGGTCGAGAGGATCCTTAATGAAAAGGGTGTCCTTTTTTAAGTATTGATGAATGATAGCTTTAAGAGTGCAACAACGCTCAGTGTCATGTCCAGGTGTGTGATGATACACACAAATTTTAGTGTCGTCAAACCAAGATGGTTTTGGTCTGAGAGGTTGGAATAGTTTAAGAGGTGGGAGACTGATGTGAGAAGACTGCAACAATTGGCGTAACAACAAAGTATAGGAACCCGCTAGTGGGTCTGCGTGCTTTGTTCTAGTAGGTGTTGACAACTCTTGTTTAGGAGTTGTAGGAGGAGGTTTTCGTACCATCTTTTTGTTTGGTAGTGTAGCCACACATGTAGATGACACTTTTGTGGTGAGATGTGTTGGATGTTTTGGAAGAGGTATGTTTTTGATGGGTAAGGGGATTAATGGACATGATTTATTTTTATTAGATATCAGAGTTGGGAGTATTCCTATTAAAGTAGATGGATGTGGGCCCAAAATAGAGGGCAATGATGATGGTGGGGGAGGAGTTCTCTGGTGTGGTTTAGTAGCCTTCTTTGGTTTAATGCGAAGACCACTATTGTGCGAGGTGAGGTTCAAGTCTACCTTCACTTGTGGGTAAGTGAGGTTTGATATAGGGTGAACACTGAGAGATTTAATCTATTTCAGCATAGTAGATGCTTGTGAGGATTTGGATGAGGTTACGTGTTCCTCTCTCAATAGAGAAGGGATTAGAGATTTTGGCTCTTCACTTGGATAGAGCGTAGGAATGGTCATGGCTTCCTCGTGTGGTTGAGGAGCGGGGAAAATATGATCACCCATTGATGATAAGAAGGATGAGGGCGAGGCCATCGGCGTTGGTGCTGTCAAGGCATCCTCTAATATGGGAGAGGTCAAAATAGCCTCTCCTACATGTAGAAGGGGGCTGGATGGAGAACTATCCTCTAGTTGTGGAGGACAAATAAGAGAAGAAGGCTCTTCTACCTGTGGTGGACAAATAGGAGAAGAAGGTTCTTCTACATGTGGTGGAAAAATAAGAGAAGAAGGCTCTTCTACCTTTGGTGTAAAAATAGGAGAAGAAGGCTCTTCTACCTGTGGTGGACAAATAGGTTGATTAACCTCTTCAGACTGTGGGAGAGGTTGCTTAGAAACCATGTCGATCATGCGTATGTTACACTCTTGAAGGTCATCGACTATGGTCTGAATATTATTGTGATTTGGGGGATGGTTAGAGAATGGTTGTCTAAAGACATCTATGTTTTGGTTAGCCATCATGTTTGGGTTATCCAAAACAAGATCCCCCTTGTCTAGCATGTCTTGGATAATGTTTTTGAATGTTTTGCAGTTGTTTATGTCATGACCATTGACACGATGATAATTACGAAAGTCATTTTCCCTATACCATGTAGGGATGGCTTTTGTGGGGTCAAATTGTGGTGGTCAGATTTGAGGGAGATTGAGGACCCCTTGCTTGACTAATTTATCCAACACGAAAGCGTATGATTCTCTTATTGGAGTGTATTGACGCTGTATATTCTGTTGTTGGAATTGTCTTGTGATGTATTCTAATGTGGAGGGCTAAGATTGGTTGGTTGTTGTTGAAGATGATGGTCTAAGGACCATAGTGTTTGCCACTCCTTTAGACTTGGAGTTGGAAGAAGATGGTTTAGAAGAAGAAGGGTCATTATATTTTGCGTTACTATGCAATTTAACCTTATCTTCTTTGACAGCACAAAGTTTAAGCTTTTTGGCCATGGTGAAATCTTCGTCAAATGTGCAGAATGTTTGGACCCACAAAGTGGATGAGATGTGCTTGGCACATGCTCTTGAAAAGATCTCAATGAGCTTAGTTTGAGGTAGTGAAAAGGAGAGTTGGTTGATCAATCCTCTTCAACGGGCAACAAAGTCAGCTATTGACTCATCGTCAATTTTTTTAATAAAATAGAGGTCTGTAATGGAGACCTTCTTAGTGATGTTAATTGAGAAACGGTCAAGGAATAGTTGGGCGAGTTGAGTGAAGGAAAAGAGTGAATGACTAGTAATAAAACTATACCAGTCAAGGGCAATGCCAAAAAGTGACATGGGGAATGTGCAAAGTAATAATGCATCATCATGGGATATAAGGTAGCAAGCGTGTCTAAATGCTCGTAGATGTTGCTGTGGGTCCTCTTTACTCTAAAAGTGAGTAAATTTGGGAAGTTCCCACTGGTTAGGATATGGTCGAATAGGGACCAAAGGATGGATGGGTTCATTATGGATTTGTTCATATGAAAGAACATTGCTTGAACTGGAAATGGATGTCTCAAGGTCAGACATCTTATCCATCAGCATCTTGATTACATTAGTTGGTGGATTGGTAGGTGGGGCACTCCCTAGGTTGTAAGGTACTTGGAAGGTGTTGTGAGGGGTGTATGATGTACTTGGTTGTGTTTGTGTAGGCTCAACATATTGGTAGTTTGTCATAGGGACTAATGTTGAGGTCAAGGGGGGTTATGCCATGAAGCTGGAAGACACAACTTGACTAGGTGCCACCAAAGGTGGTTGAGTGGCGACAACACTTATTGAAGGGTAGATGGTCACTCCCACGTTTATGGGTGCAAGAGTGGGTGGAGTATAGATAACCATGTTATGAAAATGTGTAGAACTTGGTTGAATTGCTTGTCGTTGAGGGGGTAATAAAACCCCAGTGGAAGTAGGTCCATAAATAGGTGAGGAGGCCAAATCTTGAGTATTAGCCATGGTTGGGTTAATAGTTGAGGTAGTGGCTTGAATGGTCATAGGTTGGGTAGCAGACACTGTCGATATAATTGCCGCTTCAGTTAAGGAGGTTGGCATCCCATAAATAGGGGTACCTGAAGGATCTCGCACTTGGATTCTCAAGAGATAGTGTTGGAGAGCCTTGACATTAAGGTCAAAGAATCTCTTCAAGTCTTGATCCCCTTTGGGAAAAATTGAAGGTTGATTGGAGGTTGGTTGGATAGGAGTACGCTTAGTATCTAACATATACTCCATTAAGGGACTTGTTATGAAGGGAGAAAGTGGAAGTGGTTATTGCCTTGTGTGGTCAACAAGAGTTTTGGCTTGACTACGTGTCAAAACCATTCAAGGCAAAATATGTTCAGGTTCTAAAAACTATGTATTTCAATTTCAGAAAACCCAAAATGTGTGTTTAATAGCAAAAAAGTTGGGTTTTAAGCTCGTTGTTTTGAAAATAAAATTGTTGACAGTGATCAACATCAGTGGAAAAACTGATGTCAGTGAAGATAAGTTGCCGACGTCAGTGGAAAAATTGATGTCGGTGAGGATATGTTGCCGATGTCAGTAGAAAAACTAATGTTGGTATCTGTGTGTTTCTAGAAACTCAAAAAATTGAAAGTTTTTGGAAAAAAAGAGATATTATGAGTTGTTTTTAGATCTCAAAATTATGCAAACTCACTAGCTCAAAAAACTAGATAAGAATAGCAGAAATGATGACAATAAGCAAACTCTAAACGTTAAATTCCTAACAATAAATTTTAGAGTCATGGTGGCTTATGCCGTAGAAGAATATGTTGGAAGTTGGGCTTTTAGAACGGGTCCTAAAGAGGAAGTCTAAAGCTGGTTTCAGGTTATGTTTTGGTGCTCAAAAGTTTGTGTTAAGTTCCATACATGGCCTGGTGCTAGGAGCTTTCTCCCCTCACTTCACAAGCCCAGAGCCGAGTTGGGTAGCTTAGCCAATATATACTTCACCTATAGTTTATACTCTGTCAGAGAATAGAGTGGGTCCTCCCCTTGGTGGTGAAATCTAAGTGGGATTGCCAGGTAGGGTAAGGTATCCACTAGGTGATGAAATCCTAGTTGAGCCTTGTCTCAGGTATGTTTATATGTTTGATTTTGTTAATGTGGTCAGGTTGTGTAACATATGTGCACTGTGATTTATTCATAATGCATTTTAATTACTAGATGAGAGGGCTAAGTATGCATTCAAGAAGAAATGAAATGCAATAGTGTTTTAACCCCAAATTGAGATGTTTTGTTTGGATGCAAACAAGTGAGGAAAAGGTTAAGAGCATGAATTTTCACTACTCTAAGATGCAAGGAAAAAGTGACAAGAAGAAAAAAGAAAGAAATTCTTTTTAACTTGTGCTTATGATTTCTTTCCAAAATAAAGAGACAGAAGAAGGATGCAAGAAGATAAAATTTCCTAATGCATCTATATGAAAGTTGATTTTTAGAAAAAAAAGAAATGAACCCAAGGAAAAATCTAGGGTCCCACCGAGCATGCCAGAATGTTTCTACTCATTTTCACTTTTTACATTTAGAAGAAATAAGAAACTAAAGATAATGGTCAGGGGTTTATACGCACCTGGATGAAGTTGCGCACCGTATCTAGACATTGTAGGAGATCCTCTTTGGTTGTGGAAGAAGACACCTGTAGAGAGAAAGAATCAAACACATAAAATGTTATATATATATATATATATATATATATATATATATATATATATATATATATATATATATATATATATATATGGTGGACTGCCAAGCAAAGCTCGGTCCCAGAAGTGTAGAAACTTCCTTACAGGATGACAGTCCACTTTTTGATAAAAAGAGTGTCGGATAAAGAAATAATAATGACTTAAAGAAAGAGAAATAGATAACATGTACCTGATTCCTACAATCTATCTGTCACAATCGCTGATGCCAGTTAGTCTACCGTCATCAGTTAGTCAATGTTGCTGACGTCGATTAGGCTGCTGTCGTCAGTTGGTCAATGATGTCATCATCGATTATGCTGCTGATGTTGGTAGGGGTAATGGTCCTTGGATGGGTCTTAGGGTTATGTCCAAGGTTGACAGAAGGATTCTGTGGGTTTAAAAGGTCTGTGCAAGGTTGTAGGGAGACGAATAAGGTCCGCATAAGGAAAAAAGTAGAGGCTAGGTTGTTAGAAAGGGTAAGGGTAAGAGGATGGCTTTTCAGCCTCTCCAAGAAGATAGTCTGGTCAGGTCTAGTTGAATGTATTTAGAAATAGTAAATAGACATTAATTACTACTATATTCTAAACACTGAAATAAGAGGCAAAAGAATACTTAGCTCTTGCTTGGTGGAGAGCCAGAGGTGTTGAAGGCTTGTCTCTGTGTGGCTATCATTGAGTCCTCGTGCAATGTTTCTAACTGGAGTGATTCGTGTATAGTCTCTAAATCCTGGAGAGCATTAGTCGAAGTTTGATGTATGATGCACATCGATATCTCAGAGTTTGGGTGGAAGAGAGAGAGAGCCCAAGAGGAAGTTGATTCATGATTCATGATTCCAGATTTGTGATTAGCCATTTCAGGGGTTAGAACTCAGTTTAAGTAAACTGATGTTGGTGATCTCGTAGGCATCGGCCGACAGTTGATCGACGTTGGCTACTAGAGAATGGATAAAAGGGCTATTTTTATCCCTTTGTCTATTTCTCCATATGCTGAGTGTATTTGCCGTTGGAGAATGGTCAAAAGATGGGGTTATTGTGCACGAGTGTTGGTTAGAAGGTTGGAAAAGAGTGAGAATAGGTCATAGGTAAATGACTTAGTCTCAAGGTGAGTCATAGGGTAGGAAATGGTCCAAGGTGAGGTGTCCTAGGTGAGGTGTCCTAGGTGAGGTCATAATTTAAAATAAATAGTTTATTTTAAATTAATAAGGTGTGGGTTAGGACCAAGGGGAGTCGACACAATTTTGGTGTCTACATTCACTATTGTTCTAGAAGCAAACAACCAAGAATAAGCTAACCCTATTCCTTCTACCACTAAATCTAAAGCAGTCATTGGAGAAGTACTAAAAGTTATAATTGACTTACATGAAGACACTTGGACACTTCACTTTTATGGTTCCAAATGCATTTAAGGAGCTAGGGTAGGTTATATCTTAACCAATTCATATGGTAAAATCATACCTCATGCATTTTAACTACCTTTTGATGTCATTAATAATATGGTTGAATATGAAGCTCTAATACTAGGCATGCAAGCTGCAATAAATTTAGACATCCCATATCTACACACTTTAGGCACCTCAAAACTCATATGTCATAAATTTAGTGGAGATTAAAGATGTAAAAGTGAAAACCTTATAAAAAATCATCAAATTTATACTACATTTCCTAAGAATTTGCCTCTTTCACCATCAAACTTATCCTATGAGAATAAAATGGTATATTTAATTCTCTTGATTCATCAACATCTCCATTTCACCCTTGTAAATTACTTCATGATTCTCAATTCCTTATTCAACTAAGGAAATAACCTTCTTATTTAAAAAATAAAAATGATTCTCTAATTTGTCACATAGAGGTTGTTACTATTTGTTAGAGCCCATACACAAACATAATTTAATTCATTGATCATCTTACTTACCCTCCAGAAGTAGATTCTCATGAAAAGACTCAAATTCACAAATAAGAAATTAAATATTTACTTAAATGTAGCATCCTCTATTATTTTAATGTAGAAAAAACTTCACTACATTGTGTAATGTTAGAAGAAGTTCTTGTCCTCCTTGAACAATTACATGGGGGCATTTATGGTGGTCACTATATTAGCTATGTTATAGCCCATAAATTATAGCATATGGGTTAATTTTTTCCTAATATTTAAAAATATTCCATTAGTTTTTATAGAAATTATAATCCTTGTCAAATTCATGATGATCTCATCCACTCCTCTCTATTCAAGCTCCAAACCTTGGAGTCTCTTTGGATATTCTCTATGTGGGGATTAGATATCATTCGCAAGTTACCTAGATCTCAAAATGGTTATGTGTTCATTATCAATACAATTGAATATTTAAAAAGAGGGTGGAATTCATGATTAATTTAACTAGTATTATCATTTACAAATTCATTCTCAATCAAATTAGCTGTCAAATTTCCTCAAACCATCATTTTTGATAATGGTAGCAACTTTAAAAATAAATATATGAAACAACTGTGCAAAATTCAAAATCACACATAAATTTTCAACACCTTGTCATCCTTAATGTAATGGATAAGTAGAATCCCTAATAAAATTCTAAACAAAATCTTACAAAATACTATTAGAGAATATTATATTGATTGGCATCTCCAACTTTATCTCACACTTTGGGCTTATCGCACTAGCATATGTACTACCATTGGATTAACACCTTATTTATTAGTATATGAGTCTGAATCAATTTTACCTCTAAAATTTGAGCTACCATCCCTATGCATTTATCTTCATAGTATTATTTCTGATGAAGAATTATGTGAGGCCCATCTTCATGATTTTTATTTACTTGATGAGTGATGTATGGTTAATTTACAACATAATCACCAATACACATCTCATATTACTAAATAACATAATAAAAAGGTTAAATTTTAAAATTTCAATATTGGTGACCTAGTCCTCCAATTAGATTATAAACATGACAAAGAAGGTAAGTATACCCAAAAAAGATGGGGTCCTTACCTTGTAAAAGACATCCTTGGTCCTAGTACTTATAGATTATAAACTAATGAAGGTGTTTAACCCTAAAATAGAATTTAAGTTGGTTGGATTTAGCCTTTGATTACTATTAAAGGGGTATATAAAAATGAAATAGTAAAAGGGTGATAATCAGATCTATAGTAGGCTAATTAGATTCTAAATTCAAATATAATCATATACTAAATTTATTATGATGAGATAGTCTAAATATGGAGAATATAATTATGCTAGATATAAAAATGATAAATAAGTGATGTACTTAGCTTGTTCTAATGATAATGTAGTTATGGATCTAGAATAGGAAAAAATTAGGTAAGGAGATTATAGAATAGTCATCAAATTTTGGCTTTGATACTTCTAGTCCTTTGGATAGTAATGTTAGCCTGGGATGGTTGCATCGATGCTAATGTCTAGGTTAGATGCTAGTGTCTTGTATGAAATACCTATTATAACATGATACAACCACCTAGATGCTTCTAGGTTTTTATTTGCCTTCACTCTGGTGGATTCAAATTTGGGTCATAGATAGTCACTCCTTGTAAAATGGTAAAGCCCTAGCTTTCCATATTCATAGTGACCTTGGAGGAAAATAGGTTAGTTATAACATGATGTTAAGATGGCCCCAAAGACCCCACTATTAGAAGGCACTGCCTACATAGCCAATATTTTAGAAAAGGGCCTCAGACTCATGTAGTTCTACTCTATATGTTAGCTTATGTGTGAATCATATAATATGTGTAAATAAAGTACAATAGTGATCTATCTTGTAACTTGGAAAATTAGGCTCTTGGGATGCTCTTTTAGTGCTTCATACTTATATATGTGTAGCCTCTATGATGGTACATAAATGGGAATAAATAGGGAAGCTTTTATTTAATTAAATTCTCTTTGAATGTTCTTTGGTCTTTTTACTAGGTGTCATAGGTGTGGAATGAATAAGGGTTAATATTGTATTTATATAAATCCATTTGGAGTAATAAATTTCATTAAAACACTTAGGCTAATCACTAATATACATTTCATTTACAAATTAGATGACTTTAGGTAACTGGGAACTTATGCCAAAATAGGACAGTAACATTGATGCTACTATCTTTTTTGGACATTAGTGTCCAGGGAGAAGGAAGGTATGTACAGGTTCATAACTTGTAGAGATGGAAGATAGGTACATTTTAAGCATTATACATAAGATAGAAGACCTAGATCATCAACATAAGACTATTTAGACTAAGATGTGTAGGTCAAAGGGCACAAAGATAAAGTAGATGTGAGATTAATAGAAGCGATAAAGGTAAATAACTAAGGGGAACAACCAAGGTATTATCTTTCCAAGTGTATAAGATAGGTGCTATATAATCATAAAATATCATCTACAGAAGGACATATTTTTAAAGAACAAACTAATGCTCAATTTTTAAATAAATATTTTACTTAAAATATTTACTATTTGTCACATATTCTATATCATGTACATACCTACACTTATTGCATGTTACATACAAAGATATCTAATGTGGAGCTTTACATTACTCTTATTAGCCTTAGTTCCTACCATGGGTCCTTTGTAATAGTTTTATTAATTTTATTTGGTTCATGAATTATATAATAAGACCATATATAAGACCTTGTCATCCTCATGAACATCTATTACTCAGTCCAATTTTCACTTCCCTTTTATTTTATGAATTTCAATATAAAACCTTGGATAGGACCAAGCCTTCCTCACAAAAACACCTTTGTATTTTCACCTACCTTGGTTTATCTTTTATGAGTTTTAGTGTAATATCTTGGCTAAGACTAGGCTTTCCTATTAAAATTTACAAAATACTTAAACTATCTTTAAACCAAAATTTTTTATTAGAAATTAAGGCAATGATTAAAGATTATGATTTCATACTCTCAAAATCAGTTATGTCTCTTTTGTGGTAACAAATTAAAACAAATTATTTTTGTAGGTTTACCTACAATTATCTCATTTCTTATGATAGAGACTCATGTTCAACTATCATTGTGTCATTTTCACAATTTCACATTTTTTGTGCTTTGAGGTAACTCAATCATTCCATGTTTACTCTCACCTCCCTTATATTTCATTCCACTTTAGGCACACCAAGGTTAGTTTCAAGATAAAATTATTATTTAACATGAAATTAAAATATTCCTAGACACCATATTCTCTAAGTTATTTTATTTAGGTATTAATTCTAAGTTTTCTAGTGATAGTCATTTTTAATGCACATGATTGGTTTTCTAAATCCGTATGGAGGGGGAATGAAAAATCCATAAAAAAAGTTAAAATACAAATCATTTCAAATAAAAGGAAATTATAAAAAGTATTATATAAAATTAAATGTTAAAATCATACTAAAATACATGATTATCAAGAACATATCCTATTTTAGTTGAAGCTCAAACTCCATAATTAGCCTCATAATAAAGTTGAGGTCTATTAGGGTGTGGTAGGATAGTAAACTGGGATAGGAGATTTAAAATTTTTATATAGTGATATCCACTTTCTCATTCAATTACCTAATATTCAAAGTAGAACAATGACTCTATAAGGTGTCAAGAGGAATGGGGAGCATATTATGGGAAGGTAGGTCTATTTTACTTTCCATGCATATAGCCTTCATGGGATGATATTTATACTTCACTAGATAATCTAAATTGGTTTATTTAAGGTAACTTATTTAGAGTGCTTAATGTAAAAAATATTCTTGTTTTTCCAAATTAATCTAAGTTTCTTGATTATGATAAGTATTTTATACCTTGGTATTACCTACATTTCCTCCACCACCCATTTCATGTTCCCCCTTGATAGGCAAGTTTGTTTCTAAACCTATTTCCCAACTTCTATATTAGCTATTATTCATCTCTTTTAAGACATGCTCATAATAAGTTTGTTTTGGTTTCTTCCATATTAAGAACAAAATTTATATCCTTGAGCAATGATGAATTAATTCTTTAAACTATTGCCTTATCATTCTCAGATTTCCTTGGTTTTATTTTAAATTATAAATAAATTTGTCACTCTTTTTGTAAACAATTTCATTCCGTTTATTCATTCATTTTTTCCATTGTTAAGTGAGTTTGGATTGTTACTTCTCATTCATCAATTTTTTTTACTTGACATTATTTTTACATATTTGATTAAATTTGGTTTATGACTTATTTTACATTGATGTTGTATCTCTTACTTTAGTTTCATGTATCATTGGTTTGATTTGGTTTATTACTTTTTTTTGATATTCAAGGTATCCTGCTCAACTTGGTTGCCATTAACACCAATGAGGACCTAGTGACCTGGCACACATAATGATGTATGAATGCAAGGTGAGTCTTATAGACTAAACCTTGAGCATCATACCTTCCCTTAAGGCTCATCATTATCAATTTACTCAGTTAGGATTCAAACTATGGTGTGTATGATGGAAACCATTTAACACACCTAGCCAGTCAAACCCATGGGGTCATGTTGTTAGTTTTCTTACTTAAGGTACATTTATTTGAGTTTTTTGGGAATTTAGTAGCCTTGGATTTTTGGTTAGAAAATTTATTATCATTTTATCCATCTTTCCCATGTATTTTGGTTCTAACTTAACATTTTTCACCCTATCTTTCCAATTATCCAAATGATTTATTCATATATGCAAAGTTAATTTATTTTGATTTCCTTATGATTGTTTATATTTTCTCTTTAATTTTGTATCCCCAGGGTTTGTCAAAAGTAGTTAATATGCCCTCTATGATAAATACTATAAATAAATCAAGAAACCATTCAGTGATAAAGGTAAGTCAAGGTATGTATATACTTTTAGTTATTTCAATTATTTCCTTACTATCATTTTAATTTATGTTTTGTGCTACACTTTATTATCTCAACATTATGTGTTGTTATGTTCTTTCTCAAAGCACCATCTCATGTTATAATTGTGTGACATGTGATGACTTTAGAATGGGGCATATGTATACACACAATATTTTTAAAATTTATTAGTTACTAATGTTTTCTCTCTTGTAAGAACCTATCGAGTCTCAATCTCTCTAAGTGTATACCATAAAGGGTTCATCAAGAAAGGGGTTGGAAGATATTTGGTGCTTCAAAATATTTTTGGCCCTTATACCATTACCTAAAACCACTATAAACTACTATTTTATAATTCACTAAACAATAAAAACTTGATTATATGCTGCCCTAAGTAATTCACCATCCAGAATAGCTTGTACCTAAGAAAATACCACTTTTATCCACTTTTTATACTATGTCAACCCAATCAACCTTGTTTTGAATTTAACACACATTACAGAACCAAGTCTATCAAAGATGACATAGTTCAAGTCCTAACAACTCTATTTTCCACCAAATAAGGTCAACCTAGCCAAGCTTGTTGGATAAATTTCTGAGAGGGTTTAGGGTCAATCCTTGGCTATAAATACACCCTAACTTAATTTTTAAAGAATCATTTAATTATATATCATTACAACTCATAAGTCTTCTTGTACTATTAATTAGAGGTTTCATTTTTTAGGTTTTTGCCTTGGATTATTAACACTTATATTTTGGAGGTCTTGGATGCATAAGAGATGTATTGTATCCTATATATGATCTATATTATGATCCTTACAAGGCATAAAAACCTCTTGAAAAGAACAATTGGCCAAGGGAGAGATTAAGGCATGACGGGTTCACTTCAACAAGGTAAGTATATTCCTAGCCCTTCATATTTTAATAAGTAGATTTTGTAGAAACTAATGGATTGAATTGCATATCTATTTACTTATATTACTTATATATTGTCTTGAATAGAATTATCTTTTCTTTTTTATTGTCTTCCCCATTTGTGACACATAGCTTGCATATTCATTTACTATATTATCTTGCATGTTTATTTAGTATATTAGCTTGTTTACTTTTATTATAGTCATAAGACCTATGTAGGGTTCTTATATGATGGGATTTGACTAGAGGCCTTATAAACCCATCCTTTTCTATTGTATGGTAAGATATCTCTTAGTTTAGTTTTAGTGGATCCATCATTTCTCATGATCCCAATATAACAAAGTATTTCTAAATGGATTGTTAGCTGATTACCTTCTCTGAGCTTAAATATTAATTATTAGGATAATATATAGATCTATATTATTTATATTACATACATATTCAACCTGGATGATGACTAAAATTTGACTAGCCAAAATTAACACAATCCAATAAATATGGATTTTTCCTAACCATACATCTTCTCACTCGAAAGCCTATAAATTTAAGTACCATCATCTATTATCATCATCCATCATCAAGATATTGAATTGATATCAAAATTAGTTTTTTCATCCGTTAAGAATCAAAAATATTACATCCTTACATTTATGAAATTCACTTTACATTTGGAGAACTAATTGAACATCCACATACATAATGGTAAGAGTAAATCAAAGTCAATCAAAGGAAAAGGAATTCACTTATGTTGGTAAGATGGAAGATAATTTATTTATTTTATCTTTTTATTTTTATTGTAGCTCTATCTGAGGTTTTAGATTAGTCTTAGAATAGGAAATTAATTATTTATTTGTTTCATAGTTGTAACTTATAATTTATAACTATCACACTTAATGTGGAATATCCACCTAGTTTATAGATCATATTGGTATTAATGTTGTTTTCACTTTTTATTTGAAAGGTTTTATAACATATTTCCACATTGTGTTAAATATTACTTCATGTTTTTTTATTGATACAAAGTGTAATTTTATTTTTTGTAAGATTTCAATCATGAGTAAAGCTTTTAAGATAAAAAAACATACTAGAGCTTGAAGATACTAACCATAAAATTTAAAAGGAGATGTGATAACACTTGGAAGATGATAATCAAGATCTTCAAGATTTATTGGTAAGAACATATAATTTATCATGGGTATCATTGAATAGTTATGATAGAGTTTCAAACCAAAAAAGAGATGTTGGAAAAGTTCTAAGATGGTGGTGAAGGAGTGAAAGAGAGAGAAGAGTCTACCATGCAAAATAGACCATCCTATATTAATAATTCACATACCATGATTGAAGTGTGAAAAGTGTGTACTCTACCTTATTTTTTTTCTTTTCATTAAGATCTAGATGCTTCATTTGGTAAATTTGATAAGTATACTAAGGAATTTAACTCTAAGTTGCTAACCAGTATGATTTATGATGGAAAGTGCTTTGGCATCAATGTCCAAGGAAAGACTAATCCCATAAAGGTTGAGGAAAGGCCTCAATATAAATGTTTTAGATATGTTTCTGATTAATATAAACCCACCTTTAGAGGCTAGTATGGAATACATCCATGAACATAGTAGGAGGTCTAGGTCTCCAAAAGTCAACACAAAAGATGCTCAAAAGAAGAAAAACACATGAAATATCAATAATAGAACCAATCCCCAATCATAAGATGGTCTAAGTTACTAGAAATACATTCCAAATAGATACAACCACATCCAACCATATTAAAGGGATAAAAGGCCCAATCATGAGCAAGAAATAACAAACAAGGCATATGAAGAAGCACTGATCCAAAACCCAAAGGATAAATTAGAACAAAATAAGAAACAAATGTGAGATCAAAATAAGAGAAGATGAAACCAATGTAATCCCCAATGGGACCCAACACCCCCAAATAAACTACCAATGGTCAAACTATACTTGATAAGAAATCAATGCTAACAAGATAAGTCACCCTAGAGTATAAACCCAAATTCAAAAATCAAAAACTTATACCTCAATTGACATCATTATTCTTCCAAACAATGGTCTAACCAAGTTTGAAACCTAAAAATAGGAGTATTGATATTAGTGAAACTATAAATATAAAATTTATCCCTAGGTAAGAATACCATTGGAGGCTTCCTAGCAGTATTGTCCATTCCCAAAATAACATGGTAAGATCTCTTGAACACACTAGAATTCAAAAAAATCACTAGACAATGGAACAAGAGAAATTTAAATGAAAATTTGAGCCTATCAATGGGTAGAGGCCATGAACAAGATAATAAAGGTTTCTTTCACTTACTCACTAGGTGGAGGGAAAAAATTCAAAATTAAAACCAAAGTAGACATTATTAAAAAAATGGATGTGTAATGACTAGTCCTTCTATACTCATAATCTTCTTAGAGTACCAAGCTTCAAAGCTCCCAATTGAGCTAGTAAATCCCCTATCAAAACTATAATAAAGTATTATTCATCCTATCCATATGATCAAACAAAATACAATTGATAACCAAAAAGGGAAAAGTGTGGAGGTGAAAAACCAAAAAATAAATAAGAAAAATCACTCTAGACCCAAGACATTAATTAAAATAAGAGAATTACACTAGTTTATATTATCTTAGAAGTTGTTAAGACCCAAAAATAATTTTCTTTATTGGTTTTAAAGGTTTGATTTTATTATTGTTTGATTTCCTTCCTCTCAATCCTTCTCCCACCTTCACCTTATTTCTACTCCTTTTCATGATCTTGACTTGGGTCCAATCTTATTCATGGGAAGCAAGGGATCCATTAGCCATCTAAACATCCTTGAAAACATAGGGAGTGATTTGGAGATATTCAAAGAAATAAATCTAAGAGGCAAACCAAATTAGGAGGTAAATCCCTTCAAACTACACCCCTTTTTTTCCTTGAGAATAAATGTAGGGAGACTCCTTACCTACTATACTACCAATGAGAAAGGGGTCTGGGATCCCCTAAGAATATTTAAAATCTAAAGGGGATTTAAAATAAACCATTGATATAAAATCCAAAGGAATGATATTGGCTATCTCTAAATGCTTTATAGAGGGTGGGTTCTACCCTTAAAATGGCCACAATCATAGGGCATACAAGACCCACCATTAAACTTTAGAGGTTGAGTCAAGTGAATCAGGTCCATGTTCTTATTGTTTGGGAAAGAAGAAGGCTAAAGGGATTTTAGGAAATGGTTTCTAGAATGTCTAACTAAGTCATAAATTTTAAATATCACATCATCCATTTCACATTGGATGTTCTGGGTCTAGGTGCCATACTTGGATTTTAAGTGAATGCTTATCAGAATTGATTTATCTATCTGGACGTAAACATTACACCTTTCCTCCACAAGCCTCCTCTTGGATTTTTTAATAGGTTTCATGGAGATAGGTTGTCTAATTGATCTAATAATTTCAAAAATAAAATCCTCCTATAGAACTCCAATGGGAGTCCTAACAGGGCAACCCACATGGGGATCTCCATCAGAGGTTCATTGTTGAGATTTAAACTAGGCTTTCATTTTCTTAAAGACAAGAATGATTTTCCCAAGAACTAAGGGCCACCTTGTAAGGTTATAACATAGTCCTCTAAATAGGAAAAAAATACCAAGAAGTTCTTCACCATAATAACCACTTCTAGTTAACCTCTTGGATTCCATTTGTGAGCTGCCCATTCTCTAAACATGTCAATCTTTGGGCTAAAGCCATAAAACTGAGTGAGTAGGGAGTTCTCAGGTGATGCTCTAGTGATGTTAATGATAAAATCTAGGATATCTATGAAAAATTCATCTTTCTGTATAAAGGATTTAATATTTATACTATTGACCTCTAATGGGGTACACGAGCCAAAGAGCAAGTCATCCTAAGACCATTTTTATAGTAATTTGAGTTTTTCCATAGATACACAAAAAATGTCATTAGACATTCCTTTGGTACGTAAGTTGTTGACTATCCAAAAATAAAGACTATAGTTTAAGGTTTTGGATATGTTAGTGGTAAATAAGGAGCTGGATAATGTTACAAGATAGTTGAAGTAGGTAAGCTTCCAAAACTAAATATCCCAAGCCACGTTCTCTATAAACATATCCCTCATAAGGTAATTGCATAATTTATTTTATCAAATCTAATGAGGATTTTTTTTCACAAAATAATGGGAAAGTATCTCATTAAGAGGAAGGTAGTATTTTGACACCTCAAAGGGCAAAATAAGAGTATCTATGAAGAGGATCATAGCTACATGAAGGAAATATCACTACATTGTCACTCTATCACCATGTGAGTGAATGAAAGATGGAACTAGGAAGAGGAAAACCTTTCAACAATAATAATATAATAAAATAATAATACAAGGCATCTATAAAGAGATGTGAAAATATAAAAGGAGGAGGTAAAACTTTACCAATTAATCATGCTTACACAAATGGAAACATAAGATGGTATGGAATACACTTTATGTAAGCATGAAGAAGTGGTAAATTTTTACCTCCTCATTTGGGATGTTCACCTCTCTTTGGATATGCATTTCATTCTTATTTGATGATCTTCGTATTATTGAAATGTTGTCCCCTACCCTTTGTGTAAGAATGAATAAGTGGTAAATGTTACATCATTAATATATTAGAACAAGGTATGTAATTCATTCAGGTCTGAAACTATGTCTCTATGAACATAAGATCACTAATGTCACACTTAGATAGAAACATCGATGGTAGTGACTAGAAGATGTTATAATTTCCATTGGAAAAATTTGGCTATTTGTGACCATATAATGTGACATGTTTTCTTGATATATCTCTGTATTTGTGATCTTTGACACTTGGATGAGTGCACAAATCCATAAATTAGATTAATTTCCCTTGAAATTTTATGTCCACTTTTGAATGACAAAAACCTATAAAAATTAAAGGAGTGTAATTGGGCCTATTTGATGCCAATCATCCCCTTTGATGATTGACTATTTCCTATATATCTAATAATTTGAGGATGGAATTAAATACACACGTAATTCTTCCCCTTAGTGTGATTATGAAATTGTGTTCTTTCATTATATGAGTACACCTAAAAATATGCCTTTACTCTTGATAGTGTTGGCTCTTGACCTAGTTTGGTGTGCTTAAAAATTGGCTTCTGACTACTTATAGTGACTAATTTATAATGTTGTAAGAATATGGTAGATTTTATCAATGTGAACTAGTGTATATATGATTGATAGATAAGTGTTATATGATCAATGTGTTTTACCTTTATTTTTATTTATATGCACTCAATTGGGAATTTTAACATGCCACCAACATGATAGGTGAATGGACCAACCTATGGGAATTATTTGATTTTGAAAAATAGCCATTTCTAAGTGAATGATGGTAATGTTAGCCTCAAGATAATTTTGTTAACATTACTATCTGAGTATGACATTAGTGTTTAGGAGACATGAATGCAAATATGGTGATATATAAATGTCTCATTAGGATATTTAATTAATTTAGCATAGGTTGAGAGGTTATTGAAGGTGACTAATAGAAAATAAGGATAGATCATGTTCATAAATAACATGTAGGTGAGGGACTGACAAATAAATTTTTTGTAGATTCATAAGTCACGTAGGATAAGTGTAAGCTAATATTGACATTGCCAAGTTTTAAATAATAAATTTTAGTATCTATAAATGTCCTCCTTTTACTATAGTATTACAATGCAATGAAAATAGTGGAGTAAAAGGATAAAAATATACCTAAGTGTGTATAATAGACTTTTATTTTTGGGAGAAGGCTATTGACACAAACTAAGCGATGAGATTGATAGTCTATAGTTAATGAGTTCTAACTAGAGAAAATATTATGTAGAGAATGATATCTTCACTTCAATTAAATCTTACACAAATATTTATCTTAAACTATATCCATTTTATATAAATTTAAATATTAATACAATACTTTTGTTCTATTCATATTTTCATCTTAATTATTATGACATGATATGATAATATGATTTGATATTGTGTGTGATATTAATTCTCTTCCACACCATTTACATCATTATATAACCTTTAAAATTGAAAGGTTACATATTTTTATTCATTGTTACTTTAGTAACCATTAGTTTACACGTATTTACCTTATTAACTACTAATTAAAGGATATTTACATATATTCCATTATATATGCATTTTCCTTATGTAAACTATTAAATAATACTCCTTACTATTATTATGGTATGTATTCAACTTCCAAAATATATTATAATTCTCATATAACCCTAATGAATAACCATGCCAATATCATCCCCAAACTTAAATATTTGTCTCATCCTCCAGACAAATTTGATGAATAACCCCACTACTTTGGATATCCTACCATGGTTATTCATTTTCATCTGTGGTAAAGTACTCTTCCTCCCTAAATTCATTATTTTTATCTGGAATAAACCTCATTATTTCCACAAAACTATGTGTTTTTCTTATTTTTGAAACATTATTGGATTTTCTTCTTTCTACATCATCATTCCCTTGTTCTACAACATCTTTTATATTTGCCTCATTTTCTTCATTGGTGGAATATTTTTTTGTGTCTCTACCATCATCCTCTTCCCCCATAGAATAATATTTTTATTTCATGATGTTATTCATTAATTTTTTAGTCTCACAACCCTCTTCCATGATGTCATATTACTCTTCTTTCACAATTTCATCTCTTTCTTCCACAAAATAATAATCTTCATCTATGGTGTCATATTGTTCTCCTCCCAAGTAATTATTTTCTCCCATAGTGTCATTCCTTCGTTTTGTAGTATAATGGCCTGTTTTACCTTTTATTTTTTTATTCTTAGTTCTATGATTTCTTTTTTTCTTTTTATGTGGCTTCTTCTTTTCTTTATTCTATGAATTACTATTTTATTTTTTCCATGGATTCATATTTTCTTTGTTTCACAATTTTTTATCTCTTTTTTTGTTCTACAACTTATTTTCTTTGTTCTGTGGCTTCTCTTTATTTTTTTATTGTGTAGTTTATTCTTTTCTTTTTATCTCTATTGTTATTTCATTCTACAATTTCTTCTATTTAGTTTCATAGTTTTTTCTAACAATTTTTTTCTTTTCTTTTCTCTTTATCTCTCTCTTTCTATCTTCTTTTTTCATTCCTTAATTTCATCTATTTATTTTTGTAGTTTCTTCTAAATATTTTATTTTTATTTTTCTTGTCATTCTCTCTCTCTCTCTCTCTCTCTCTCTCTCTCTCTCTCTCTCGTTGTCTCATCTATTTAGTTCCCCGATTTCATTTGATGATTTTATTTAACTTTCCTCTTTGTCTCTCTCTTTATTTATCTATTTTTTTTCATTTCATGATTTCATCTTTTCAGTTACATGGTTTATTATAATTATTTTATTTTATTTTACTTTCCTCTTTGTCTCTCTCTCCTCTCCCTTTTAAAAAAATATGGTCACAGGGGATGAAGGTTTCTTCAATATGTTCATCTCCTTAAAAAATTTCTTATGACTAGGGTATTCATCTTATCACATCTCATTATGTCATGATTTCATAGTTCATTACCTTAAATGATACCAATGTCATAAGAGGATTATACTTAATTATTAATATAATATATTTCTTAAGTTAAACATACTAAAAAGAACACCAATATTGTATTACACAGATAATGAAATGTAACTCAATTTATATTACTTCATAGGTATGAAATTAAAATTTATATATTAGATTATATTTTTAAGTTGGGATGATTTCTTTATGATTAATTATTAATATTAAATATAATACAAATACTAAATAGAGACATCTTTTCCTTATGCATATACATTTCTATTTATTTCCTGTAGAATGTTGTGAAGTATAATCTATGTTAAAAAAGACCTTTGTATGTGTTTGATGTCACATTATGAACATAATATTCTATAATTTTCTCTTTCTAATACATATTTCAATGAATAATTCTACCAACAAAAGCTCCAAATGTGTAAGCCACTCCAAGTAAAACCTGTAATGAAAATGTAGTAGTCAATGTCCATAAAATGATATTTGAAATATGAACTATAATTGAATTTTTAAAGATCAAGGAAGGAGTACACTTTTTTTTGATTAAATTATGTTTCCATTTAACTTGTTGAGTTGCTTCCTTGTTGAAGCATTAGAGAATTGTGCATCCTTGTTGAATCACTTGAGAGCATAGTGAAATTGAAGGTGATAAAACCCTAATTTTAAATTTAACTAAGGAAAGGGACATGGATTGGAAAAAAAATTCCCCAAACCCACTTGTAACTAATCCAACACTAATATTTTAACCCCAAGATGTAAGGAAAGAACTGATTAAGGTATATGTCATTGAGATATTTAACATCAACCACAATACTCATTTTAACATGAATCAGCTTATGAAAATGGGATTATAGATTCAAGGTTGATCCACACTTAGAAATACCTACAAAGGTACACATATGTAAAAGTGTATGAACCAACATGATGCCCCACTGAATCGGTGCCAATTGTAAACTGTCATAATGTGCACAAACTAACATCATGCCCAACTAAAATCTAAAATGGTGTATATATGCATGAACTAATATCATGCCCAACTAAATTAGTACCAGCTAAGATATATATATGTGCATGAACTAGTATTATACCCAACTAAATTTTTCCTATAAAATGAATTATATATGCCTTGCACATGCCCCCAATTTTATATGAATCTATATTAATATAAAATATATCACTCATGGAGTCTAAAATGGAGTACATATGCCTTACATGTGCCCCAGACATATGTCTAAAAAATATAAATAATTTTACCAAATTGATATATGAGTAAAAACTAAAATTTGAAATTTTTATATTGTACTTAAATATACTCATGAAGGCTTTAGTCTCTATGACAAATCCCACTAATATGACCCCCTTTTTAGGTGAGGGACAGATTTTATAATTCAATCATCTCAAAAGACAAGTGAACTATATCTTATCATGTCATGTATGAAGTTAATATTATGTAAAATCATGTTAACTTGTTGCGAGTATGTCATTATAGTAATGTGTATATAATCATGATTTGTATGTAACAAATGGAATGAAAGGGAATATAAGTGGTATACCAAGATAAATATATCTACAAATCATAAAGTAGTAATTTTCACTAAATACGATTATGCAATAATGAAATGCATGGTATAAATCATGTCACAACACATAAAGAGGAGGTGTGTGATATAGATACGACACCTATAAACACATCAATCACACAATAACATAAAATGTCACACATAAGGCTAATGGGCTATATAAAAGGGACATAAATATGTCACTAACAAAAAAGGCTAAGGATCCATTAAAAAAGGGAAAAAAATACACAACAATAAAATCCAAGACACATGCAAAGGACATGAATATGTCACAACAAACAAGGCCAAAGGGATGCACATAATATATAAATAATAACTAGCTTATCATGCAAAAGTAATCAACATCACTAAAGCATATAACAAGTGAAAAATAGTCTACACCATATATACCTATCGATATCACATAATAATAAAGTAACATACTGAATATAACACTATGTAAGAAATAAGTAACTGACAAGGCATGTGTAATCCATGTATGTAGCTCAACATGGTTAAAATGTTATAAATATATAAAATGTGATAATGTAACATGTGGAAGTAGATGTCATCAACATTGCCATGGACCTAGGTATAGGAAAAGTCTAGTATCTATATTTCCATGTATAATATGCATGTCAAACATTACAGCCATATACCTCACAAAATACATGTGAGCATGAAAATAATATTTGGTCTACCAAACATGTGATAAATGACATATGCAAATAATGTAACTAGAAACAAATGTCATGCTCAAGTCCTGCATTTTTATTTTCTAATTTTTGATTTTTTTGATTTTTTGAATTTATCTTGATACCAGCTAGTAAAACCAATTATCAAAGCTTAAAAAATAGAAGAATATAAGGAATTGAAAAAATATTCAAAATGTTTCAAAGCATAGTGTGCACTAGATGTGATATCATGGCCATGTGTAGTAAGTGTAGGTAATAAATAGGCCTATATTATATGTATGAATTTAAACAATGTAGCTTAATAGGATATGTGGATATAACATTAAGTATGCCTCTAATAAGAATGCATTATTGTATGCTCATGTAGTATGTAGATATAAATTTATTTGATCATGTAAACTGAATGGAATCCATATAATGTATAAGTAGTCAATATATAAGAATAAGAAAATAACATGCCACAAAGGATGTGTACTAGAATCATTTTGGGATAAGTTTCATGGATGTTCATATTAGGATAACAATCAATAGGAAAGGGTAAATTGAAAACAAATACAAATAATAGAAGAAAGGTTAATGCAAGCATATATGAACATATGTGTCAAGATAAAATAATAAAATGGATAAGTAAAAAAAGAAATCATAAATAATCTATGTAAAATGGAATTTATTCGTACTAACCAATGAAACATCAATGGAATGCCCTCATGCAGGTCTTATATCAAATAATAAAATGGCCACTTGTCATGAGAGAGTATAATTATAATACCACTCATATCCATCATATTATAAATACTCTATTGTATAATTATTTAGAATATTAATAAGTTGATTGATTTCAACTTAATTTTAATCATCACTATTACACCAATCCATAGGATTATCATAATCATAATCATTCATGTAGTCATCATCTTGGGAGACAATTATTTTTTAGGATTTTCTTGTTCTTCAATATGTTTCTTATTATCAACATATTGAATCAAAGGTTTTGGATATGAAGATTTTTGTGTGGTTTCCTCTTTTGAAACCACACTTGTGACATTATAATTTTTAGATATAAATTAATTTTGAACTTATTTCTTAAGAAACCCTTTCTTAAGGATTATTTATTACTTAGCATGTGAATCTTTTTATGACATTTTTTTTTTGTAACTTCTCTTATTATAACTATCATTTTTGTAAACCTTCTTATTATAATGTTTCTTTTTGTAACCTTTCCTTTTCAATTTGTTCCATTTGTATCCTTTAATTTTATAACTGTTTATTTTTTTATTATTCTTAATGTAACCTTTTTTTTCCTTTTGTTCTTTTTTTAATTTTCTTGTCCCACTCATTAATTAGGAAATTTAGTCACAAATTGAGTATGTTTATCAATTATAGAAGGTGTATCTAAATTTTATGGTGCTTCAGTGGGTGTCTCTAATACAAAATCAATGCTATTAACTAGTTTTTGCATAATGTGCTTCTAATACCAACACTATTTTGTATGATATATCACAAGTATATAATAAGTACAATAATATTTTTATAACCTTAAAGGGTGAATATGAGGCCATATATCTTAAAGCTTTTCTCTTGAATTCTTTTTAATATTGGGTGGAATTTTTGACACATTTGTTAGATATGTATTTTGTTTCATAACCCATACTTGAGATGAAGTCCTTTGAGGCATGAAGTCATGTGATGGAGAGGAAAAGGTGTAATTGACATTAGCATGCTCAAGATTATGGATATGTGTAATCCTTTTCTCAAGTGATGTGATATTTATACATATTTAATTTTAGAATGCCTATATATATTCCTTAATAATAAAAATTTAATCTATAATTTCTTGATAAGCACAAACATTAATATTTATAATTAAATGTGCATACAATAACCCTTAAGAAGATGTGTGGGAGTTATAATGGGTTGAGGGGGGACATGTTGACTACATTTTATTTTTACTATAGGATGGATTACCTTACCTATTTGAATAATTATGGCATGGATTGTGAAATCAAATATAGGTTGTGAGCCCATAATGGGGGTGGGATAGTAGATGTAAAAACCTTGAGGTTAAAAATGGTAATAAATTTAGAACCCATTTTAAAAAATAAAAAGTTATGAAAGTTACAAGGGGGTAAAAAATAATGACTTGACAACATTCCAATAAAGAACCAACAAAAAACATAAAAATTTGAGGATTTTTTAAAATAAAAAGAGGAATGAAAAGCAGTAAATAAATGAAACAAAAATTATTTTAAAAATAGGTACAACCCTCACCCTCTATATTGAATTTACTAAAAATTTTAAATTATGAATTTCAAAAAATCCATAAAATATTTTTGGCAAAAAAATGTTTTTGATCCAACCAATATGACTAGCATAACATCAGTGTTTGAAAATAAATTTATTTTAGTCCAAAAAAATCATCCAATCAAGGAATACCCCTAATGGAGGAAGACCCTCATAGGAGACTAAGCATGAAACCCTAGGTTAAAAGTAAAAATGTCATATTTCACTCCTATGGAGATGGAAAATTAATTAGAAATCAAGTCTAAAAGTCAAACCTTATGGTAAAAAATCTAAAAGACCTAGAAATAAATATGATCCTATAAGGAAAACTTAAGGTTCGGTAATGTTTGAGGAATATGTGGGTTCAAAAATATGTTTGCCTTATTTTTAGAATAGTGTGAATCATAATAGGATAAACTGTAATAATTAATTAAAATTATAATGTATGAATATCAAGCATAAATATAAATGTAATAAATTAAAATTAACTATATAATTATATTTGTTATTTATAGAAAGTATAACAAAGGATAATACACTTAATTTCACTATTCAACTGGTTCACTATGACTGTGTACTCACAATGAAAATATATTAGAAAAAGGCATGGATAAAAACATAAATGGTAGTGAGTAAATATGATGTTACTATCTTGGTAAAATTTGACTCTTTATGACCATATAATGTGATGCGCTTGCTTGATATGTCTTTGTATATTTGATCTTTGACCCTAGACTACATGTGCAACTCTATAAATTAGATTCCTTCTCCTTTAAACCCTCACTTCACTTTTGAAGGATAAAAACTATTAAATTTGAGGAAGTGTAATTGGGTTGAGCTACTGCAATCACCCTCTTTGATGATTGATCATTTGCTATGTATCCAATACTCTAAGAATGGAACTCAAGCCATATGTAGTTCTTACCCTTAGTGTGATTGTGTAATTGTGTTATTTTACTATATGAAAGCATCTATAAATTTTGATTTTATCTTGATAATTTTGGCTCTTAACTTAGCTTCATGTGTTTTATACTTGGTCAATGACTACTCCTAGTGACTAATTTTCAATTTGGGAATAATAGGGAATATTTTCTCAATGTGAAGTAGTGTATAGATGATTGATAAATTATTTATATATAATCAATATAATTAAACTTTATTTGTATTTATATGTGCTCAAATGGGTGATTTCACATGCCACCATCATGCTAAGTGAATGGGTCGACCTATGGGAATTATTTTCTTTTGAAAAATAGTTGTTTTTAGGCAAAAGATAATAATGTTAGCCTCAAAAAAGTTCCATCAATGTTATTGTTTGAGTTTGATGTTACTATCTAGGAATAAGAATGTAAATTTTGTGATATAAAAATGTTTGAGTAGGATATTTTACTAATTTAGCATAGACTAAGACATCTCTGTAGGTGAATGATAACAACTTAGGATATATCAAGCTCATAAAAGTCATGCAAGTGTGTGGTAATGGAGAATACGAGTCGTTTTGAGAATCACAAGTCATGTAAGATAAGTGTAGGACAATATTGATATTTCCAAGTGTTAAATACCAATTGTTAGTGTCTATAGAGAAATCAGGGCATGTTGTCCAAGAACAATATAAATAATCATGGCACTAATTTTCACATGAATGGGAATTTACATGTAAATTTTTGTGAGTTTCATCCACAAATTCATCCAAAGAGTTGAAAGGAGAATTCCAATAAGGAAGAGGGATGTTTTTTGTACACCTACAAATCAAGATGTAGCAAATTAAGAAGTTATTCAAGTACCTCCAAGATAAGAGGTAATAAAATAATAATCCCACCTATATAAGGAATAATCCATCAAGGGATAGTAGCCCTTATAGGAGCACCCATCACCATTTTAAAGAGGTAAACATGGTAAGATATCAGTCCTTAAAAAGGTTAGTTTCAAATTTTATATTTTTATTTACATGTAATCGAAGACTTATCCAAGGTGGAAACCATTAAGAGGGGGTATACCATAGAGGATTAATCATCACCATTTAAAATGGGTAATGGTAAGAATTTATTATTTGTTCCATGGATTGAGTATTTGAATCACTAAGATGTTTTTTAAAATTCTTATGTTGGTTTTGGTATGCACATGATAACCTTAGATAGTTGTAACACATTTTTAACATGCTTTTAAATTATTGTATGCACATGGAATAAGGTTGTAGGAAGTCCTCCAAAATATATTTTGGTATGAAAATAGTTGGTATGGCATGTTTTTAGGCATATTATTACATGTTCATGATCCCAAGGGTTCTTCCATGGAGGTATAATAAATGACATGACATTAGGTCATTGGTACAAGGTTGGAAGTGTATCCATGTGATTAACACTCTACAAGAAGATTGTTGGTTGGGATACATGTATGTTATGACATCCTATTTCATTTATTGAATACATTTCATTCAATGCATTTTGAATTTTTTTAAATTAAAACATTCACGTGCAAGATATGGGAACTTTATAAATATAATTATATGTTTCAATCTATGTAAGTTGCATTGTTGAATTGTAAGACCCAAGATAATATACATTTCTAAATGTGATGATTTTTTGTAACACAACATACATAATGAAATATGTTTTTTCACTTATTTAAATAATTTTTGAGTAGGAAGGAGGTATTTTATAAGGATATGATCATGGAAAACTTCACCCTAGCCTACAAGCATGTATGTCACAACAATAGGGCTAAGAGGAATAAATAAGAAGAAAAATGAGACATAAAAGAGTTAAAGAGGTTAATTTGGAAGGTATTGGAAGGATTCATGGACTTTTTATCAACTTCTATTTTCAGTTTTCACAATTGGGTAATCACTCTCCAAGAGAGAGGAACAAGGTATAGTCCAAGAGAATGATACAATTGGTATCCCACTTGAGAATATAGAATGTAAATCCTCATCTTATTTTTATGGATATGTTATGGGATTAAATCCTTAAAATTTTAGGTGTATGATCATAAATTTTTATTAATAAAATCATGTAATTTATTTGGTAAAACAATTTAATTTGAAATATAGGTTATTTTCAACACTCCAAAACCTATAAAGTAGTTAGTTTCTATGTTAAGTCTTAAACAACATATGGTTGGAATTAAAAGTAATTTTGGAGTATATATTTGGGATCCTATTGAAAAATTATGCAAGTTAAAAAAAATTGGCATGTGATTTTGAGTTTGTATGTAAAATTTATGGCCTATAGAAGTTATAAGACTTTTCATGGTTGTGAAATTGTCAGTTTAAGCCCCAATGGTTTTGAAACCTTAAGTCACAGTTACATAACCATCACATTGGTTTTGAAGCATTAAGTGGTGGTTATATATTTTACCTAGTAGTTTTTAAAAGTTAATTGGTTGTTTTACAACCACAATGGTAGTTTTTACTACATAAAGTGGTGATTTTTCTTGTGGATTAAAGGATGGAGAAGAGATTAGGCTTATGTTTTTGACCTTTAGGATCATTATTAAAGTTTAAGAAAGGGGTATTGTGTAATTATGAATGCATGTGGGTTTAATAGAAATAATTAATTCATGAATTCATTCATTTCCATTGATTATCCCAAAGTATAATTGTTTAAATATGTGAAATTGATGGTAGAGGAAGCATAATGAGTGAATAAGAGCTTCATGAAGTGTAGAGAAGGAAATCAAGTGCATAACATATTTGATTTGAATAATACATAGCTGACATTTTCAATTTTAGTAGTGTTTCTTGTTGAATAATTAGGTCATCCATTGAATATTTTAGAAGTCATTACTATATTAGGATGTTTTTGAGGTTGTCTTTATAAGCCCAAGAAGGGAAAAAATTATAAATTATATAACATAATGAAGATGAATAAACATGGCTTCACCCTTGTTATATTTTTATCATATTGATTTCATCCAGGGTATGCCTTATGTTTTTCTCCTTCATTTTGTGTTTGATTTACTTACATGCATGTTTTAAATACCTTGTAAATAGTATAGTACGTTAAAAACTTTAGAGATCTCAAGAATCATCTATCAAAAGAGTAATACTTGTTATTAAATGTTGACAAAATTAAAATTAATTTTACACTTCTATGTAAGCACATTAAAATTACTATCATGTATGGATTAGTAACATGTTTAGAATTTTATGGGTAGTATGTGATGTATAAATCAAGTGGGAATTGCATGTGAAGGGTTGCATAAAGAAATATATGCTTAAGATGGCATTTAAAAGGTTAGAATATGCATTTTTATAGCATTTTGGTGATTATTATATGGCATAGAACTTGGAAAAAACCCTTTGTTATGTAAAGGAATTATGTTGATGAAACTTAGTGTGGAATTTACACCTAGTTTATATATCAACATGCAAAACTACCTCTCATCCACACCCTACAAGTTTCAACCTTTTTCTTATATTCCCAAATCTAGACAATGGATTTATAATTTTCATATCCCCCTCTTGAGGTGATATATATAGGTATGATTGATAAAATAGTGGTATTTGATAATAAATTAGTACACTATAGAGATCACAACCCTTATTTATAAATATGGTGAATATGTACAAGATAGATAGTGATATTTTCAATTAGGTGACTTCATGAAAGGTAAAAATAAATCCTACCTAGCTAATAGCTTTTCTATTTTAGTTGAGGTTGATGAGGAAACCACTATGAAAATAGAGGTAAGTCGATGATTTTTCACCCTTAAAATGTGTGAGGCCTTATTTACATGACTTGAAAGTATATTTTTATGGATACATGTTAATTTTTTGTCAATATGAAAATTATTTATTTATAACAATTTAAGATTTATAGTTTTTCTCACCTTTACCACCAAATTGATATGGTTAGGTACTATTTGTAAGATCTTATATCATGATAATGGATGTGGAGAAATTATAATTTTAATTTCCTCTCTATTTCACCATTTTTTTAATTTTAGGTTTAAATTCCACTCATCATGTTGTGTGGATCTATTTGACTTTAATAGTCGTTCCCTTATTATTTACATCATTTATACATCTAATGACATTGTTTAAAGGACATTTTTTGTCATTAGATGCCTTAATCACTTCTTAATTTCAAATAGATCCTATGTGGTGATTTCAATATGATGAGTCTCAAGAGAACAAGGAGGGTTTACTCCCAAATTTTTGTTGCACCGAAGAAAAGAGAGGTGTGGTTTTACATGAGAAATAAACTCATGCTATCTAACCCTAATCAACATTGCTACCTTCTTACCATCTCACCTTAGTTCAAAAGGTCCAATTTTTGGTAAGGAAGTGATCAGGTCATGAAGAGGTTAGATAGAGATTTATTTAAAGAGCAAACAAAATAAATTTTTTAAACAATGTTAACTACCATGTGGCCATCATATCAAATGCCTTGATTTTAGACCACCTTTTTATTAATTTTATAATTGGGTGGAATTGTCCTCCTTAATGGACCATAAAGTCATAATTTTACCTTAATACTACTCACCTACATTACTCTTGGACCAAGAGGCACATTTATAAAATTTTAAACATTTCTCCTAGGACTTATAGAACTTATGGATGGATAGAATGGTGGGAAAATGTTATTAATTAAACAATTTAATTTATTTTCATCTATGGCATAAAACTATTTTTTTTCATAGAAATTCTCTTGAGGATTCAAATTGTGAATTCATTCAAGTTTAATGAGAATTGGATCTCCCTCCTTTCAATGAGTATTTTCAAAATAAATCTACTTTATGGAAGAACAAACTTAATATGAAAGAACATTATCAATCTTAGGGAGCTTAGATGTGAGCATGAATGCACTAATAAAAATTGGAGATAGATATTATAAATAATTTTTCACTCTCCTCTATTCTAGGTAAGCATTTGATCATGTTAAAGCTATCATAGAATTTGGATGTTTCCTTACACACCTTCTTAATATCTTGAAAGATTTTGTTTCTCAATACCATGGTGTGTTTTTTGTTCAACCCTCCACACCTCAATGGGAACTTGATTTATTTATATGTCTCAAAGTAGTTCCATATAAAATCATTGAAGCATAAAGAGTGTCATGTGATAGACATATCCCCATTGAATGGCTACTTGAGGCCATTATGCAAATTATTGTCGATAAATATATTGGTATTTTTGGGTTTCCTTATTAATTATCCCAAAAATTATTGGATATTATGGGCTCAAATTTATACATTTTTAAATGGAAGATATTCAAACCAACTCTCATTACAATCTTATCAATAAAGATAATATCAAATTCATTCCCAAACATGGGGATTTGGAACTTGTTACAATTTGTTAACACAATATCCTTTTTAATATCTCATACAAAATCATTATTAAAGCTCATGCTCTTGAAGTTAGGTATATGTTACCCCTCATTATTCACATTGAGAAAATTAAATTTATTCACAAACTGTATCCTTTACAAAATTGTATTTGTTTAGAAGGGAATGGAATGGGACATAAATTGTCAATAAAGGGCCTTATATTTTGAATTTTGTTTCAAAACATATTATGATATAATTGAATGGCATTTCATTTTAACTATGCTCCAAGTTCTAGGGTTTAAATTTAAGTTTTTTAATATTTTTAAACTACTTTTCCAATATGCTAGTGCATGTATTGCCATCAATGGTGTTCAGTGCGATAAATTTTGCATTTTTTGCTCTATCCATCAAGGGTGTCCTCACTCCCCTTATATTTATATGTTTGTTGATGTGGGAATTAGTTATTTTTTGTAAAATTATTTCTCTAGAGGATCGGTTAAATAGGTATCACTTCCACACTCTAAAAAAAAAAGATTAATGGGCAATTTACTAGTGATTCCTTTCTCACATTGGCCGAAGAGGAGATATATACTTATAATTCCATTAAATGTCTAGATATATTTTGTTTAACCTCTATATCTAGTTTTTCCCTATGGATATTTGAGATATTAATAAATGGACTAAGTTTTTTTTATTGGTAGATTTGATGTTTATTTTGTGTTGGATTAATTATACTATTTTGATAATATATGTATTAATTTTGATGAGTTGTTACATTATGCTTATGATCATGATTTTTATAGACATGTTACATTCAATAATTATTATGGTTACATGCTAATTATTATCATGATATGGACTAAATACCAGTTTATTTGGTGAGTTAGATGTAGGATATTTCCACCATAACTGACAATGAGGAGGGAGAGTATCATCAGAGAGGAGAAGATAATTACATTGTGGATAGAGAGAGAAATTAAAATGGACCCATGAACACACCACTATAATATGTTTGGAATGAATTAATGATGTTTGAATTTAATAATAGAAACCTTGGTCATTTTGATTTCATGAATTGTAAATTAATGTTAATTTATTATTTTTATATGATGTTCTTCACTATATTATGCTTATAAGAACATGAATGTCGTAACAGGTCTATTGCTTGCATAATATGCTATTTGACCATATCATGTTTGTTCATCCATTTGTCTATTGTACATAACTCACATAATCTTAAGAAATTTGGTTATCTTATTACTTACTTATGTACAATTGTATAAAATTTTGACCTTCTTATTTTAAAAGGGTTGCTTATCTTTTGTTTGATTTCAAACTATGGTATTAAATTTAGTGGTAGGTTATAGGGTCATATAAAAGAAAATACTTAGAAAAATGTTCAAAAATAAAGGCTTTTAAAAGTAATTGGGGGAAAATAACTGCCCCCCCTCAAATGTAAACTATTTATGTGTTATTTTGAAACATTATTTTAGTATAAGACTATATTTTGAATAAAAGTGATGATTGATTAAATCAAGTGAATGTGATTATTGGTTGTTTTTTCAAAGGATAATATATTCAAATTAGGGTTTATATATGATGAAAATGGGTAGGTTAAATAAAATTAGGTTTTAAATAATCATTATTCTTTCTTTTGTGTTTTGACTTGGGCATATAGGAAGGTGGATTGAGCTAGGCCACCAAGTCTTCATGTAAAAATAATGGACAATGAGTTTAACTTAATGAAGAAGTGGAGCATTAATTTTGCATGATGTTTATTGGTAAAATTATAGGGGTTTTATGTAATTCATGTCGATCATGTAGGGTTTTGAGATGGGAATAAGTAAGAGGAGGAAAATTTGGATGACTACCATAAAAATGGTAAGGAAAATAAGACAACAGGAAGTTCAATGATTTCAAAAGAGAGGTTTTTACTCAGGCTTTGCTTAATAACTAGGCTAGTTTTCCTTTGTTATTTAGAAGAATATTATGATGAATGTTATGGGTTTTTATGATAGTGATTTTTATTTGATTTAAAAAAACTATTTGGATTATAAAAATCCTAGGTTTATAAGCCTAAGCATAGAAATTAATTCCATCCTCTAGCTTATTAAGCTAGGATCCAAACTTATAACTATTAGAAAAGCTGGGTTCTTTGTGTTGATTTTATTAAGAATATGAGTTATTTTTCTAACATTAGTATGAACATAGGTTTTCCTATTTTGAAACTTGCATATAATAAATTTTAGGCACTAATCAATCTATAAATCCTTGACCAATATTTTTTGAGGAAATATTACATTATAAAACATTTTTTGATAGTGAAAATAAGCCTAATGATGTGTATTTTCTTTTGTATTACCAGAAATCTAACGAATTATATTTCAAGATTATCTTAAACCCTAGTTGTTCCTTAAGGAAATATTTGGAAACTTGTAAAGATTGCTAAATGTTAAAGAAATATAGGTTCATTTAAATTATATTTATATTTTTTCATATATAGAAATGTGTGTGTGTGTGTGTGTGTGTGTGTGTGTGTGTGTGTGTGTGTGTGTGTGTGTGTGTGTGTGTGTGTGTGTGTGTGTTTGTATTTATACGTATGATTTCAATTTCAAATCTATTGAGGTTTGGTAACACTCTGATTGTAGAGTGGCTAATTCAGTGAAACCTAAACTTGAGAATATCTCTTTGTAGTAAACCTTTTAGAGAATAACTAAGAAGACTTCCTATGATAAAATGGATGAGTAGATAGCTTTGCCTAAATGCTAAGCTTGATCTTGAGTCTAACTATGTAATAGCCAATTTTAGGTTCATTTTATAGTTATTAACTAGATGAGTACATAGGTAAGAGTGAAGTAAACTATGTACAAGGAATATTAATCTAGTATAAGTGGCCATTTTAATTTGACCTAATTCTTACTCCAAAAATAAATTATTAGGATCTATATGGATATTGTTTTATAAAATCTAAGATAAACATTATGAAGGAAACATGTAGACCTAGATGTATTTTTGTGTGAGATATATAGTGGTAGGGTATCACTTCTATAATTTAATAATAATATTGGCTCAGTTAGATGAAGTAAAGTATCATGAATAAATGTAATTAGTAAATATTTTATGAGGATTGTTATATATTCAATTGTGAAGTTTATGATATTCTCAAGAATATCATGTTCATTGTGTAATCACGACTACTGCACTAAAATGACATTTTAACAAAATTATATGTTAAGATGAAAGTATAAAAGAATTGATTCTTTTTATATAGTTAATGAATTCTTGACTTATAATTAATATGGAATGATACATTGAAATAAAGGTATAAAATAACTTGATTCATTTATATGGTATGGACTACCTAAATGAGTGTATATTTTACTTTTATAAACTATAATATGGTTTTGCTCATGAAAATCCTTCAATAGACTGTTCAGATTTAATGTTGACTATTGATAAGCATTATTTGTAATTATTGGTATTATAAGAGAATGATATGCTGAGATAAACATCATAAAATGACTTGATTCTTGTTCTAGCTTAACATACATATTAGATATGGGGTGAATTGGTTTCTTTATGATTATTTACATCTTTCACTATCGTATGGTATTTTATCTCTTTACTTTTGAATCTTGATTTTTGGCTATGTTAGATAATAGGAGGTACATACATGAGTATTATAATGGTTAACTCATATATGTACCCCATGATATTAGTATGGCCATGATTCATTAGCATTAGAGTACTATGTGAGTTAAAATGACTCAAATTATTAAAACTAAATTCTATAATGAAAACTTTGGCAAAAGTAATGTTATATCTAAGACATTGTCATTTTAATGTACTTCTAGTTTACATGCTTTATTGATATCATTTAGATACAAGAATGGATTAAATTTCATTTTTGATTACTACATGTAATAATATTAATATGCACATTGGTTCTAGTTTTTTCTCGATATCTACATTGTTCTTATCTATCCCTCAATGAAAGGAAAGACCACTCCCAAAAGGGAGGTATGTGGGATGACCAGTGGTCTGTAGTTAGAGGTAAATCACTCAAATGATTCTTTCCCTTTATCAGTTGATTTAAACAGATGAAATTACACTCAAGATATGTGATGGATTTTATAACTATTTTAGGTATCTCATATTATACTTCTATACTTTTGTTATGTATATTTGACACTCTACCTTCTTGTATTTTATACTAGATGTATATTTAAACATAGTAGTGGTTGTGTTTTTGTGTATTATTCTAAAAAACAAAAATAGAAGTAGATGTAAATGTAAGTATAGATAATTCATGGATTTTATTTTTACTTGCAATAATTAGATTCATTTTGTTGCATTGATGATCATTTTTTAGCTCATTGATTAGTTTAATGCTTATGTACTAAATGAATTTTTAATTTCCAATGGTTTAATGTGATTGTTACATTTGTTATTAAGGTTCATTTAATTTTTAATTATTAAACTATTAGCTACAATTAATCTCAATGTTAAGATAATTTCTTTTTGGTGTAATTATGGGTTAGTACCAATAGGGTCTAACATTTTGGTATTAGAGCCAAGTTCATCTCTCAGACTTAATGAGTTCACTAACATAAATTTTATTCTCCTAATTTCCTAGAAAGGAAAATGGTGTGAGGTAGATTGGTTGGTGAGGGTCCTTTTGATGTGAACCCTTAGGGTGATCCTATTAAAATAAAAATAGAACAAATTGTAAAACTTGATTAGATTATTGTTATTATGAGCGAGACATGAGACCTTATAACATCTCTTGAATGAGAGGTTCATGGCCTAGAAGATCAAAATGAACAAGAGGTACATGTAGAACACCCTACTAAATAGAAATTTCCTTAGGAGTAAAGGCATGAGGAAGTGTATTAGGATGTTATAGATCAAGAAGTTACAAAACTAGTAAGGGATATGAAGAAAGTAAACCCACCCAAATTTGATAAAATAATTTTGGGTGATGGAGCTAAATATTGGTTCATAAAAATGGAAAAGTAATTTGAGATTCAAAATTACTTTGAGGTCACAAAGGTAGTGTGCAGAACTTACCAATTAGCTAGTGAACCAGTAACTTGGTGGGATAACAAAAATATTGAAATGAATCTAGATTAAACTACCACCACATGGGAATGATTTATGACTCTTTTTAGAGAATGGTGGTTACCTCAACTTTATTTTGACTAGAAGTTGACATATTTTTAGAAGTTGAGGCAAAGAGACTTGTCAGTGAACGAGTATTGGGAGTAGTTTACTAAGCTTTTGAAACATGTTACTTAGTAGCATAAGGATGAATAGTTTCATATTAGTAAGTTCATTATCGGATTAAAATCAAAAAATTGGTTGTGAGGTAGATGTGCATGGACTATCCACTATGGATCAAGTGTTTAAAAAATATGTAAAGCAAGAAAATAAGCTGAAAGAGGTTAGAGAGAAATATAAGAATTTTTTTGGTAGTTTTAAGACACCTTTAAACAAGAAGAATTGGAAATAGAATGGAAATTATAATAATTGGTTAAATAGTCAAAATAAAAGGTTTGTTAATACTTTAGGGAACATGAAACTAGGAGGCAATTTTAGAAAAGATTTTAAGGCTACAAATTAATTTGAGAGGAAGGGACCTCCAGGAGGATGATTTACTTTTGGAGGAGATTATTATGCCAAAGATTGTCCTTGGTGGAATATATATGGAAAAAACAAGAATACGACCTCTTATTCATAGTAGGGAATCTTATGAAAACATATTCACACAACAATAGATAATCAACAAGTTAAATTCTAAGCCTCTCCCATTGAAGTATAAATTACACTTTTTGGTCATCTAATTACTATTTTGATTGATATTGGAGCTACTAAATGCTTTATCTCTCCTATAATGTTGATTAATTTATCTAGGAAAGTTGGTTATATGGAAAATGAATGGCCAATATAGTATGAGAATGAGTCCAAAGTCATGATTATTAGATTTATAATAGAGGCTAAAATCTAGTTTCTAGAATTCACCGTAGTTTTGGATCTTTATGCAACATCACTAGAGGGTTATATGATGTGATCCTAGGAGTGAATTGGATTTTTGGGTAGAAGGACAAAGTGGATTATTTCCTTAAAAAGGTTGAATATCTGGATGATTTTAGAAACCAAAACCAAATCCAAGGAAGTCAGAGGGAGTTAAAGCTTGGGAAAATTTCTACCATTCAGGTTAAAAGGACTCAACACAAGGGATGTCAAACATTCCTTGTCAAAATGGATTAAGTTTCAAAATCTAGGAAACCCACCTTAAAAGATTATCCCTTTCTATAAGAATTTTAGGATGTTTTTTCTAGATGAGTTACCAAGGTTACCTCTAAAAATGAATTTGATTTCACTATAGATAACATTACAGGGTTAGAACCACAATCTAAGGCACCCTACAAGATGAAAATAATGAATATAATTGAGTTGAAGGCACAAATTTAAGAAATGTTGGATAAGCATTTAATTTAGCCAAATGTTTCTCCATGGGGTGTACTGATATTTTTTTGTCAAGAAGAAGGATGGAACCCTTCATTTGTATATTGAATATCATATTTTTAATAAAGAAATGATAAATAATAAGTATCCATTACATCACATTGATTATATTTTTGATAAAATGCATGGTGATATAGTATTTTTGAAGATTGATCTTTGAGAAAGATACCATTAGTTGAGGATTCCTTTCATAATTCACAATGGGCACTAAAAGTTCATAGTGCTACTTTTTGGGTTAACGAATGCACTAGCATCATTCATGAATCAAATGAATAGTGTATTCAAGGATTATCTCGATTAATTTATTTTAGTATTTTTGGATGATATCCTCATCTATTCCAAAAATGAGGAAGAGCATGTTGAGCACTTACAGTTAATTTTATAATGATTGTAGAAACACACATATATGGTAAGTTGTCCAAGTGTGCTTTCTTTCATAAAATAAGTATGTTACTTGGGAGACATCATATTTGTCAAGGGAATTTTAGTGGATTTAGTTAATATTAGGGCCATCATGGATTGGATAACACCTAAAAACATATTTGAGGTACATAGTTTCATGGGATTAGTAGGGTACTACAAGAAGTTTGTACCAAATTTTTCAAAGATAGCTAAACCAACACCTCTCTTCAATGGAAAGAACAATGTTTTATTTGGTCAGATAAGTGGAAAGAATCCTGTTAAGTTATAAAATAAAGGCTTAATTATACACTAATTTTTAAGATTCCATATCCTAATGGTCTTTTATCAGTGATAATTGATGCTTCAAGTGACATTTTAGGAGGTGTGCTCATTCTCAATGGTTCAATTATGGCCTAAACATCTTGGAAACTAAAAACTTATGAAGTAAGTTATGATCCTCATGATATAGACCTAGATGATTTAGTACATGCCTTATAGGTTTGGAGGCATTACTTGTTGGGTAAACCCTTTGAACTTAATACTGATAATTTAGGTCGTAAGTATATTTTCACCCAACCTAACCTCAATTCTGATCAAAGGTAGTGGTTAGATTTCCTATTAGATTATGATTTTTATATCAACTATTATAAGGGTAAAGAAAATAGATTAATATATGCCCTTAGCCATAGAAGATTCATTGCATCTTTGGCTACTAATAGAAGCACCTTCCAAGAACATGTAGTAAAATTATCACCTAATGATGACTTCTATGAGTAAGTTAAGAAAGCTTTGGATAAAAACTCATGAGATCATAGATATCAAGGTTTTTATCTAGAGAATGATGGGATTTTAAGGTATAATGGTAGGATTTATGTACCTAATAAAGAGAATTTGAGGAATATTATGCTGAAGGAACTATATAGTGCTCCTTATTCATGGCATCTTGGAGTGAATACGTTAGCAACAAAGTTGAAACCTTTGTATTTTTGGAAGGGAATTAAGAAAGATGAATTTGATTTCATTTATATCCACTTAGAGTGTTAGTGAGTCAATTTTAAACATGTGTATCCATTTGGGTTATTATACACACATTCTATACTTGAATGGAAATGTAAAATGATCAACATGGACTTTCCAAGGTTTGCCTATGTCTAGGAATCATCATTATATGATCTTGGTAATTGTGGATAAACTAACCAAGGTAGATCATTTTATTTTTGGTAATATAATTGATGATGCACCAATGCTTGCTAAGAGGTTTTTATAGATTTCATGGGTTTTCAAAAAATATTATTTTGGATATGGACCCTAAGATGACTGCTAGATTTTGGAAAAAATTAAATTCAACATTGAAAACTTATCTAAATTTTATTACAACTTACCATCCAAAAATATATGGGAAAAAAGAAAGGATAAATTAGATATTGGAGGATTTATTGAGATTCTATTGCATGGACCATAAATAAAAGTGGGAATAATACCTACCTTTGGTTGAGTTTTCTTACAAAAACTCATACCAATAAACTATTAAAATGGCTCCATTCAAGGAATTATATGGTAAGAGATGTAGAACACCAATTATTTGAGACAAGTTTTAAGATAGAGTGGTATCTGGACAAGATATGCTTATTTAAATGGAAGATAAAATTAAACTAATAAGGTAGAGATTGGCTAAAGCCAATGATAGATAGAAAAGATAGGTTGATATAAAAAAGAACAAGGTAGTTTTCATTTGGGAATAAAGTTTTCTTATGGGTTAAACCCTAAAAGGTGCAATAAAGTTTGGTAAATCAACAAAACTATCACCTATATATGTGCGGTCTTTTGAGGTCCTAAAAGTAATCAATCATGTAGCTTATAGGTTTATTTCACCACCATTTCTATCACAAATGCTTAATATTTTTCATATTTCATATCTTAAAAATTATATTGATGAACCTACACATGTTTTAGATTAGAATGCATTATAGGTTTAAGATCTAGGGATAATCACAATAGAACCAATCAGAATAATTGATATCACAAGCTTAGCTCATGTAATATTTAAGTATCATATTGTAAGGTCCAGTGGGACCAGTATTATAAGGATAGTGCAACATGGGAACACCATGAAGAGTTTTTGAGGTTGTTTCCTCATTTGTTTACTTGATTTATGCTAGATATCATTTGTTTTCTACTAAAGCATTATTTTACTCTACTAAACTTAGTTAAATTTTAGAACTTTTATTTGAAATAAGTCTCATTGAGATGATGACCAGTTTTAGGGGGGGAGGATGTTACATCTAGTTTTTCCATATAGATATTTGAGACATTATTTAGTGGGTTATGTGTTGTTTATTGATATATCTAATGTTTATTTTGAGCTGGATTAGTAATGTTGTTTTGATAAAAGATATATTACTTTTGATGAGTTTTTACATTACGCTTATGATCATGATTTTTATAGACTAATTACATTTCATAGTTATTATAGTTACATGTTGATTATTATCATGATATGGACTAACTACCAGTTTGTTTGATGAGTTGGATGTAGGATATTTCCACCCTCATTAATAGTGTGGAGGGAGAATATCATCAGAGAGGGGGAGTAGATAGTAACATTAGGTATAGAGAGAGAAACTAAAATAGACTCATGTACACACCACTATAATCTATTTGGAATGAATTAATATTGTTTGCATTTAATAATATAAACCTTGGTTATTTTGATTTCATAACTTACAAATTCACAATAATTTAATATTACTATATGATGCTCTTCATTTAATTATGTTTTTAAGAAGGTGAACATTGTAATAGGTCTATTGCTTGTATAATCTATTGTTTGACAATATCATGTTTGTTCATCTAGTTATATATTGGACATAACCTACATCATGTTAGGACATATGGTTATATTATTAATTACATATGTACACTTATATAAACTTATAAATTAGATTAAAAAGGTTTTTTGTCTTTTGTTTGATTTTAAACTATGATATAAAATTTAGTGGTAGGTTACAGGGTCATATAGAAGAAGATACTTATAAACATGTTAAGAAATAAAAGCTTTAAAAAGGATTTAGGGGGAAAATACCCCCTAAGTTAATTTTTTATTTGTTATTTTGAAATGTTTTTCTAGCATAACTCTCTATGTTTTGAATAAAATTGATGATTGGTTAGAAGCTTTAATTGAATGTGATCATTGGTTGTTTTGTCAAAGGATAGGAGATTTGAATTAGAGTTTGGATATGATGAAAATGGGTAACATAAATGAAGTTAGGTTTTTAATGATCATTATGCATTCTTTCAAGTTTGGACCTAGGTAAAGAGGAAGGTGGATTTAGCTAGGCTACCAAGTCTTCATGTAAAAAATAATGGACTATGATTTGAACTAAATGAAGAAATGAAGCATTGATTTTACATGATGTTCATTAGCAAAATTATAGGTTTTTGATTGAATATGTGTCAATCATGCACATTTTTGAGATGGGAATAAGTAAGAGGAGGAAATTTTGTATGATTATCATAAAAATGACAAAGAAAAGAAGATAATAGGAAGTTTGGCCATTTCAAAAGAGAGGTTTTCACTTAGGCTTTGCTCAATACCCAAGCCGGTTTTCCTTTGTTACTTGAAAGAATATTATGATGAAAGTTATGTTTTTTTTTTAATAGTGAGTATTATTTGAATGTTCTAAAAAAAATTTATTTAGATTATAAAAATACTAGGTTTGTAATCCTGAGGATGGAATTTAATTTCATCCTTTAGATTATTAAGTTGGGATACAAACACATAACTATTAAAAAATATGGGTTCTTTGTGTTGAGAATAAAATGATAGACTTTATTAAGAATATGGGTTCTTATTCTAACATTAGTATGAACTTAATTTTTCTTAGTTTGAAACTTGCATATAATAAAATTTGGGCACTCACTATAGATAAATAAGGGTTTACCTATGTAAATCCTTGACCAATATTTGTCAAGTAAATATAACATTCTCAAACATTTTTTGATGGTGAAAACGAGCCTAATGATGTGTAGTTGTTTTTGCATTACTATAATCTAAGGAATTATATTTCAAGATTATCTTAAAACCTAGCTATTCCTTAAGGAAATATTTCGAAACTTTTAAGGATTAATAACTATTCAAGGAATATAAGTTCATTTAAATTATATTTATATGATTTCATATATGTAAATATATAGACACACAAATGTGTGTGTGTGTGTGTGTGTGTGTGTGTGTGTGTGTGTGTGTGTGTGTGTGTGTGTGTGTGTGTGTGTGTGTGTACATATGGGGTCAATTTCAAATCTATTGAGGTCTACTAACATTTTTATTATATAGTGGATAATTCAGTGAAACCTAAACTTGAGAATATATCTTTGTAGTAAACCTTTTTGAGGATGACTAAGAAGACTTCCTATGAGAAAATGGTTGAGTATATAGCTTTGCCTAAATTCTAAGCTTGATCTTGAGTCTAATTCTATAATAGCTAGTTGTAGGTTTATTTTATAGTTATTAACTAGATGAGTACATAGGTAAGAGTGAAGTAAAACTTGTGCATTGAATACTAATCTAGTATAAGTGTCCATTTTAATGTGACCTAATGATTACTCCAAAAATATATTATTGGGATCGGTATGGATGTCTTTATAGAAGATTTGA
>JARHVA010001938.1:232500-330000 GCA_037957365.1 Torreya grandis
GACTAAATAATGATTGTAGACTAAGAATTTGACTCAAGATATGTGTTAGTATCTTGTTAGTGACAAAATGAAATAAAATTAAAAAACCAACACACTAGCTAACAATAATCTCTAGGCCTAGTTACTTGGTTGAGCTTAGTTAACAATACTAAAATGGAAACACAACTAAAATATGAAAGAGAACAAATATTTCACCTCCCTTAAATTTTCCAAATTATCTTGTAGTAGTGTCTTACTCAGCTTGTGTTCATTAAGTCTTCATCAAAGGAGGCTTGGCTATCTCCTCTTCTCCTTGGCACCTTGTGGCTTTGGCTTGGCTTGGCTCAATATTTGGAAATTATAACATTAATTTAAATGAAGCTTTTGAATAAATTTAGAATTATAACTTTGTCATGTGAGATCTTAAAATTCAATAGGTAAGGCCTCCTATTTATATATTTTTGGAATGGTTTGAGGATCAACCATGACCATCCATCTGAAGATTAAGATGTGTGGCCATGAATAAATCCAAAAATGAAATTCATTCTACAAATATCCAAATTAATATTTGGGATAAATGGGTATTGAATAGGCATGGAGGGTCTTAATGAGGCATGGAGGGTCTTAATGAGGCATGGGAGACCCATAATCCTAATATTTTACATATTTATGACTTATGGATGCCACCCCATATGACGATGTCACCTAATGATGCAGTTAATAAAAATAAATTTTCAATAAATATTTATTCAAAAAATTCTATGGAAAATTAAATTAAGGCCCTAATTTGGTTTAATTAGCCTAAAACATGATTAGTCAACTTTAGTGCAAATTTTGGCTCTTGGTGCACAAATTAATCAAACTGGTCAAAATGTCTTATTATTACTCCAAAGTTTAGATAAATTAGAATTGGAAGTTAATGTTAGATGCATTGGATCTTTTATCCATTTAGGATGTTACCAAAACCATATACAAAGGCACATGTCTCATGCAAGACATTTGAAAAAAAAATAGCAATCTAGGGTACCCAAGTGCGAAATTGGTAATTTGACTCAAAATGATCTAATCAAAGTTAGTTAGTCCATAAATTGCCTTACCCAATTTAATGATACTCTATCCAAAATTATCACTTGAAGATATCAATTTCAACTCATTTAATGCACTTTAGTGTTTTTAGGCCAAATTGTGCACTTTAGTAGAAATCAATCAAAAGCCTGGTTGGAGGTTATCAATGACCAGATTTAGGTGTCTATAGTTTTCCCCTATTTAGGAAGGTGTTTCAAGATATAATAATATAACACATTCTTAAATAATGAAAAGTTCATGTATGCCTATAACTTCAATGATGATGAACTAACTAAATGATGCCCCTCGAGGGAACAGTTGGCACAAGGAAAGGTCGACAAGTAGTCCCTCAAAATAAAGAATAGAGATGAAGGGACCAAATAAAAATAAAATGATGGGAGGAGAACACAATGATATTGAAAAATTAGTCAAAATCATGGAGAATACAAGTGGGACAGTGTATAATGGTTTGGCTAAAGGTGGTTATAAGCATATACCCCAATAGTGGCAACGTGGTATGGAAACACAATGATTTGCCTAAAGGTAGTTATAATCATTGAGAAGATGGAGCTACTTTAGTTAGGATAGACAAAAAATATTAAAAAAATGCCCCTATATGGGTATACAAATTAAAGTGGAAACAACATAATGATTTTCCCAAAGGTAGTTATAATCATTAAGAAATGTAAGTGGGATGGTGTGCAATGATTTTCCCATAAGTGGTTACAATAATTGGACCTCGATTATGGAAAACATGATTGATTGGTTGATTGATGATGGTAAATTAACATAGAGGGTAATGATGAATTAAAAAAACCTACTAATATGGAGATGCTCATCTGAACTAACAAAGTTTGAAATTCTTTCATTATTAATTACTCTATTTGAGATATGATTGGGATTGAATTGAGATGATAGTGCCGAAGAGATGTTGATGCCACCATTACTAAATATAATTCTTGAAGTTGAGGTTTGTTTTATCATGTATTGATAGGCATCATGGTATAACATCATGAGGACTTGGCCAAAATATGCATAAGGGCTGACTCCCAAAATCTAATACGTAATAGAAAAAAATGCACTAATGATAAAAACCATGATGTCAATGTTAATAGATGAATATAGATGGATTAAATTATAGGTGTGCACAAGGAATCATCCAATGAATGCACATAAAATAAATCAAGTCAGTAGTTCTAAAATTAAACAAACAAACAAAAAAAGTAGAAACAAACAAACAAATAAATAATGCAATAGAAACCATATGAACATTTCCCCTAGAAAATAGGTGATAACTTAATAAACAAAGGAAATGAGGGAATAAAAGAAAAGGAATGGGGTGGATGAATTATCTCTAGATGCACTAGGCAAGTGGATGATGCCTACATAGTTCTATGGATGTAATATCCAACAAAAACTTCAAGACAAATGTAGTTCTCCCAAGAAATAGGAAGAAAATGATAACTAGTCAAAAAAACAAAATGGATATGATATAAGAATAAGAATGGTCTTAAAAAATGGCAAGTGCATGGGATAAAAGGCCAAAAATTATTGGGAAACTAATTGAAAAGTGATTTTATTGCAACTTAGTAAGGTTTCTCAAAATCCTTAAGGCAAAGAAGTGATCAATGTTTTTGGTTTTTTCTAATGGAATTTTTGGAGTGTCTCAACTTGATTGAGAATGATGAGACACTAAATAGTTCAAGCTTGTAAAATTGTGAGAGCGTTACTTATGATGCTTGTAAAATAGTGAGAGCATTACTTACGATGCTCATAAAATAGCGAGAGCATGGATTAGGTTGCTCACAAAATGGTGAGAGTGTGGCTTAGGTTGCTCACAAAATGGTGAGATCATGGTAGAAAGGGTGATTGAGCTAACATCAATAAGTATCAAGCACTGCATACATAGTCTTAGAGTAGGACCTCAAGTCATTGTAGTTAAACCCTACAACAAAGGAATTTGACTATTGTAGCAGTCAATTCAAAAAAATAGGCATATTTGGTAAAAAGGCATAGTATGACATAAGAAATGGCAAGTTGGTATGTCAAGGCTCCATAAATTAATGTTGCCTCTAGTTTTCCCATAGGTGGTTATAACTAGGACACAACGGCCTAGATCAATGTCACTAATCTTCCCATAGACAATTATAATTAGTAGGAAGACTGATGATAAGAAAAGAACAACAAATGAAAGATGTAATTGCCAAAACTTCTATCATACTGCTATAAAATATTGTCTCTTTCTAGAATGCTTGAAACAATTATTGAAATTTATTAGACTCATTGGTGTTAAAAAGGTGCAACCAATGGTGAAACCAAGGTCAAATAGGCTAGGTAGATAATATTCAAAATATGGTTGGTCGATATAATGAAATGGTAAAATGGATAAGTAATAGGCATAAGAGGAATGATGAGAATGACATTTATACAAAGAATAATAGTGATAAAATGACACAACTAAAATGGTCCTTATAGACAATACACCATATCACTCAAGCATAGCACCACTTGAGGTGAATAATATTCATTAGCTCAAGAAGTTCATCTCCATCTGGTGTGGTAAGCTATTATGCTCTTAATCCATAATATAAATTAATGATAAAAGGTCATATCCAGTTTAGTTTAAATTTACCTTTATGCTTCTTCTCAACCATGATATTCTTTTGGTTTTATTTAAGAACAAGATCACCAAGTTTAAATGTTCTATAATTGACATGGTGATTATAGTGGCCTTTGAGTCAGATCTGATATGCCTAAAGATTTTTGAGTGTAGCTATGCATTTTTCATCAAGTAGGTCTAGCTCTTATAGGTGAGCTACTTGATAGTAATAATCATATAGGACATGCTTAAAAGGTATGTGTAGTGAAGGAAACTTGACCTCAATGGGAAGGATGGCTTCTATACTATAAAAAAGTGAATATGGAGTGACTCTTGTGGGGGTACAATGATTGGTATGGTTTTCCCAAAGGGTGAAAAATATCTAAAGGTGCCAATCATGACTGGCATCATTGACAATCTTTTTGAAAATATTGACAGTGGTTTTATTTGCTACTTCAGCCTGGCCATTACCTTGAGGGTAATATGCTATAGAAAAATGTTGTGTGATGTTATATTTTACATAGCTTGTCAACATCCTTATTCTTGAATGATCCTCCATTATCAGATATAATGTTAGAGGGGATGCCATAGTGGAAAATGAGATGGTTGAAGATAAACTTGTAAATTTGATTTCTAGTCACGTGAGGCTTATAGCTTCAACCCACTTAGTGAAATCTTTAGTGGTGGTAAGGATATGTTTGGCCATTAGATGAAGTGGGATTGATCTTCCCAATGAGGTCAAGGCCCCATGTAGCAAATGGCCATGGTGTCAACATTGGTTTCAGAGTCATAACTCAGGCATGAATCAAATTAGCATGCCATTGACATTTGTCACACTTCCTTACATATGCAGCTACATTTGCATCCATTATGGGCCAATAATAACTAGTATGCAAGATATTTTGGATAGAAAATGCTCATTAGAGTGGGCTCTACATATCCCTTCATGAAATTCTCATAACACTAGTGTAGATTCTACTAAAGTTAAACAATGAAGCAAAGTTCCATCAACACTATGGTGGTAAAGGGTTGATCCAAGTAGACTATAATGAGTGGATTATGGATAAAGGCTTTGGTTTGTTTTTGGGATAGGTTAGGTGGTATGAATTGGTCATGAAGATAGTTATAAATGTCTAAATACTAGATATAATTAAGACCAACAATATCATAAATCATTGCCACAGTTGAAGGTTCATGAGCTGGTGTGACCAAATTCTCAATGAGAAGTTGATACTCTCTAGCTTTGTCTATTTTTCAAATCAGAGAGCCAATAGTAGCCATGGCATCTGTAGTTATATTACTATCCCTTGGTATATGCTCAAACTAAATGTTGGCAATTTTTTACTTGAGAGTGTCGACCATGGCTTTATATGGTACCAACTTGTCATCTTTGGTCTAAAAATGGTCTATAATTTGATTGATGATTAACTGAGAATGAACCTAAACCTTTATATGAGATATATTCCATTTTACCTCTTAGTGAAGCCTTAAAACAAGTGATTCATATTCAACCATGTTATTGATACAAGGAAAGCTAATCCTAAATAACTTAGGGATTAAATTCCCCTATGGTCTAATAAATATGAGGCCTACCCCCAATCCATGTGCTATGAATGATCCATCAATATATAACTTCTAGTACTGATCATCAAGAGGTTTGTCAATGATGGTCATTATGGATTCATCAAGAAATTATAATGTGAGTGGATCTATGTCTGCAAGGGGTGTTTCAACAAGATGATCTGCAAGGCCCTGTCCCTTGACTACCTTCTGATTGACATACTCTATGTCAAACTCATTAAGAAGCATGATCCACTTGACCATTCTTCTTTACAAAGTTATTTTAGATAGTAGATACTTGAGTGGATCTAATTTTAAAATGACCATGCTCTTATTGTTCAACATGTAGTGTCACAATTTCTGAGTTGCGAAGATCATGGCTAGACATGCATTTTCAATAGGCAATAGGCATATAGTTGTTTTCATATATGACCAATGTATGAATTAATTAGTACAATAAATTTTCTTTTCCTTTGTCATCATGTTGAGATAAAATTTCCCCCAAGGCATTATCTGTAGCTAATAGGTACAAAAAAATGGTTTTCTTGGCATAGGGGTAATAAAATAGGCAGATTTGCTAGGTAATTTTATGGCTACTAGAAAGCTACTTGGTAGTGATTATCATAATGGAATAAAACTCCCTTATTTAAAATATGTGTAAATGTATAACACTTTTCTACTAACTAAGATATGAAGCATTAGATTGACTAGATCTTTCCCTACAAACTATGGAGCTACTTCAAATTGGTTGGCAATGACATCTCTATTATATCTTGGACCTTTGTTGGATTGACTTCAATGCCCCTATTAGATGAAATGAAACCAAGTAAATTTCATGAGTTTACTCCAAACACACATTTATTTGGAGTCAATATAACTTTGTACTTATGTAGTCTTTCAAATATTCTATGTAGCACTACTAGATGGTCGGCCCTAGTTTCTAATTTGCCTAGTATGTCATCGACATAGTCTTCAACATTATCATGTGTCATATGATATAATATGATGGTCGTAACTCTTTGATGTGTGTCTCTAACATTATTAAGACCAAATGACATTACCTAATAACAAAATTTTCCCCATGGAGTGGTAAATGTTATTTTATATTGGTCTTCTAGTGCTATTATGATCTAGTTATATCTTGAAAATCCATCTATGAGTGAAAGCATTTCACAACCCACCATGGAGTCAATGATCATGTCAATATTAGGAAATGGAAAGTCATCCTTTGGGTAAGCTTTGTTTATGTCTCAAAAATTAGTACAGATTTTGATTCCTTCAAGTATTTTGCTAATAGGTACAACATTAGATATCCATTTTGAGTAGTTAATGGATTGAATACATCCTACTTCTAAGAGTTTTTTCAACTCTTTCTTTACTAATACAATAATACAAGGATTAATCTTGAATAAATATTGATTAATTGGTTTGGCATCAAGATTTACCACAAGGTGATGTAAAACCAAGGCGGGGTCCAAACTTGTCATGTCAAAATATGTCCATGAAAATATATCTATAAATTCTCTCAATAGAGCTATAAAAACTTCACATTTCTCCCTAATGATAGATGCACCTAATTTTATCCATTTCAAGTTTGATGGAGTCTTGATGTTTATCTCTATTGTATCTTAGACTAGAAGGTTTGAGCCATCTTTTAGGATAGTAGGCAAAGACTTGAACTATTGGACTATATCAGAGTCCTCTATTAGGACTTGCTCTTCAACTTCTCTTAGGAATGATGAATCTGACTCCTCTAATGGGAGATTTGGCCATGTGATAAAAATAGTCAAAAATTCTTGAAGAATTTTATCAAACACTTATTTTTTTTCAAAATTGAACTTAGATCCATAGGCAAGTTCATCGTTGATGGGCTCTTGGTCTAAACTTGAATAAGAATGAACACCCCCATCTAATGGCACCTAAAACAGGTTTTCACCACTAGATTGACCTTTATCTTTACTTTTTATCTGGTCATAAAGTGCCTCAAAGATTTTTTCACTTGGGGACCTCAATGTTTTATTTATTTATTTTTGGCTAAGGGTGTTCACCTGCTCTCCAAAATAGGTTTCAGGAACCAATGTAATTGAGAATCTTGATTTATGATCTCTGAAGGAAACATTGTCTCTAAGGCCTAAAATTTCACAAAATTCCTCATCATTTTGAAACTCATCAATAAAAAAATTGGATTCATGTTGGTCCCAATCCATTAGTTGGGGATAATATAATGGTAATGGGTTGTGATGAATGATTGGGGTAAGGGTACAAATGGCATTATTATCAAACATATTAGTCTTAGCTAGGTCATCAAAGGTGAGGCTATGATCAGATTCTATTTCACTATTAGCATCATCATCACTAGCCATCAGTGATGGAACTTGAATAAGATAAGTGGGGTCACCCATAGGTGGTTTAAATCCAAGTCCATAAAGTCTTTTATACTTAGTCATGGAAATTGGCTTAATGGTTCCTTGTTGATTTGGTCTGAGGCCTCTTAATTCATAATCTTGATGTTCCATGATCTTATTGGGAATATTATACTTGGTGCTCTTGTAATAATCATCCAATTTGTCATTGTATAACCATGATTCATCTCCTTCGAGAGGGTCTTGTTATTGGCTAGATGCTAGTATGAATGTGACTAGTCTTAGATTATGAAGTTTATCTTTACCTTTTCATTACCAATGCATGTGTGGGGTAACTTTAGGTCTTTCAAAGGTCTTGGGATCTTAAGGAATATTGGCAATATGAATAGTATAATGGATCACATGCTCCCCTAGGCCATTAGCTGAAATGGTAAAATGATTGGAAGCTTCAGGTTGTGGCATGTGGGAAAGGGAATCCAAAGTATTAGGATCTATGAAATTATCCTCTAGAGAATCAATAAGTATGGAATTTACTTTACCCTTCTTGGAACTTGGATTTATGTCATATTGGTAATTATAGCTTTGAAACTCAGCCTCAATATGTTTGCAATGCTCATATGGGTGAAAATCTCATGGAATATCTACTTTTATCCCTAAGTGTGAAAACTTGATATATTGGTGCAGTGTTGACGGGACTACATGAATCTCATGTAACCAAGGCCTACCTAGAGGCATATTATATGATAACTCAAGATCAAACACATGTCAAAGTGTATCATGGGTGAAAGACCCAATGATAATTGGTAAGCTAATGGTGCCTTATGATTCTCTCTCCTGATTATCATAGGCTTTGATAGTTATCATTTTTGGTTAGAGATCTACAATTGTGTACCCAAGAAGCTTGATGAGATTTAGAGACACTATGTTGAGGCATGATCCATTGTTTATAAGGACACATTTCACTTTATGCTACTTTATATAAACTTATATGTACAATGGATTATTATGGAGTGGGCCAAGGGAAGACATATCACTTTGGTTGAATGTGACTTATTGGGTTGGAGCTAGGTATCTAATCAAATATTGAAATTTATCAGGAGATATGTCACTGGAAATAATGGATTGGGTTAAAAAATCATTCAAAATGTTCTTATGGATTGTTGACATTCACAAAAAATCTAAAATAGAGATATGTACTGGTGTCTTCTGTAATTGTTCCACAATATTAAACTTCTTATCTTGGTCAATGGTGAATGGTTTATTCTAAGGCTAAATGGTTGGTTGGATAAAATACAAAGTGGTAGATGGTTGTGGGCCTAGGATAGTAATATTTAACCTTTAAGTTATGATTGTAAAATCAATATTAGATGCTAGACCATGATTTCTAACAATTGTTGGGAATAGTGTGTGACCATATTAGATAAGTCTTGATTTCTAGTGTAGTTATATGTGGTCACGTGGCAAGGGTGAGTTATTGGTATAAGGTCTAAAAGTGGAAGTCCCAATTTGATGGTTCCCCTATGTATAATCCTTGGTCAAAGAAGGATTATCCATGTAATTTAGTTGAGTGTTATTATTTAGCAATGGTCTAGATTGATTAGTGCTTGGTCTAGGATTAATGGAGATGATATAAACGCTACCCCCTACAATATGACCTAAAACCCTGTTGTAGTCATGTGTAATTACATGGTAAGTTTATTGGTTGTTATCATTCTAACCTTGGTTTTGTCCATTTTTATAATGTTTTGGGTTTTGTTGTTGATTTTACTGATTCTACTAGTTCTGTTAGTTTGTCCTTGATTTTTATACTATTGATTTTGTTGTTGCACTGGCTGGGGATGTTATTAATTGTTATGTTACTGTTGGGTGTTATGTTAGGGAAAGGGGTTTTGATAAATCCTAAGATTTTGATTAGAGGTGGAAGAACTATTATCCAATGTTATCTCCCCATTATCAAACATATTCATAATCAAATGCTTGATTTTCACACATCTTCATAGATTATGCCCATTGACCTGATGATATTCACATAATTCATTTTTATTGTACCAATCAAGATAAAGAATGACTTTCAGATAATGCTTTGGTATAGGCCAACTAATCAAATTATTAGTAGCATGTTTGCAAAATATAGATTTAATAGGATCTCCTAGGTCACTAAAGACACAATAAGTAGGTGTAATTCTTCTTAGAAGAGGCGTTTGCAATGGTAAAAGTTGCTACATTTATTATGTGGGTCTTGGTTTTTATGCTTGCAGCATTGGTTGGAGAGGTTGTTAGGTAAGAGTAAGCTAAAAAGGTGGTGTAGATGATGTTTTCACTATTTGGACATGACGTGACTTGGTTACTTTGTTTCCCACAATATTTCTATTATGGTTGAATTGCTTTAGTCTATCTTGGTTATTGGCCTATGCTAGTTGTGATGCTTGCACTTGGATTATATGTTAGTTTTGGCAACTTCCCTTATTTGTACCTTGATTCTAATTAGTTGAATATGCTTGATGATCTCTTTATTAATAAGGGCTCACTCAATCAACAAGCCTTTGTCGATGATCTTCTTGAAAGTATGTGCATATTGTAGTTCTAGATGATAAGCTATCTCACTATGAAAATTTTTAGTAAACAAAATGGCTAATTATTTATCTAGTAAACTATGGGTAAATCAACTTGTAAGGGCTCTCTGTCACTATAGATAATTTACAAAACTCTCATCAACTTTTTATTTTGCTTGTGTCAAGTCAACCAATGAAACATCATGTTCAAGATATAAGAAAAGTGTTGCAAAAACTTATCAAAAAGATCATCAAAATATGTTACTAAATTCTTGGGCAACTTTAAGAACCACTACAAGGCTTGTCCAACCAAGCTCCTTAGAAACAACAACAAAATTTATACATTGCTATATGCCATTGGTTGACATGTGACAAAGAACTTGGTTAAATGGGCCTTAGGGTCACCTTTCGCTTTATATTTTTTAAATTTAAGTGGTTCATATCCTAGAGGAAATGGTATCTATAATTAATCCATATTGAATGGATAAGAACACATGTTATCCAACTTAAACTTTTGTCTATTTCCCAACTTAAATGGTAGCAATTGCATCCTTCATCTGTTGCAATTCTTAGGCTAGGAAACTAGAGGGAGCATTGGTTTGAGGGAGAACATTGGTCTAGGTAGATGGTTGAGAGGTCATAAGTGGGATACTTTGACTGAGGTATGATGGAGATATCTATTGGGGTATGTTGGTTTGGTTAGGAAATGGACTAGGAATACGCATACATAGATCAAGATGTACTTGAAATTACACATTTGGTTATGTGATATTTTGGTTTGGGTTGGATATGAAGGTTTGACCTAGAGGATTTTTTGGTTGCGATAAAGGGATATAACTATATTGTGCTTGTTGTGGTTTAAAAGGGACATGCTGCCAACTAACTAAACCTTGTTGTCAAGTGGGAACTTGTGAACCAAGACCTTGTCTCTGAACTTGTGGCACATTTTGAACTAATTATTTCCTAGTAAGTACTTGAGAAACATGGAAGCCTCCTTGTTGTATAAATCCTTATTGGTAAATAAATACATGTTAAAGATTTAACATCTATCAATGACCAATATTTACATGTTATTGGCTAGTCATCATTTGGTTTTGGATTGGTACACTAGTCTACAACTGAAGAAGTATGTTTGCCACTACTTGACGAGGTGGAACATTAGTCTCCCCTTGTTTAGGTGCAAATATATTTAGCCTCTATTACATTGGTACACTAGATTGTGCATGTTATTATGGAATATTACTTGTCACTTGTTGAAGAGGAGTAGGATTCATCACATTATATTATTGAGGTGCAACATTGGTTGTTGGTTGACTATCTAATCCTATTGGTTGCACACTTGATGAAGCAGCTGGTTGAAGTTGGGATGTAGAAACTCCTACTCCCTGATTTTGAGAACCATTTGTAGTGTTAACTAAAGGCACATTTTGTTGGATAGTTACTAGCATATGAACACTACTTTGGTGTGGATTGGATGTTGGTTATGCATTGTCCATTATATTTTGGCCACTGTGTTGCATAGAAATAGAAGAGACTTCTTTGATTTTTGTGGTATGAAATAAGTTTTTGACTGAATTTTTCTACATGAATGGGTCTAAACTTTGATTGTCTAGACCAGTTAACTATATCAAAACTCTTATTGAAAGAACTAAGTCAATAAGATGTTTGTTCACCATGGTCATCTGATTGAAAGTGCATGCTAGATTCAAGTAGGTTTGATATACTATCTGCATTTGGTTAAAGTGGTTTCCATGAGTTTTTTTCTCTGTTAGGCATATTAGGTACCTGATATGTTGTTTGGGCTAGAGCCAAATGATTGCTAGAAGAAGCCTGTTGATCATAAATTATGTTGTGAGGCATTCTTACTAGACTTGGTAAATGCTCATGAGGGAAGCCTATCGTAAACTTAGCCCCTACCTCTTTTACTTGAACCAAAATCTCATCTTTTTTCCCCAAAAAATGATGCTCAAATAAAAATAGATCATATGTGGAAGGTGTATTAGTAGATCATGACTATTGAGGAACTGGTTCATCAGCTATGGGTATTGTAGCTAGGTATTATGTGTTTTGTTCTTGGTCTTGTTATTAATAAGGTGGCATATTAACCAAATAATTAGCTAATGGATCTTGGATTTGTGCCCATAATTGAGTATTATAAGAGGGATAATGATCCATCTCATAAGCAAAGTTATCTACATAGGGGTCTTGCACCATTTCTTCCTACGCAACCACATTACTAATCCCTAGATTATACATGAGTCCACTAAAGGTGTAGGAGTACATGTTGGGATCCATAGTCAATGCTTTATGACAAAAGGAGGTCTTCAAACTCTAAAAATACATTGTCTAAAAAGATGATTTTATAACTTGGAATAGATTTGTCAAAAGGATAAAAATGTTTATGCAAATATTTATGATAACACAAGATAATGTTAATTGTCTAATGTTACACTTTTTACACAAAAAGATTAAGTAAATGAACCAAAAATCAAAATTCCAAATGATAAGTTTGAAGTGTTTCAAATCAGTCTAATCTAGGAAATTAAAAGTTGCTAGGTCTTTTAGCCAAAATGTGGCATCAAAAGCTAGGCTCGAACAAGGCATGTAATAGGACTCTTGGCCAAAAGGCATCAAAATTAGACTTTGAAATATATGAAATTTTTAATCTAACAGATTTGAAACACTTCTAAAAAACACTAGGTATTTTATTCTTGGACATGGACTCGATCAAATAGGTATAAAGTATGAAACAAAAGGCAATTTAGAGATAGTTTTTTTTTCTCACAAATAATGTTAGAAAAATTGGTTCTTTTGATAAATAATCTAGACAAATGTGAATGGCATAGCTATGCTAGATAATGGTTCACAAAGGTACACTTGGATTAGTTTTAAAATGTGGTCAAAAATTTAAACTCTATGCAAGAGGTCCTATGAAACAATATATGAAATGTTTTGGGTAGTGTAAAACACTAGACTACTCAAAATATGTGAAAAAATTCTTGTTTCGAAAACTCTCTAAGGCAAATATAATTTCTCACAAATTTGACAGCATAACACTACCATTCTTGAATCAAAATGTTGTAGTGCATAAAATCCAAGTGAAAGTGTCTAACACAAAATGACTTAAGTCTATCAAGTAATGATAATGATCCTAAGTCTTAAACAACCTTCAACCCAAATTGGAAATTAAACCTAAGTTCCCTTAAGTTTAGTGCAAATGGTGAATCCACTTAACACATCAACCCTATAAACTTATGAAGGTGAAATTTATAATTTAGATTATAAATGAAGGACTTAAACAAACTTTGTTAAAGGTTTAGACTCAATTGGGTAGCATAACTACACCAAAGTGGATGATATGACTCCATGTTTTGATGAAATTTGAACAAGGGAAATTGATGATTCACATGGGCAACATAATGCCTCTTTGTTCAAAGGAAAATGAGGACTATGTGTTTTGGTTTGTATCATTTGTTCACACTAAGTTTCAACTCCAAATAAAACTTTAATCTAGGATAAAACTAACTAATTAATCACTCTGATCCTAAACTGACAAGGTTGCTTGGTATTGTTGAAATCCATCAATATACATCATTTAAGAGGATTTTTAAGTGTTCATCTAAAAGTAAATGCACATTATATAGTATGGTTTTTACAACCCCCTTCTCTCAAATGATAGTATTATGACATGGAACTTGAGGTGAACCTTGCACAAATAATACTTCCAAGGCAAGTGGGGATTTATATATGATCTACAAGTCTTTCAAATGTCTTTAGGGGAATCAATTGCACAATGACTTTCACATCAAAAATGAAAAATAAAAGCATGAAAATTAGGTGTCCATAGTATTTGGCTCATTGCAAAAAGGTCTAGTCTTTTTTTCAACCATGAAATCCTGTTGTTCACTCAATGTAGTGTGATGTCTAAAGTTTAGATATGTCCTATGTGCAACCCCATCACTAAAAGGTGGTTTAACCACTCAAACCTTTCGATCCTAGTGAAAGTGGGTGAAGTCAATGCTGAGAGATAAAACCTTGGGTCACAGCTTCTCTAAAGAAATCATGGGAGGTAATGACGTCCCCTTCAAAAGACAAGATGAAATGAAATGAAAGACATAAAAATAAAGACTTTAATGTCATTTTCAAGGTCACCCAAACTATGATGAGTTTTTGAGGAGTGTTTTAGATGACATTCTTTCTAAGCCTTGGACTAGGATTTTTAAAATAAAAATGACATTTTTGATTCCAAGGGTTCTCTAAAAGGGACAAATAGAAGAGAATACATGCACAAACCTTATCTTTTCCAAACAAGTTTTAATTAAAGAACTATTGAAAACAAGAATTGATAGGTATGTTCAATTTAAAAAAACCAAATGAAAGATGCAATGGTGTTATTTTGACCCCTTGGTCTTAAGTTGTAACTTTGAAATCCTAAATTATAAAAACATTGACTTAATAACCTAAATGTTTTATTAATCACAAAAAACAAGATTCCTAATTTATTTTAAAATCATTCCAAAAATGTCTTAATAGCATGTTTTAACAAATTCCAAGTCTATTGGTTACCTATCTACCCTTAAGGCATCACCCCAAAAAAAATATGTTAGGTTAGAAAATGTTAGCATAAATATAAATATAATATTAGAAAAAATATACATTAAATATATAAACACCTGAAAACAAAAAAATATAAGGCTAAAAATAAAATATAACACATAACACATAAAATATAAAAACCTATAGTTATTATTTTTAAATAACTTTTAAAATATAAATTATTTTGCCACAAAATTTTGAGAGGTTGTCAATAACTCCATTTTTCAATTATATAAAAAGTTTTAAGTCCAAAAAGTTAGTAAAAAAAATTTATCAACTCTATTTTAACCATTTTTACCAAAAAAATAAAAAACAAAAAGTGATAGTTACTAAAATAGTTATAAATCCTAAAATATAAAGAAAGTTTTTGTGAAATTTTTAGAGAATATAAATTAAATATTTATATATATGAATAAAAAAAATAATACAAAAATATTAAGTAAATAAAAAGTTATTAATTATTTATTTGATATTTTTACTCAAAGCAAAAACAACAAAAAAATAATTAAAACTTTGAAATGCAAAAAAGTTTGTGGGTTGCGCTCTCAAGAAGATGGTCCCACCGGACATGAAATTATGTAGAATATGAATTTAAATAAATATAGGTTTTAGTATCTTGTTAGTGACAAAATGAAATCAAATTGAAAAACCAACACACTAACATACATCTCTAGGCCTAGTTACTTGGTTGAGCTTAGTTAATAATACTAGAATGAAAACACAACTAAAACATGAAAGAGAAAAAATATTTCACCTCAATTGAATGATATAAATTATATTTTATTACTGGATTTCTTGGATTTTTCTCATGAAGTCTTCATCAAAGGAGACTTGGCTACCTCCTCTTCTCCTTGGGACCTTGTGGCTTTCGCTTGGCTTGGCTCAATATTTGGACATTATAACATTAATTTGTATGAATATTTGGAATAAATTTAGAATTATAAATTTGGAATGTGAGAGTTTAAAATTGAATAGGCAAGGCCTCCTATTTATAGATTTTTGGAATGGTTTGAGGATCAATCATGACCATCCATCTCAAGATTGAGATGTGTGGCCATGAATAAATCCAAATATGAAATTCATTCTACAAATATCCCTAAAATTTTATGGGATAAAGGGGTATTGAATAGGTATGGAGGATCTTAATGAGGCACGGGAGACCCATAATCTTGATAATTTATATATTTATGGCTTATGGATGCCATCCCATATGATGATGTCACCTAATGATGTAATTAATAAAAATAAATTTCCAATAAAGATTTATTCAAAAATTTCCATGAAAAATTAACTTAAGGCCCTAATTTGGTTTAATTAGCCTAAAACATGATTAGTCAAATTTGGTGCAAATTTTGGCTCTTGGTGCACAAATTAATCAAATTAGTCAAAATGTCTTGTTATTGGTCTAAAATATGACTGGCTTAGAATTGGAAGTTGATGTCAGATGCATTAGATACATTATTTCATTTAGGATGTTACTAACACAAAATAACAAATGAACATGTCTTGTGTAAGAGATTTGACAGAAAAGAGCAATCCAGGACACCCAGGTGCAAAATTGGCAATTTGACTCAAAATGGTCTGATCAAAGTTAGCTAGATCATAAATTACATTACCCCATTTAATGATACTATGGCTAAAATCAAAAATTTAATATATCAATTTTAACTCATTTAATGTGCTTTATTGTTTTTAGGCCGAATTATGCACTTTGGTGGAAATTGGTCAAAAGCCTAGTTGGAGGTTATTGATGGCCAGATTTAGGTGTCTACAATGATTTCATAAATTAGAAGAGGATGTTTCTAACATCTCTCTATCCATGATAAATATTGATAAGTTTGATTCCACTATGGGGGTTCTCATGGAAAATTTAGGCATTTTTGCGAAGCCTCCAAAGGAAAGAAAAGAGCTAAAAGTTAGATTTCATGAGAAGTGATAACATTCAAGTAAAACCACCAAATTAAATTTACCATATGGTAATATTATGTCTATAGTATGTAGATCAAAATTATTTTATTAATTTAAATATTCAATTACATAAGGATGCCTATAATTTTTTAACCCCAAATGACCAAGAAAATACATATAACTTTACTGAGAGACTAGTTAAACAACCAACTAGGAAACAACTAAAAACCTAACTCTATACAAGATTACTTACCCGTAAAACAACATTACAACTTTATTATAATCTAACTTAATAAAATATATAAAGGGGGTGTCTTATATAAGAAGCATTCTCCTTTAATTTATTACAAACACATTAACCTAAACTATTACTAAGACTCTATAACAAGTCCTAATAAACCCATTATGATCCAAAAACAGATATTTAAACACATTCCATGCATTTTTTTGAATTTTTCAAATTTAATTCTATCAAGGGGATTTGTGAAAATATCAACTATCTAATCTATAATTGGGAAATTTATTAGTTCAAGTTCCTTCTTTGACACCAAAATTCACAGATAATGATATTTGACATTCATATGTTTGTTTTTGGCATGAAATACTAAATTTTTGGACATTTTGATTGTAATTTGATTATCAATACATAATTATGTGGGATCAATCTATGAAATTTGGTGTTCAAGGATCTGATGTAAATAAACAATCTCTCTAGAAGCATCCCATGTTGTAATTTATTCTAATTCTACTAATGAATATGACATAATATCCTACTTCTTACAACACCATGAAATGGTAGCTAAACTCATATGCATAGTGTATCCTATTGTGGACACTCTATCATCTACACATTCACTAAAATCTACATTACAATACCCAACAAGTTTGAATTTCTTACTTTGGTAGTACTTAAAGCCATATTTTTTTGTTCCCTGAAGGTAATGAAGTACTCTTTTTATTGCATGCCAATGAACTTATCTAGGATCATGCGTAAACCTAGACAAAATTCCCATGACAAAGGATATATCAAGCCTAGTAATCATAAATTATATAAATCCTCTTGCCAATTTCCTATATTTTTTTCCATCAAAAAAGGCACTACCATCATTTTCAGATAATTTTAAGTTACTCTCCATTAGAGTGAGGGTAGGTTTACAATCATTCATATTAAACCTATTTAATAAATCAAAAATATAATTAGTTTTAGCAATGAAAATTATTTTATCTATCTAATATATTTTATCCCAATATAATAGTAAAAAATTCCAAGATCTATCATTTTAAACCCATATTTTAGTTCCTTATTCATAAACACTTATGGTGTTCATCATTTCTTATGATAAATAAGTCATCGACATAAAGAATGATAATTACCAAATTATTTATCTATACTCAAATATAAAAAGTATAATCATATTCACTATGTACAAAGCTAATTTTCTGCAAGTAGGAATCCATTTTTCATACCAAGCCATGGGTACTTGTTTCATGAGCCCATAGAGAGCTTTGATTAATTTACACACCTTGTGTTATGCACCCACTTTCTCAAAACCTTAGGGTTGTGTCATATAAAATTATTTTTATAAATCACCATTAAAAAAATCATTTTTGACATCCATTTGATGTACTTTCCAACTATTATGTGTTTTTAAGGTAAGATCCATATGAATAGAGTGTCATTTGGTAGTCAGTGCAAACATTTTCTCATAATAAATTATTTCTTATTACACATAACCTTTCACAACAAGCCTTGCCTTATGTTTATTAATGGATACATCTTATTTATACTTTACCATGTAAACCCATTTGTATTTTATTGGTTGAATATGTGGAGGAGGATCAACCAAAACCCAAGTATTATTGTTAAGAATGGAATCATACTCATTCTATAATGCAATTTTTCAAACTTGTTTGGTATAAGCTTACTCAAAAGTGGATGGATATGTGGAAGAATTAGTAACAACCATTCATAATTTACTTGTTTAAGATAAATATTGGGACCTATTTTAGCAACTTCATTTTATTTCAAGTCAAAAAAAGTACTTGGAGCCCATTTTGGATACTTGTGTAAATTGTCAAGATCAAGAATACCAAAATTGTCTTTGTGTGCATCATTTTGAGGAAGTCTTAGAGAATTTTCAACATTTTCTAAGTCATGATTTTTTTAAGTACTCAAGGAAGTATAAGAAATTGAAGGGATACTTGTCTCATACCACAATCTATGAGATTTAGCTTCATTATGCAATCTTTAGCACATTTTTGAATTTTCCTCTCCAACATGTAAAATTATGAGTCTATCTTTGTGGTGTTCATATTACCAAATTCATAAAATATAATATCCATACTCACTATGAATTTTCATGTATCCTATCCAAGTAAACGATACCCCTTGTTGGTTTCTAAATACCCATTAAAAATGCATTTTGTAATTTGAGGTTATAACTTAGTTCTATGTTCAACATGAACTAAAGTAAATAAAGTACATTCAAAAAAATTCAAGTGTATAAATTTTGGATTAAACCCATGCCAAGCCTCATATGGATTTTTACCCAAAATTTTAGTTGTAGGAGATATATTCCTCAAATATAGTACATTACCACCAAAATTTATCAAGTTGTTTATAATGTAACATAGCTCGAGATGTGCCCTCTAAAGTTCTATTAATTCACTCAAAAAATACATTCTATTATGAAGTATAATCATTAATATATTTTTATTTGATTTCATATTCCTGATAATAATTTGAAATATATTCACCACCATTATTTGAATGAAGAGTAGCTAATTTTGAACGTATTTCTTTTTCAACTAATTTTAACTAGTCCACAAACTTAGTGAAAACCTCTAATTTATTTTTCATAAAAAACACCCAAGTCATCCTATAAATACCATCACTTAAAAACACAAAATACATGCATTGTCTAATGGATGAATTTTTCATATCAAAAACATCACTATGAACTAATTGAAAACATCTACTAGCTCACCAAGAAGAATCCTTCAGAAAATTTTCCCTATTTTGTTTACCTAAAACACATGATTCATAAAGAATGTCATCTTTTTGAAAAGTGGGCAAACCATTCATCATGTTATGTATCTGTAAGTCTACCAAAGAGTGAATATTCAAATTTACATAATTCATATTCCATGAAGGCTACATAGATATTATACATTTACTTATTTCAACTATTGTTACAAGTTTCATTTGAGGAGGAAGATGTGTAATACAAATGAACCAAGTTCCCATCCTCATAACCTGTGTATATTTTATTGTATCCTTATTTGGTAAAGTTAATCTAAATTATCCTATTTTAAATAATAATTTGATAACTATTCTTATGAGTAGTTACCAAATAAATAAGATGTTTTTGTAATGTGGGAACATACCAAACATTTTTGAAGTATTGTATGGAACCATTAGGAAGAAGAATCTGAATGGATCCAAGTCCTTGTGTAATATACATAGAATTATTTAACAATGAGATTGTAGTGATAAATTCTTCTTTTAAAGTTCAAATAAGTCTCACCTAAATGTCATGTGTTTGGTTGCACTTGCATATAAAATCCAAACATCTATGAACTCATCTATAGCCTCATATTCCATATAAGAAATGTTTCCTAAAGCCATGAATGTGGATTCATGAGCAACATTTCCTAATTTATCATATTCATGTTCTATGTAATTGAGTAGATATATATTTAGTCATTTTTTGTGGCCTCTAAATTTTTCTAAAAGGAATTTCACACTATGAAGTGATGTGACCAAATTTTCCACATCTATGACTTTTGATGTCTTGTATACCTCTGCCTCTACCTCTATATGAGTTGTGACCACATCCTTTGTCACTCATCTCATGTGAATTATAATGGACGTCATGTTGATTAGAATAGTTTTTGTGATGATATTCCTTGCCCTTATTTTAAAATCTTCCTCTTTTATAACCTCTACCCACTCTATAATGTTTTCCTCTATAGTTTTGTTAACCAGAAGGTGAATAACTAGGATTAAACTCTATAACATGGGATTCCTCTCTTTTCTTGGATTTATTTAGTATATATAGGTCATTTTAACCAATTAATTTTATGATTTTATCAAAATTTATGTAGGTGATATTATCAGAGACATGAAGCATTTATACAAATTTTCTATAGGACCCAAGTAGACCTTTCAATGCAACATTTATAATGAGATCATGATCAAGTTTAGTAAACCCAACCTTAGTATAATAAATATAAATGTTATTCAACTTAGACATGTACTCTCACATATCCCCATATTATTCTAATGCCAATGTAAGAAACTACATATGTATGTCAATATTTTTATGCTTGGGTTTTTTATCATACAATTTAGATAAAGACATCCATGTAATGTAACTATGGGATGATTTTTAAATAATAATGTAAGAATATCTAGTACAACAAACTTTGATTAAAGTCATGCATATTAAGAACATCAAGTTTATCTCATGTCATGGGTAACATAGGATGTTCATCTTTCACAACAATACACAATTCATTGAATGTTAATGATACTTCCATTAAGTGTTTCCAATTAGTTTAATTATAAATCATTAAACAATCAGTTTATAAAAGTTAATTATAATTTTTCAACATTTTCAAATGAAAATAAATGTGAAAAAATGAAAATTTTAACACACCCACAATAACACTTGGCACAAAAAATGCTTCTATGCAGTTTTCACTTAACCTCTATGTACATCATATGAAATATTTTGAATGGGGTTTTCATTTAAACAAACTAAAACTATCAAATTACACCCTTATTTCTTCAAAAATACAACCTTATTTCACCAATTTTACACCCTTATCACTAAAAAAGGACACCCTTGTCACTCTTTTACATCCAATTGTGACATGTGACATTTGTTACTCTTTTACAAGCTTATTCACTTTTTGAAAAATTAAAAAATCATGTATCAAAGATATTTATAAAATGAATATTCCAAAATAAAATCATATACTAAGAATTTGACCCAAAAAAGTTTGATTAAAAAAGTACATTTGAACCCTAGACACCTCCAAATTCCAAGGGTCTCAAAAAATATGATTTATCAATTTTTATATAAGTATTCATAAGCCTATTGATATTTTTGTCCCAAAAATATCAAATTATATAGTACCCTAAGGGAGACCCATTAATTTTTTAGATTTTTTTTAAAAAATGACCCATGATATGTATTACCTAAAACTTGGTGAAAATCAAAGATCTGGGTACGATTTTCAGCTTGCAAAGTTACAAATTGCATCCAGACCTTTGCTTCCCACTTTATTCATAACTAGTAGAAATTGGAGATTAGAATATACTTTGAAACTTGAAAACTTGTAAATTGTTTCCAAACCTCTATTTCCCACACAACTCACACCCATCAAAAACTAGAACCCCACTCATAATTCATAATTTGCAAAGTTGAAAATTACAACTAGAGCTCTTCTTCCAGCCAAACACATCCTCCATAGAAACTAGAGATTAGAATGTAATTTACAACTTAAAAACTTGTAAATTGTTTTCCAACCTTTGCTTCTCATGCATCACTCCTACCAAAAACTAGAACTGTGGTTGTAATTTTTAACTTTCAAAGTTTAAAATTGTGCCTCAGGTTCTTTTCTATTTTCAAAGAACCAAGCTATCCTATGAAGAGTGGAGGTCAAGGTGCAAATCATAAATTTGAAAAATTACAAATTTGCTGACAGACTCAGATTTCCAAACTTGTTGCTAATCACCGACTTAAGGGAATTTATTATAGAGGTTATATAAATCTAAATAGGGTTAATTTTAATTCATTATTAATTTGTAAATTTTGAGATTGGATCTCCACACTTAAAACCATAACCTTGATAGCAACCTCAAGCCATAATGCCACTCGCATCATCCACACATCCTCAAGACACGATGCTATTAATTTACCCCTACATGATATTCTTAAATACCTCTATATTTTTTTATCTACCTTTTATTTGTTGAAGCTTGCTTAGATTATTTTATTGTTTTCTCCCATCTGGTAGACATCTAGGATTCTTTTCCTTTGCTTAGTGTTGCTAGGGTTTAAGTTAGTTCTCATGGAAACCTTCAAAAGCATCTGGTTATGAATATTTTATTACCCAAGTTATCATGGAAACCTTCCAAGTGTTTTATAAATTAGGAATCTAGGGTTTTCAAAATTCTTAAAAACTAGTTGAATATCCCCTTAGAGATTCCTTACATAGTCCCCACAAAAAAATGTACTAGTCAAAGCAATTCTAAAACCCACATAGTTTCCACCTGTAATTACAACCCCACAACACTACAAACAATCAAATAAATTCCAAAACCTACATAGTTTCCACCTGTAATTACAACTCCACAACTCCATAGACAATCCTAGTGCACCTTGTAACTCCAAAGCCCACTGGGGAATCTACTTGCATTTGTAAGCCTGAAACTTGCTAGAGTTTTCACTAGGCATTACAAGTGTATTTTTAAACCACCATTTTCATTAGACACTTTCCTTGTAAGATCAACCCCAATCTCCACCAAAACTTTTACCTATGTTTTACACCCCCAAATCCCACCAATTACGTAGTTGGTTTTCCCCTAGAAAACTCCCAAGAATCCATGTCTGAAAAAGAGATAAAATTCAAATCCAAGGGACCTAGTGTCCCACTCAGCTTGGAATCCAACACAAGTGAGATATTAGACATAGACCTAGGTCACATTAACCTAGGTGATTTATGGATTAGGGTGAATTTTGAATTAAAAAATGATTGGATTCATAACATTTATGACTGTGGACTACCTTAAGTAGCATCTTTATCTTTATTCATGTAGAGTCCTAAGCTAGTATTCACATTAGTGAAGCACTATGATGTAGAGAAGAGAGAAGTATTAAATGATAAGGGGTAAAATATTCTAAACCTAGACCTCAAATTCATAGACTTAGTGTTCCTAATACCCAAATATGAGAGTTATCTTGATATAACTCTTGAATCATCAAAGAAGTTATATCAAGAAAAAAACACTGGATGTCAAAGCAAAATCAATAAATAATGGATAAAAGGCCCTAGGATTGCATCTACAAGACTATCTAAAACACTAGAAAGGATATATTTAAGGATGAAGTGGTTGATTTAATCATACTCCTACATAGGGTCATTATAAACCTTGATGCCAATAACTTTTAGGACTAGATTTGGAAATAAATATGGGTAATCCATCAAAATAAGTAGTATATCCATTGGGCACAATTGATAAGTGACTCCATGCACAAGTAGTTTATGGAAATCTAGAATATAGGGAAGTTATATATGAATTATTATATAGTCTATATATTAGCCAAGGGCAGAGTGTTCCCAATATTTAATACATTAGATGACCAAGTAAACAAGGTTTTCAATTATTACCCTAACCTCACTCTTAAGGCAAGTAGTCAACACTATAAAAGGGTAAATGATGCATTCATATACTACATCATAGCCATGTTTGATAAAGAGTTGGAAAATAAGAGATTCTGTAATGTTGAAAATTTAGAGATCAAAAATTGGGGATCCTATTTCATTTAGTTCCCCATATGCTCATACATCAGATTAGAAGGATTTAGTGGTTGTCCTTACACCCTCCCAAGGAATGTAAGTGACAAATGTGATTTAATGGAATTCATGAGGAAACTTGTGGAGACTCACAAGTTGTTATCCAATAAACATAAGGCAAGAATTCATTTCCCCATTAGTATATGGAGGTATACATGCCCTTCCTTATCCAAATCCAAGTGTGAAGATGCTAAAATGACTTAGATGACATTGAGGGCTTTGAAGGCAAGGCCATTTTATGGTGTAAATGGAAACATTACTAGTATAATAGGGATCACAACATATTCCCATGTTCCCTAATATGAAGACTACTTGGAGGAATTTCAAGGTGAATAAGTGAGAGTGAAGGATTATTATAGGATGACCCTAGATTAGATCAAGGCTTTTAACATGGGACTAGTCCCTGAGGACTTGGTAGATGATGAATCCCTAGTAGACAAGGTCTATTATGATAAAAAAATCTTTATTCAACCCTTTCTAATAGTAAGGTGGTCCATTCTTGAGTCCTTATCATTAATGGATAGAATAAATAATGTAATAAAAAGAATAATTAATTGGTTTAGAAGTAAAGGGGTCAAGGTGACCAAGGAAATAATGAGTATTAGTGAGAATCTAAGAGAGATCAAGGAGAAGGGAATTCCACTGATAGTATAAGGTTCCAATAGTGGAACCCTCATATAATAGGTAGCTATTCTAGTTTTATCTCACAAGATAAATAAAAAGACAAATCCTATAAAAGGGCAATGTAGTGGCCAAGGAGTAACATCAAATCAATTGATAGTAATTTCATCTGAAGATATAATTGCCATTAAAGCACCAATAGTTTCTAGTCTTATTTTTGTCATAGTTTCTCTTCATATATTTGTTATTATATCAACTTAAACACCTCCTCCTATCTCCAATCCACCATCACCTCAAGTAATTCCCCCTCCATTTCTACTAGATCACTTTTCTAGTAAGTCCATTGCCAATAGTTCAATCAATTCAATCAAACACTTAAGTTTCACTTCCACTCCCCTCTTCCACAATTCTTCCCTCTTCTAAAATTTCACTCCCTTGTTACATAATTTATTCCATCTCATCCCTAATTACCACCATCACCAAATTAATCACTAACACCACACAATAGTATATAGTTATAGATTCAGCCATTTTGACTGTAATACCACTAGCCATCCCAACCATTGGGATAACTAATGCTTCATTTTCATTTCCTATCACCTTTCCCATTTCATCAAACCTGAGTGTCCACACAACTTTGATTGATTCATTCACATCTCTATATTCCACACTCCCATAGGTTCCCCTTTTTCAACTCGCTATGCCTACCCCTCAACTAGTGTCACTTCCATCTCCCACACCACTAATAGGCACATCCATTTCCACTTCACCCATTTCTCCCATTCCCATCATAACCCTAACCCCTAAAAAAGAGGTAAATATAGATCAAATCATTGATACAAATATGGACACTCAACCCACAAATGGGAATGAAGTTGTCAAAACATCAACTAGAGACTCAACAGCCATATCAGTGAAGGATACAACACTTGTCACTATAACCACCAATGTAACAATTTTAGCTATAATTTCACAATTGGTAGTGCCAAGATAATAAGATGTCATTCCTAGTTGGCTAGTGTATTTATTGGGGAAGAAATGGAAGTAGATGGTGTCCTTGAGCACATTAGATTTTTGAATTATAAAGACATTTAATAAATTAAAGGAAACTCCTATAACCATATCAATAATACTATATGATTTATTAGGGGGGAAGTATTTAGATATTATAGTCCCCCCACTAGACAAACAAAAAGAAGATCTAGTGGCGAGGGATTACCAAATATCAAAATTTTACCTTGGTCATCTTATAAGAGAGAGACTGAAACATGATGTTCAATCCAACATTAACTCTCTTTTTGAGAAAATGGATAGTGACAAGCTCACAAATGGTGAATTAAAGAATAAGGTTGAACAATTGATAAATACACTAAAGAGGTTCATTGATCCTACTGCTTAACCAACATAATCTATTACTCAAATTTATGACCAAGAAGCACTTGATGTAATAACAAATATTGGTAGCATGGGAAGGACTTTAAAGGACTGGGTAGAAGAACTCATTTCAAATGGAAATAGAGTCATTGAGTTAGTAATGGACTATTATAAAGATCTAAAAGATGGGCAATTAAATTTGAAGGAATAAATAAGCAAATATCAGGTAGAGATATAAAGTTTAAACCTATTCTATCCAAATTTGTAAGCTATGGACACAATTAAAACTAATACCCTCATTATAGAAAAGATACTAAAAAATGATGTAGAGCATGAGAAATAGATAGAGAAGCTCAGTTTAGAATAAGAATACTCATAGAAAGTATCAATAAAGATAAGGTTACACATGAAAAGGTCACATATATGTTCTTTAACATTGAAGATTCACTAAATAAATTATCATGTCAAGAAACATATCATCAAGATGAAATCCTTTTAGTAAATAAAGTTCATGAAAAATTTAAAGGAGTGGTTGAGAGAGAGAGTTCACATGAGACAAAACATTTATCTTGACCTCCATCCACCATTTTATCAGGTACCATAATACACTATATCAAATGGGAAAAGAGACTCAAGTATATAGGGTTTTATAAAGGGAACTCTCTGACATAATTGTAGAATATGAGATAAGCCACCTATACTTTTTTGGTCTTGATGAATATCATATCATAGAGATCTTCAAAAGTTTGTATGCATATATTAAGAAGACATAGGAAAATAAGGACAAAGATTCTTTAGAAGTTTTGGTTGTAGATTAATTCTTTCCATTAAATACATTTTGTATATTGTATTTCCTTATTGTAAAAATATTTTAAAGTTATAGATTGTAAATTACAATTATCATTTTGACAGCACTTTTTAAGAAAGAGCTAGTTCTAATTTCCATGTTCCTTTTTGACAGGTTGAAAAGTTGTGAAAATCAAACTTGTAAATTACACTTTCATTTATGACAAGTCATGATTTTCTTAAATTCAAAAACTCATATTGTAAATTACATTTCTAGTTTTGTTAAAATTAAATGACTTAAAAATTTGTAATAGTCCAAATTGGAAATTTCAAGTTAGGTTTTGAAAAAAGTAACCTAAGTTATCTAAAATATATCAATTGTTCTATGTTTGAGTTCATTTTTTGGCACCTCATTACATAGAGAAGCTACAGTAGCTCAAATGAAGAGGATGAAGGCATTGCATGAAGATTCAACAAGTTCTCCCATGTCTAAAAATTTTTTTTGGAATGCCCAACAGTTGCATGCTCCATTTTTCAGTTGTTTACTTTGCCAAGGATGTCATTCTAGCTGAAGATCATGCCCCTTTACATGGAGTTTTCAAATTTTACTTGATCTTGAACTGGTCTAGGAAGTTTTTGTTAATTACATCTCTTTAAAGATATTTTTTTGTATAAATATATTTACTATGGTGTAACCCATTTATTTTTTATTGTTAGAGAGACTATTTTGCATTTTGAATAAGTTATCTACATGTTGTAACCTGGATAATGAGAATAGATTGAAGTGTTACCTTTCTTATCTATGTTATCTTTGTGTATGCAAGTCTATTTATCAAAATTTTGGATGATTTTATTCTTACTTAAGTCACAAAATTTCATTTTTGGAATTATTTTACCCTTTTGAGAGATTTATTAAAAACAAATAATCTCGTCCCTTGTATGAGAAATACCCAATATTACCTTTGATTTCACATTTTCATGAGTTTGTACTCCAATAAATTTCAATATATTTATTATTCTATTGTGTTCATTCAAATAAAGAATTAAAATCCACTACAAATATTTGGTACAAACACCATTTCCATTTTTTTAAATTCATTTCTAAATCTCTTTTCTCATAGTCAAACCCTAGTTTAGAAGCAAGAAGCAAAATTTCCACATGAGCTAGTAGTTTATCAATTGCACCAAATTTAGTGAAAGGAATCTGACCTTATTTAGAGGTTCACCTCAATTCACTAAGGCTCTACAGATTGGATTTTATCCCATTGTATCATTATATTTTTACACAGTGAGATACAACACAAAAATAGGTACATAATCTATGTGATAACAATTTTTGCCATGCCTGTGGGACCCAAGAATTATTACTAAATAGATTGGTGTTATTCTCAACAAGCATTGTACAAGCCTTGTATACATTTAAAAATCACTTGGTGAATCCATTGGCTCATAGATTCAATAAATCAAGGTTTACATATGGCAGAGATACAAATAAGATCATCTTCTAAAGGTAAGAAAGTTGACTTGCAAGAATTGTCATTTCCATATAAAAAGAAATCAAGATCGGTTATTACTTACAATAGAGTATATCTTGAAAATATATGTACATACCCTACAAATATTAATATTAGTTTCATACCTCCCATTATGGATTTGATAAATCAAAATTTTAGTCTTCAATGGAGGTAGCCCACTTCAATTGGCCTAGTATGATGATGTAACCACATTATCTTTGAAAAACCTTTTGTATTTTACTAGTGAAACTTCCACCACTCCTATGGAACATATACAAGACATTGATAATCTTTGTTCAGTCCATAATGTAATACAAGATAATGTTGTAATCAAACTGCTAATCTCCTCTTTTAAGGGCAAAGCCTTACAATGGTACATAAGTTTGCCTCCCAATTCTATTTATCTTTAGGAGGACTTAGGAAAACCACTATGTGCATAATTTAAAATATAAGAGTGACCACCTCTCCTTGGTTGAAAAAATAGATGTTATTCAATGGGATCCTCGTGAGTGATTTCAAATTTTCACTTTGAAAAGTCATGGAATAGAAATCTAGTATTGGTAAAGCCAACCCCAAATAATGCTTTCCTATATTACTTAAGATATTTGAATAGTGATATAGTTTTTATGATTTAGTCAATGGGTGGTACCACACTTCCCAATGCCTATGAAATTTCATTAAGATCATAAAATTTCCTAATTCAAGTTGGAGAATTTCCCCAAGGACACGAATGCCTCTATTTCTAGAAATACATTAGACACAACCTACAATTTCTCCAATTCCTACCACAAGTAAATCACCAGCTTTAACTCCTAATCTTATTGATTATTTATATGAGGTTGAGTCATTACTTAAGAGCTTTGGCAATGAGTTGGTAGTAATAAAAAGGCATCAATCCCAAAACTACAAGCCTTATCAGCAAGCTAACCAAACATACCAACCCAACATGTAGCCATAATAAGGAAATTCATAGACACAAACTTAAAATATACAAGCAAAACCTCCAAATATCAAGGATCTACCTACTCTAGGTACTTCCAAATGTATTATACCTATTCAAAACAACATGACTTAGGAGTACAAGTGGTGTTATCCTTGTGCTCAGCCCACATAATTAGAATACTTGTCTTAATGGTGTCATTAGTCAAGCCTTGATGGTACAAATCATATCAAACCCTCAAGAACAATAAGAAAAAGCCACTTATCAGGATAAATATACACAAAAACTTGCTCATAATGAGGCTACTCTTTTAAATGGAAAGAGGAGGAATTTTATGGTGTAAATCTAGATAAAGTGTTATTTAATGGTGGTAGTTCAATGGAAACAAGTACACATTTAAAGAAAAGGTAAATAAAAAGTCATCAACCTCCTAGGTTAGAAAAAGATACAAATTCTAAAGTTATATAAGAATCTTCAAAAGGCAACATAGTATAGAGGCCACACTTTGTGCTAGTGGGCCAGTCAAAATCAAAATCACCGACCCTAAATCTTGTGAAAGTAGACATAGCTCCCACAAAGGCACCAATGAAGGTTGGTAACATTCCTTTCAGTATTGTTAAAAAAATGAAGAAAACTAATTTGAATGTCACTATTTGTGAAGCACTATCCATTCCAGCACAAAGATATTTTCTACAAGAATATTTGAAAAACTTCCAAATAATAGACAAAGTTCTAGTAAAGGGACCTAATGTTGTAATTAATTTGTGTCAACCACAAATTGACACCAAAGTGAGTAAAAATGGTAAGCCTCCCCTTTATATCTTTCACTCATATTCGGGAAACATCTCATTCATAATTACATGGTAGACTCAGGGGATAACATTTTTATTATACCCAAGAAAATAGTTGATACTCTTGGTATTAAGTATATGCCTATCTCAAAAGGTGTGGTTCAGTTGGATGGGACTATTATTCAAATAATAGGTACAATAAAATGTTTAAAAATCATCATCCATGCATGTATAATCTTGTTAATCTTCAAATATGTCTCAGTTATTAATCTCCCCCCTTATTTTTTTGTTTGCCTTTCATGAGAATTCACTATAAAAATGGGAGGTTATCTATCTACTGACTGGTCTCACATGTTATTTAGGACAAGATATGGAACAAGAATAACAATAATAACTGAGCCAATCACTAAAGACAATATTAAACCATACACCCCTATCCCTATGGATATGAATTTCACATTACAAGATCAGGAAGAAGAGCTTGATCATGAGGTTTTAACACCTATAGAATATATCCCAGACACTCATATAGATGAATGGGGATAAAATATCCAATTTTATCCTTATGACTATGTACAAAAAACTAGGTTGAGTACATATTACATTCATGAAAATGATGTAATCATCTCAAATCTCATAAAACTAGCTAAAGATATTCAAGTAATGTGGTAAATTTTATTCAATGGCTCAAGAAGTAGGAATGGGGTGGATGCAGGTATTATTTTGATCTTTCCAAAAACTGAGAGTTATTTCTATTATTTTAAACTTTACTTCAGCTGTACTAACAATGTAGTTGAATATGAAGCATTGATTCAAGGTCTCTAACTAGCCAAGGAGAGAGGGATAAAATAACTTCAAGTATTTGGTGATAGTGAGTTGATTATTTACCAAGTGAGATATAGAAGCATAACCAAGAATAACTTGTTGAGATCTTACAAACATAGGGTTTGGCACCTATTAGTAGACTTCACCACTTTAAATATCTAAGTGGTACCAAGAGCATAGAATAAAGATGCTAATTTGTATGGCCTCAGTAGGCTCCTAGTATAACCTACCTAAAGAAAAGAAGAAGAAGAAAACCAACACATAAAGTTGATAACAAGGCCATCTATTTTTGATAATGTAACCAGCTAACAAGTCTTCAATAATGATCAACAAATTATGAATTTTTTGAGAGAAGACTCTGAATTCTCTGATATAAACTAATCAAGACTCCAAGATCAATATGGAGATCAAATCATTTAGTTGAATAAAAATAAATTATCCATGGGCCTTGTTACTTTAGAGAGTATCTTTAATTTAGATGATCAGTTTAAAGGTGAAAATAATAACATCATGGTTAATGAAGAAGAATAATAGCCAATAGTCATTTTAAAGGGAAAAACATTGAAGATTGCAAAGGTATTTAATGATTCCAAAAAATAGAGTTTTATTGAGTTGTGTCATGAATTTGATGATAACTTTGCTTGGAGTTATCAAGATCTAAGAGGGTTTGACCATAACTTATCCTAATACAAAATAGATATTGAACCAAATACCAAGCATGTTAAATAGAAATAGAGACCCATCAATCCAAAAATAGAACCCTTGATGAAGAGTGATCTATCCAAAATGATAGAAGATAATATCATTTTCCCTATCAAACATTCATCATGGGTTGATAATTTGGTACCTGTAAGGAAAATGAATGGTGAAATTAGGCTTTGCATAGATTTCAAGGACCTAAACAAATCATCCCTAAAGGATCATTATCCCCTTCCACCCATGGATTAAATTCTTTAAATTGTATCAATATATGAAAGGTTTTCCCTTCTAGATGGTTATTCTAGATATAACCAAATCCTAGTACAAGAATCAGACCAGTTCAAGACTACCTTCACTACAAAGTGGGGCACATATGCATATAAGAATATGCCTTTTAGTATAACTAACATTGGTGCTATTTTCAAGGAGCTATGGATATAACTTTTAGAGATACGATAAATGAGATGATCCTAGTGTACCTAGATGACATTACTATTTATTTAAAACATATTGATGCACACCTAGATCACCTTAGGAAATTTTTTGAAAGGTGTAGAGAATTTGGAGTTTATCTCCATCTAAAAATTTTCATTTTTTAATTCATGAAGGGAAACTAATAGGACACATTATTTTAAAAGAGGTTCTTGCAATAGACCCATAGAGAATAGGTGTTATATCTGCATTAGCTCTTCCAAGCCATAAATAGGGGTTATAAAGTTTTCTAAGAAAAATCAACTTTGTAAGAAGGTTTGTTCCAATTTTTTCTCTATGGCCAAGCTCCTTATTGTAATTCTTAAAAAAGGTATCATTTTTAGTTGGACACAAGAAAGAAAAGACAATTTTGAAGACACCAAGCAGGCTATTTCTTAGGATCCTACCCTAGTCAACCCCAACTACAAGAAATATTTCATTCTTTATGATTTTGGAGGGGAAGGTAGCATCTCAAATATTCTAACCCAACCTAATAAAGAATAGTTGGAACAACCAATATCTTTTTTTAGTCAATCCTTGAAGGATTATAAAGAAAAGTATAGTTTCATGGAGAAGTAAGTATATGTTATAATTAAATCTCTTAAAAAATTTATACATATGTTCTCTAATAATAAAATTAATCTAATGGTTAGTCACCAAAGTGTCAAAGAGTTCCTGATAAGATGAGAAATAAATGAGAAAAGAGTAGGGTAGATCACAAAAGTCATGGAATATGATGTGAACATCAAAATTACAAAGCTTGTAAGAGGAAAGGGCTTATGTGAATATATAGCTTCTAATATTAAGAATGTTGAAGTATTACCTAATGTAGTGTATGCTCAAACTACACCCTAACCAACTACTCCACCTCTATTCAATAGCTAGATCCATGACATGACTATATTCTTACAAACTAGTGAGTACCTGTATGATTTTCAATAGTCCAAGAAAAGGCCTTTTATATTCCAATCTATTCCTTATGTTATTTTTAATGGAATATAATTTAGGAAAGCTATGAATGGAGTCATGTTATGGTTTATCAACCATGATCACATCCCAAAGGTGCTTGAGGAGTTTCATGATGGTATATCAGGGGGGCACTGCTCTATAAAAACCATAACCATCAAAATAATAAGAGGATATTATTGGCCTGATATATTCAAATATTCCCATCAATGGGTAAATAACTACAAAAAGTGTGATTAATTTACAAGAAAGCAAATATTAAAAAATCTCCCTCTCAAACCAATCCAATCTAACCAACCATTTGCTTAATGGGGATGGTATTTCATTGGTATGATCAATCCACCATCGATTATGGGCCACAAATGGGTCCTTATATAAACTAACTATTTCACCAGATAAACTAAAGTAGTTTCACTAAAAGATGACATGGAAGAATCTATCTTGGATTTCATGGATGGAAAATCATAAGGTTTGGTGTTACTTACACCATTATCTTGGATAATTCCAAAGCTTTTGTGAGCACTCAAGTAAGTGAATGGGATGTAAAGCACAATGTATACTTGAGTACTTCCAATTATTAACTTTAGGGTAATGGCTTGGTCAAGTCTACCAATAAAAATATCATAAGGATTATCAAAAGGAAAATGGAAGACAACCAAAGGACCTAGCACACAAAGTAAAAATCAACACTATGGGTTGATAGGATCACTCCTAAGAGAGCCATTGGTAATTATCCATTCAAGTTGGTATATGGAAGGGAAGATAGAGTTACGATGTCAATTGAGTTAGCATATTTAGAACTCAATCATCAGTTGGAATTGATTGATAATGATGAAATGGCAATATAATTTTTTGGAACTCATGGAACTAGAAGTAGTCAAGAACTAGTCAATGAAAGTTATGGAAGAAAATTAGGCTTAAATAAAGAAAACATTTGACAAAAAATCCTTTGACAAGAGATTCAATGAAGGGGACATGGTTCTCAAATGGGATGTTGAAAGAGCTAAACCAAGAAAGCACACTAATTATGATGCAATATGGAGCATTTCATACATTATAACTCAGTGCAAAGGAGCAAATGCATTTTATGTATCCAAACTTGATGGGTCAGAACTACCTATCCTAGTTAATGGGATATTTCTCCAATATTGATTTTGAGATTATAATTCACTCTAAAAATATTATATATACTTGGGTTATTTATGTTTTTGTAATAAGTGCTTTCACATAGCTCAACTCATTAGGAGTTTTTATTTCCTTAGTTTTATCTATTTTTCCCTATTTCATTCTTGTTTAGGCAAAATCCTAGTTTTGTTCTTCTCTAGTTAAATTGTGCTAAGCTTAAAATGACTCCATACCCAATGAACTAGAAGGATACTAGAAATAAATTTTTTATCAGGAAATCACCCCATAGGGGTTTGCAAAAATGTTGATATTTTTGTCCCAAAATGTCAAAGTATCTAGTATACTAAGGGAGACCCATTAAGTTTTTGGAAAAATGCCTTAAAATGATGCAAAACACTCATTTCCCAAAACCCAGTAGAAATTAGAGATTTGGGTGAAATTTACAACTTGTAATGTTGTAAATTACATTTAGACCTCTACTTCTTGCTTTGCTCATAGCCTTCAAAAACTAGATATTGGAATGTAATTTTCAACTTGTAAACTTGAAAATTACTTCCCAACCTCTGTTTCCTATATCATTCACACCCATCAGAAACCAAAACCCATTTCACAATTTTCAACTTGTAAAGTTGTAATTTATAACTAGAGCTCCAATTCTTGCCAAACACATACCCTATAGAAACCCAAGATTGGAATGCAATTTACAACTTGAAAACTTGTAAATTGCTTTCCAACCTCCACTTCCTATGCATCACTCTTACCAGAAGTCTGAAATCTAGTTGTAATTTGCAACTTACAAAGTTACAAATTATGCCTCAAGTTTTGCCTTCCTATTTTCAAAGAACTAAGCTATCCTACAAAGAGTAGAGGTCATGTTGCAAATCCCAAATTTAAAATTTTTAAATTTGTTCATAGATTCCAAATTCTTGAACCCTCCCACCAACCACCAACTTAGGGGAATTTATTACATAGGTTATATAAATCTAAATAGGGTTAATTTTAATTCATTATTAATTTACAAATTTTGATATTGGAGCTCCATGCCTTGAACCACAACCTTGATAGTGACCTTGATCCATGATGCTACTCACCTCATCCATACATACTCGAGAAATGATGCCATTGATTTCCCCTACATGGTATTCATAAATCCCTCTATGTTTTTCTAGATACCTTTTTTTGTTGAATCTTACTTAGGTTATTTTCTTATTTTATCCCATCTCATAGAAATCTAGGATTTCTTTTCCTTTGCTCAGCATTGTTAAGGTTTAAGCTAGTTCTCATGAAAACCTTAAAAAGTGTCTGGTTACTCCTATCTGATTAGCTAAGTTCTCATGGAAAACTTCCAAGTATTTTAGCCATTAGGAATCTAAGGTTTTCAAAAGTCATAAAAACTAGTCGAATATCCCTTTAGAGGTTCCCTTTATAGTCCTTGTGGACTTTTTTACTTGTTAAAGCAATTCTAAAACCCATAGAATTTCCACCTACAATTTCAACCCCACAACTTGATGGAAAATCCTAGTGCACCTTGAAACTCTAAAACCCACCAAGGAATCTACTTGCATTTGCAAGCTTGAAACCCATAAGAGTTATCACTGGGCATTGTAAGTGTATTTTAAAACCACCATCTCTACCAAATATTTACCTTACAAGAACAACCCTAGTCTTTGTTGGCACCCCTAAATCCCACCAACTCTACAATTTATTTTCTCTTAACAAATTCCCCAGAATCCATGTCTAGAAAATAGATGAAATTAAAATCCAAGGGACCTAATGTCTCACTCATATTGAATTCAAACACAAATAAGATGATAGACATAGACCTAGGTTACATTTACTTAGGTGATTTCTAGACTAGGGTGAATGCCAAATTTAAAAATGAATAGATTTAGAGCATTTATGATTGTAGATTGCCTCAAATAGTAGCTTTCCCCTTATCCATGCAAAACCTTAAGTTGGTGATCACATTGGTAAAGAAATATGATGCAAAGAAGAGATAAGTATTAAATGACAAGAGGGAAAGGATTTTGAACCTAGACACCAAATTCATAGACTTAGTGTTCTTGATACTTGAATATGAGAATTATCTTGATATAATTCTTGAATCATCAAATAAGTTCTATCAGGATAATAACATTGGATGTCAAAGAATAATTAATAAATAATGGATAAAATTTCCTAGGTCTACTTCCATAAGACTTCCCAAAACACTAGCAAGAATAGATTTTAAGGATGAAGTGGGTGATTTTATTATACTCCTGCATAGGGTCACTAAAAATTGTGATGCCAAGAACTTATAGGATTGGATGGACTAATATATATGGTTAATCTATCAAAATAAGTAGTACATCCATTGGGCATAACTGATAAGTGACTCCATTCACAAGAAGTTGATGGAAGTCTATAATACAAGGAACTTATATATGATTTATTATTTAGTCTACATATTATCCAAGGGGAGAGAATTCTTAGGATTGAATACATTAGATGAAAAAGTAAACAAGTTTTTTAATTATTACCCTGACCTCACTCTTGAGGAAAGTAGGCATCACTTTAGAAGGGTAAATGATGCATTCATACACTACATCATAGTCATGTTTGATAAAGAGCTAGAAAATAAGAGATTCTCTAATGTTGTTACTTTAGAGATCATAAACTAGGGATCCTATTTCATTCAGTTCCCTACAACATGTCTAGGGGGATCTTCATCTCCTCAGGCCTATTTTGCACACAAGTGTAAAAACTTGGTTTTAGTTAATTTAGCTCTTCCAAAATTTATGTATGGCCCATTAGACTCATATCAGACCTTCAACAATCCATTTTAAGGTCTCAAACTAGCCCAAATAAGTTTTTTCTACCAAAAGCCCTAATTAGACCTCATTCCTTGTAGCCCTTTTTGTGTAAACTTCTATGTGTAGAAAAAATTACGAATGATCCTAATAATATAAAGGCATATTCTAGTACTCTCTATTTTCCTCACTTGACCTTTATCACATTTTTCAAGGCATCACAAATGACCCTTTTTGACTTAGGAGACCCAAATAGACCAAAACACATAAAAGAGACTTACCTTAATCTTTCTAAAGTTACCTTAATAAATGCCAATAAGGTATTTTACACTCAAATAGGACCTCTTAAATCACCTAAGGTTCAATTTTTTACCTATAGGGGTCCTATTTTGACTTGGAGGGTCAAAATTGGATAATAGTTATCCATACTATTCTCCTTAAAAATATAGTGGTCAATGAATCAAGAGAATTTTTTACATTTTTATGGATAATGATATCATAGGCCTATACAAAGGTGTGACCCAACTATAACTTAATTATAATCTTACATTGAATGTCTTACTTGGTTTATTTTACTCCCTTCTAATAATGGAAAATAATGGGTATAACACACTGGGGTCAATGTTATGGTCAATTTGGGCTTAAAAAATGGTTTTAATCATAGCCTAATCATCAATGTAATTCATACCAAGTTGAGAAACTAGTCATAAGCAATGTCTTACATCATGGATGGGAATAGACTTCAGGAAATGTATTTGTGTTCTACATCTAATAACACAATGGTATATTTTAAATACATTATATGTTCTTTTTTTATTCTCCCTCCATTAGGTGTCTAGTAGGGAAGGTATCTATCAAGGTTCCTAGGTGTTTATTGAGTAGGTCCATAAAAATTTATCATTATTCATCATAACCAATTATAAACCATGGGTGTAATTAGATGGAATCTAGGACTAGTTTAGGAACTAGGTTGGGTATTTAAGATGTATAGTCTTCCCCTATCATTCTTTGGTATCCTATGTAGTTATATGGGATGCAATAAATATAAATAAGACTCAAATGTGGATCTTATCCAATGAAGTGGGAAATATAGATTATATTTTGATTAAATGACATGGTTAGATGTTGGTTCCTTCAAATTTAATTTTTTTACCCTCATTCTAGTACTAGTTTTATGTTCATGCAGTTTTAGGCACATAAAAAGAGATGGAACAAAAGAGTGGAGGGTTGTGAAGATGTTTTATCGTGAGATCATGGATATTTAAAAGTATGAGATCTTCACCATAATTATTTCTTATTTATTTAGTGGTTTTCCCTCCTTTTAGCACCAATTTTTTTATGCAGTTTTAAGTGCATAATAGAAAAAGGGGCATAAGAGGGGAGGGTGAAAATATGTTTTATCAAAAGATCGTATATATTCAAAAGTATGAAACCTTAACCATAAGGATTTTTTATCAGATTTATTGGTTTGTGTTGATGTGGGTTTTATACACACCAAGGTTTCTTAAGATAATGTCCCTAACATTTTAAGATTGCTAAAAAATTCACTCCAAGGCATGAGTTATGGGTATTGATTTTATAAATAACCACATGGTGGAATAGCAGGGAGTGGAGTGGTTATTAATTGTGGATTGTTCAAATGTGGCATATGTTTGGATTCTACTAGGGATGGATGGGTGGATCTAACCTAAAGTGATTTTTTCCAAAAAAATGAAAAATATGGAAGGGTAAGGTAAAAAATAAAGTTATATATGACTCAAATAAGGTCTAAACATTTCTAGGCCTTTTCTAACTCAGGTAGATAAAATGTTAAGAACTAATATCTGATGTAATTTTTTTAGAACAATAACACAAAAACATAGTTAATCATCAAAGGAAATAGTTGCAATATACTCATTGACTACAATAAAAGATGTGGGTAGAACCAAATTACATAATATATATTATGTCCCTAACCAATAATATGTATGATTTGTAATTACTGATCATTCAAATCAACAATTTATCCAATTTAAATAATTGTAACAAAAACATTCACACAACCTATTCTGGATTATACTTAATGTAATTCCTCATAAGACACATAAATTTTTGAAGAGCTAGCACTTTAACATGAACTTACAAAATATTTAAAAACTTTAAAATATTTTATTAATTTCAATAATTCACCTCCCTTAAGAATGAGGAATAAACATGTATATTTAACTTGGGATGGGGACCCCTCATCATCAAATCTTGGTCTAATTTTACATCATCTAAATTAGGAATAGATGCCACAAAAGCATGCAATATGTATATGACTAAAATATATTAAATATAATATTAATTTAGACTCAAGTGATCTTTCATACAAAATAAGTCAAAATTGATGATAATAATATAACAAGACATGTACAAAGTCTCAATTATAGCTACCAATGTAATTTAACTTCAAGGAACTTAAGATGTCATAGTGGGACTTCCTTTTGAAATAACATGTGTGGTATTTGTTACTAGAGTTTGAGCTTAAGTGGTAGATACCATAGAAGGTGATAAAGAGGCATAATAATTGATGTAGCCATGAGCACTGCTCCTATTGAAGTACATATTATAGTGTATCTCTAGAACATAGACGTAGTTATTAAAGGTTGAACTTGATATGATGGTACTTTTGTTGAAGTGGCTGACTGCATTTGTTCATATATCTTCTTGTATTCACCCATACGTGTTATAAAATCTAGATCAATAGTATAAAAATTAAATATTGGTCTTTTGAATAATAATGTAATTTTGTCCATCAACTTCTTGTGTATGACCATAAACTATCTAAAAGAAACATACAATATCTCCGTCTGAGCTAATTTATCTTTGGAAAATGTAATTGATTTTGCAACCTACTCATTAATTTTATAAGTAGTGCTCTCTACTTCTTCTTTGAAGTTGTTATTTTTAGTATGTAACAAGATTTCAAAATTAGGTTTGGTGATTATTTGGCTTGGTGGTGTATTTAATCCTATGATTCTCATATCTTTGAGAATTTGAATATCTATCTATTCTTGGTTTGTAAACTATTGAACCATCCCTTGCATGTCTTTATGTCATTTTAATAAAGAGGATCATTTGGCACTTACATGATTTTGAGCTAAAATAATGTCAGGTGATATCTTTAAATTTAATTGTCAATATGCCTTTTGTCAAGTTGTTCTACCTATGAAGCTTAATTTTGGCTCCCAATATTTCATGGGCTCATAAAAACTAACCACATTTACCATTATGGTTGAGACTATGATCTTGATGATCTAATGGGGCATAAAATGTTATACAAAGTCTTAACAAAGCTTTTTACATTATCTATTAAATCTCTAGGGGTCTTAGTCACATTATGATCCTCCAACCTCTTCTTATACTATTTCAATCCTTGGAACATTTTCTTGATTAACCCTCCAACTACATCTACCATTGTGATAGGATGCTCTTTAAACTCATCTAGGTCTCCACATTTTTTCTTCTTTTTATTAATTAGTGAAAATAATTCCTTGTGTTTTTAAAGGTCAAGAGGATTTATTTCAACCACCATTATCCTCTTTCTCACTCTCTTCAATATGTTTGTGGATTTATCAAACTACATGAACACTTTTATTTTATTAGTGATAACCATGTACTATATTTATGACTCTTACTCTTTTAATTATTTTATCCATGCAAGGAGCACCATTAAATTATACTCAGTAGTTTGGGTTGAAGGTGAGGAAGTATGGAATGAAGGATTTATTGGGGGTCATATAAATACTAAATGTGGAATATTATCTATGGAAGATGGAGTGGAGGATACATGGGGTTCATGAAATATAGGCAAAGCTTTTCTCCAACATGTACTCTTTATTATTGGAGGAGTCCTTAAAGTATACTTTGTTAGGTCTGAGAGCTTATGAATAGAAACTATTTGGAGATTTTTTTTTGAGTAGCTTGTGTAATGGGCATCCCTAACTAAGTAAAAAGGTCTTAATTGTACATGTTAGGTATTAAAATGAATGGGGATACCATGTCTTAGAAATGTACCCTAGTCCTTGTGGTTTCTTGGTCAGAAGTAGAATGAAATGGATGAATTAATGGGGATTGAGTAAATGTTTTAAAAAATTGTGTCATTGATGCATAAGAAACCCCAATGGTATTGATAGTATTTGGAATGGAAGAAATCAAAACTTCATAACTTGCCTTCATTAAAACATTATCAAAAGGAGCAATTGTCCCTAGATCTACTGTAATAAGAATAACTAAAGTCTGAATTGAAATTACCTCCACATTTTATAAAACATATATGGCATTTATAACCATGAAACTAGTGTCAAATATTGTAGAAAACATAGTATTAGAAATGGGTTCCTTGGGAATACTTTCCTTAATAGGTTCTTGATTAATTATAGACCATGTGCTTGTAATAATTACTATCTATGATTATTTAACACCTGAAGGAGAAAGTGGAGGGATTGGAGAATGATCATTGATAAGCCCTTGCATTATATCTTCATAAATGATATATAACTTAGTCTCTCCTCCTAGGTCATCCCACTCTTAATTATCCTCTTCAAGATCAGTATACAAAGGACATAGTACTACACCAACATAGTTAGGTGGGATTTCCTCCACTTTGGGGCATTGGGAACTTGCATCATGACTGAAAGAATATTTATTTTCCTCTTGTAAGTAATTATAGATTGAGGAATAATAAAAATACTTATTGGAGGAGTATGAAGAGTGTTTACCCAAGTTACTTTAGTTTCTTGAACATTAGAAGCTATTGAGCTAGGCTCTATATGTCTCTTTGGTATCAAGGTTATCCCTATATCTACTTATTTGGATAAAGGAGTGGAACTTGGTGGTCTTGGGAGCCTATAAAAATATCATCTCTTATTTTTTAATCTATCTCAACCAATGTGTCTTCTACTTATATAGGCACCTCCTCCTCTTTATTTATCTCTTTGGCATCCTCTGTAGTAATGCAAGGATCATATTGTATCCTTTGGGACACTTGCATATATGTATTAATCTTTGTGTGAATTTAGGGGAATATGAGTTCATGTTTATATGGTTAATTCCCATATTTAATCTTTGTCCTATTACCATAATTCTTAATATATTTAACTATTACCCCTCTTAGATCCAAACATTTGAATTCAGTCTTTTTCAAACTAAAATGGTTTATGTGTTTGCTTGCTTCATGAATATGTTCTTGTTGACAATTTTGACCCCATAGGTCAAATTTCCACCCTTATCATTCAAAACTTTGCATTCCATGATATTTTGTCTTGTGATTCAGTAGTTGGTCCTAAAAAGTCCTTGAAGAATCCATGGTTAATAGGTCTTAAGGTTGTTTAGGTGATTTAGGATCTTTTTTTTTCACTTGTCTCATTCTTTATAGGAAAATATTGATGTTGATCAGAGAAATTGAAAGGAGTAAGTTTTTAAAGAAGACTTTGGGCTTTACAAGAATAATGGATTTTCAAACAAGCTGAAAGATCAAGTCCATGGGAAAATTGTCTATAGAAATTGAAGAAAGCAAAAACTCTGAAGGGATTCCTTTGGGATAAAATTCCAAGGAAATGGTCTTTTCAAAAATTGTGAAAGTATTTTTTCAAAGAAACAATCCATTTTTCAAAATCCAGTGGTTCATTTTCAAAGGGAAAGGACCTTTTCAAAAATGCCAAAGGGTATTTCAAAAGTTTTGAAAGTCCTTTTCATTTTTTTTAGGACCATTTCAAAAGTCCCGATGGTTCTTTTCACAAAGTTCAAAGGGATATTTTCCTTTGGGAAAGGACCTTTTCAAAAATTATGAAAGACATTCCAAAATTTTCAAAGGTCATTTCAAATTTTCCAAAGACTATTTCAAAAGTGTCTAAAGGTATTTTTAGAAATCTGAAGGGTAACTTTCTCTTTGGAAAAGTCCATTTCACAAAATCCAAAGGGTAATTTCCTTTCAAAAAGGGATCATTTCAAACTTCCTGTAAAGGGTTATTTCCTTTTGGTAGGGTACATTTCAAAATGGTAAAGGCACTTAATAAATTTCTGAAGGATTTCCTTCAGGAGAAAAGGTCAAAGCAAATTGTTTAGGCAAAAAGTTTTGAAGGATAAAAAAAGCTAAAACAATTCCTTCAAGAGAAAAGAATGAAGAGGAAAGCTTGAATGAAATGAATGAAGAAATAAACAAAAACAAAGATCCCAAGAAAATGCCAAAGGAATACATGCAGAGCATGCTTTAGTTTTCAAATCTCCTTTTCATGCAAGTAGAGGCCATTTATATTTGATTGGTCTTGAGTTTGAGTTGAATTTTTGTCAAAGTGTCACATCTATTCTAATCTATCTTGTTAATTGAAGGCTTTCAACACTTATAACTTGTTCAAACTAAATTTATTCATCTAAGGATTGGTGTAGCATCATCTTATGTAGGATGGAGTTACTTGGAGTTAACTAGACAAGGCTTATCATGCATTTTCCTTGTTTTCCATGCAAAGAAGGACTTTATTTTGTTTCAACTCAACTTCCAGGCATATCAAGTGGAGTTTCTCTTTGAATATTTGGCATATCTTTCATGTATGGAGTAGATTAGTCCAATATGGTCCCACCATCCTTTTACAACACCAAGGAGCTTTTTCATGCAAGACATAAGACAAAGATATTATTTGAAGGCTTAGTTATCTTTTGATAGTTGAAGTTAGACTTGTGAGATGTGGGAGTTGATCTCTTATTCTATTTTTAGAGCCAATCTATTAGATTTTATATGTTTTTACTATATAAGTTGGCTTTTTTAGGCTTGAATGATCATCCTTCTTTTGGCAAGACTAGACTCTGCCAAAATTTGAGTTTTGTAACCTTTTCAGATAAATAGAAGGACTATTTTAAGATTCTAGGATGTTGGTATAGTGTATTTATGTCAATGATTTACATATGTGATATAAATTTCTTCCTTTTCAAGTCCTATTTCTTACCTAGTTACTAGTTGATCATATTATGTAGGCCATGTTCTATGTTTGATGTCTTTTGGCTGAAGTTACAATGGATGTAATTGGATAGTTATTACCTTGAATTGGGCTTACTCCATCATTTACCTCAAGACTTGATCACCAAATAAAACCTTTTCATGAAATACTGATGCATAGGAGTTAATTAGAGTTGAAAGTTTATTCTTTTTCTTGTCTAATCATTTTTTTTAGAAGCTCAAATTGAGTGGATGAACTAAAATATAGGTGTATCACCATCATTAGATAGGATTTTCCTTCAATTTTATTTCTTAAATTTTTCCTCTTCCCCTTTCCTTTTTATTTTTTCGCATAGAGTGGGGATCCTAATTGATACATCAAAGGGAGCTAGCCCTTAGAATCTAGAGATTCAATCCACTAATTAGGTCACCCATAACCTAGGATTGTTTTCATGTTTCAACAGGCTGTGAAGGCTTGAAACTAACTTCACAATTGTGTGAGTCTGATTGACTATAGTTACCATAGTGTATATTGTTTCCTTCCTATACTAAGAGGTGTTTTATGCATCACCCCTAGATTAGCTAATTTCAAATCTTGATCTACACTATTGTATGGTTCGGTGGCTATCTCTTGTTTGGCTAGCTTATTTAGGATGCATAAAGGTAATAGAAATGGAGATTCAAATTTACCCTCAATTTTGATCATTATGTACTCAAGATAAAACCAATAATCCCACATATTTCTAATTGAATTTGTGAGTTGGTTTGACAACCTTGGCATAGATTATCCATTTATAGCCATGTATACTATAAGATAAAAGATATCCATTATCCTTTGAATCTAATTCTTGAATATCTATATGTGAAATATGTTATGGTCATCACATATCATATTTTTAGTGTATTTTAATGAAGTCTCTCATTTATTTTCTCTAGGAGTGATAATAGTCCTAACTTTATCTAGTAAATACAACATCATATAGAAATGTCCATTTGGCATGTTCTTTGACTTGCTCATTTTGGTACCGGTTATGGATGCATCTTTTTGGTTTGCTACCACCTCATATCTTTCCATCTCTTTTCAAAATATTTTAAAACCAATACATAATTCTATGTAATCCAGTTCACCATGTTGGGTAGTATTATGGAACCTACACCAATTACGTAAGCCTACCTCAAAAATATTCATCTTAGGTAGTTTTTTAGATTGAGCATGTGAATTATTACTTAACCTATTGAATGGTTTGTTATATCTATATAATGAAAATTTCCTATTGGTTTCTTATTCTATAGTGTTTCCCAAGCATTTATGTATGCTTAAAAACTCATTACTAAGTTTCTACACCATGTGATAGATATCATATAATTTAATTTTAGTGGAATAAGAGATTGTCCCATATTTGGTAGAGGTGTTAACTAGGACTAAATATTGATTATGATTATGTTAATTAGACACGTGTAGGATTGTTCAAAAAACTTAAGTTTTAGTTTGGTGTAGTATGAGTCAAAGGCAACTAAGTGAAAACTTGGTTCTCATTGTTGGCCATGGCATTATGGTTGGCATTCGAATGGAATTCAAGACTAGGAAATTTTGATCAATATTGGGTATGGATTGTAATTAAAGATTAAACTATCTATCAACATTAATATATTTAGCATAGGCATTCATTAAGTTATTGATGTTTTGACCTCTATGTAGGAATATTATAATCATAATATCCAAGGTGTTTTTATATATTTGAAGAGTTAGGGAAATAGTAGGTTTATATACAATAGCCACATGGTTGTACATATTTTTAAACCTTGCACTGAAGGCGCTAATTAGCTCATTGGAGTCCCTCTTCATATTATCAAAATGTTGGTATATTATGTTGGGACTAGTAACTTATCCAAATAGTGTCATAAATGTTTCATGGAATTGATTCCATGATGTAATTGAAATTTTTAGAATATTAAAGAATCAGTCATAGTAATCATACTACAATTTGAATGGGAATAGTATACATGCAACATTTTCATGAAGTACATTAAGAAATCCTAGATTAATTTTGAAGGCTTCACATGTTCCTCCATAGTTATCCACTAGAGGGAGAAAATGAGGGAAGTTACTTCTTTATAATCCTATGTAACTCATGGATGGTATTAGTTATGGTGATGGATGAACTAGATAACTAGGCCATAGTAAGGCATTGAGGTTGGTTTCCTTAGGTTATTGAATTTAGCTGAGTGATAGTTGTCTTAGGGATGTCTCTATCTAATATGGGTCTTCATTAGACCTATAAATGTGATAATAATAATAATAGACCAAAATTAAAATTTGCCCTCGTTAATGTTAATGGGGGATCCAATGTACACAACTCAAGTGAATCTTAAATAATTTGAGATTGTGGGCCCTCCTTATAAAATTAGATAAAAATTATTGATGTGGGTTTTGCACACACAAGGGTTATTACTTGAATATACCTAATGTTTTAGGATCAATTAAATATTCACTCCAAATAATGAATTATGGGTATCAATTTTATAAATAACTGTGTGGTATAATAGCAATGAGTAAAGTGGTTATTAATCATGGATGGTTTAAATGTGATGTATGTCTAGATTCTACTTGAGATAGATGTATGGATCTAACCTAAAGTGAATTTTTCCCAAAAAATAAAAAGGAAAGAAGGGTAAGGTAGAAAATAAAGTAATCTATGAATTAGCTAATTTTTAAACCCTTCCAAGTAAGCCTTTTATATCTTAGGTAGAGAAAATGTTAAGAACTAATATCTGATGCAAATTGTTGTCAACATAATATACATACAAACATAGTTAATCATCAAAGGAAATAGTTTCAATATACTCACTGAATATAACATAATATATGATTAGAAAAATATTTCATAGCATATCCTATGTCCCTAACCAATAATATGTATGATCTATAATTAATAAGCATTCAAATTAATAATTTGTCCAATTTGAATAATTATAAACAAACATTAACACAACCTATTCTAGATTATGATTAATTTAAATTCCTCATAAAACACATAAATTTTGGAAGATATATCACTTTGACATGAAATTATAGAATAATTTAAAACTTTATTAGCTTGTATTAATTTCAAATAATAGCCTCCATTAAGAATGAGGAATAAAAATGTACTTATACCTCTAGATGGGGATGGCTCATCCTCAAAACTTGGTCTAATTTTACAGTGTCTAAATTATGAATAGATGCCACAAAATCATGAAATCTATGCATTCATATAATATTTTAAATATAATCATAATTTAGACTTAGGATTTATTGCATATAAATTATGTTGAAACTAATGATAATAATAGAATAAGACATGTACGATGTCTCAATTATAACTGATAATGTAACTTAACTTAAAGGAACTTAAGAAGTCATAGTGGGACCTCTTTAAATAATAATATATATGTCCTTTATTATTGGAGTTTGATCTGAAGTGGTGGATACCGTAGAAGGTGATAGTGGATTCATAGTAGTTGACATAGCCATGAACACTACTCCTATTGAAGTATATACTATAGTGTATCTTAGGAAAATAGATGCATTTTTCAAAGGTTGAGTTTGAGATGATGATGCTCATATTAAAGTTACCAAATCCATTTTTTCTTGTATCTTCTTATATTCACCCATGATTGATGCAAAATCTAGTTCAATGGTCTCAAAATCAATTATTATTTTTTGAATAATAGTGTAATTGTGTCCATCAACTTCTTATGTATGACCATAAAAGATATAAAATAAGAATTTTGTGTCTCTATTTGACCTACTTTATCTTTTTAAAATGTAATTAATTTCACCACCTACTCATTAATTTACAAGTAATTCTCTCTACTTTTGCATTAAAGTTTTTAGTTGTAGTATGTAACAAGCTTTCAAAAATGGTTTTGGCAAGTATTTGGCCTAGTGGTGTGGTTAATAAAGTGATTCTAATATATTTGAGAATTTGAATATCTCTTTTTTCTTAGTTTTCAAACTGATTAAATGGATCTTGCATCTTTTTATACCATTCTAATAAATAGGCCCACTTGATTCTTACATGATTTTGAGCCAAAGTCAGGTTAGTGTTAGCAAAAAAATTAAGTGTTGGTATGCCTTTTTGTTGATTTTTTTCCTATTGTTCATGTTATGTCATTGATGTTGTCATTAATGTCAAGGTCAATATGGATGTCATTAATGTCAAGGTTAAAGTTGATGTCATGCATGGTGAAGTGGTACGTGACAAGGAAGTCTTATGATAAGAGAGAATTTGAAGGCAACCTATTGTCTCTCTATTGAGAGAGAATTTTAAGTAAATATACTAATTATTCTAATGTTTGTTCCATGTTTTAATGTCAAGATCAAGATACAAGGTCAATAAACAAGGTAAGTATATTGTTGAGCACTAGTCTTGAGAAGCATTGTCATATCATGAGCATGTGCATGAAGAAGTGTGTAAAAATTTATGATACTATCTAAGGAGAATATAAGGAATATGATAAATTTTTTGAAGCATCAAGGAATGTTTCAATTTTAGTTTCCAAACTTCAAGAGCTTGAGATTCCTAGTCATGACTTTGATCATCACATGAAGATACCCTATGAGAAGGTATGAAGATGGTGGTATGGTAATATGGATACACATAAGTATGATTGGATTTTTAAGGATTCTCAAGAATTAATATGAAGTTTTGGAACACTTAGGATAATTCCATGATAAACCTATATAGGTAAGGTCTTAAGCCTAATCATGCAACCAGACTAGTCCTAGACCCTTCCTGACCTAATAAGATACCATGAAGTGTTTTCAAGACCTATTAAATATATAAAGTAGTGTTATAGCACGTAGAATTTTTTTTGGGCATGTGAGTAAGGTGTAAAGTTCTTGGAAAATAGTTATAAGGTCTATTTAAGACCTAATATGAATTACAAATCCAAAACCTATAAAGCAAAGAGAGAGATGGTGATCAAATAGGGTATGATGTTTAGTTCCAAAGGAATGAATGGAAAAATTATCATTGATGGAGGTTTTACATGTTGTTTCAAATGTTTTGGTCAAGTTTTAGGTCCTAAGTTGAAGAATAAATCATGAAATGTGGTTTTGAGGTATTTTGTGTGCATAGAATGAAGGGTTCTAAACCTGAGAAGGACTTTCATGTGAAACCTTTACATGAGATACTAAGAAGTTCATGGATGTTTAGGAAGGATCATTTATAAATTTTCCAAGCATTGGTTTTTGTATTAAGGTCCCAATATTTATATATGATCATTAAGACTATAAGGTGGTCTTAACACTCTCTAAAACCCTAACAATGACCCAATATGGAAGATATTGATAGAAATAGCTTAGAATGAATTAGATGACCTAGTTTGATGATTGGATCATGTACAGGAAATCTCCTAGGTACCTATAGGTGTCATTGGTCTGATAGATGAGTGAGTGGACCCTATAGGAAAATCCATGTTTCTCATAAATTTGCAATAGCAAGCAAAGTTGATCGAGTCAAAATTGATAAGTGGATAGAGGTTGAAGCTTAAGACTTATATATTATTCCCATGGTGGTTTTTGAGAAAGTTTAAAACTTAAAATATGATAAATTGGACATGAAAGTTTACCTATTTCTAAAATACCTAGTGAGGTGAGAAAAACCATGCAAAATTAAAAATGAGGTTAGGAATTTGTTGCCATGGATTAGGGATGGATCCAATTACACTGGGTTATTTTTAAAAACCTATAACACATGTCCATATTGAATATAATATTTGGAAATGATTGTATATAATATAAATTTTTTCCCAAACTAACTTGTCTAGTATAGTGAGGTCTGTTTACAGTGAACCCATGAGATTGGTATATAAGACCAATATTTCTATTGACCTTATCCATGGCAACATATTTTTATTGGACCTTATCCATAGAAATATATTTTTATTAGAACTTATCCATGGAAAAAAATCATATTTATATTAGACCTTATCCATGTTTCAAGATATTCTAAGAATAATGTGGGATCATATAAATGCATTGAAAGTTCATAAAAGTGTTCACAAAGGTGTTCTAAGTCATTGTTGTCATGACTATGTTTTGAAGTTTTTTATAGTTTTGAGTAGTCATCTAGCAGGGATGAGAATGATGTGATTTTATTAGAGTTGAAGATTCCAATACCCATGAATATGTTCTAAGGTTCTTTGAGGTTCTTATTAGTGAATTGAGAGTCATGAAGTTGTATTATACAAATGTTGGTGGTCAAATGATCATGACTAGGTTTTGAGCTAGTTGCTAGTTTTGAGTGGTCATGTTACATGAGTGAGTTAGAGGCTTTAAACCCTATGTTTCAATGTTTTAATCACATGGAAATGACTCTAAGGTCATGAATGTTCCATCCATGTGATTTAATGGTATGGTTTTTTTAATCAAATTGGTTGTGTGCTTCCATTTTGGTTGGCAGACTTTATGGCAGTAAGAAGGCCTAATTATGAGTAGGCCTAATGGTGTGGTTCAAGGTGTGAAATGAGATAAATTGAATTGGGGACCTAAGATGATCTTAGCAAGGGTATAATTAAAGTGTGTGTGAAGTGTTTCATCCATTTTTTAAAACTTAATATGTTCCAAATTGGTCAAGATGAAACATGTGCTTTGAGAAGGCCTAATTGCATTAGGTCTCTATTAGGCCTAATTACATTAGGTCTCTATTTGGCCTAATGGTGGTTTTGGTCATCATGAGTGGTGGCCAGCCTATGTAGTGGTTTTTTCTCCTATGAAATATTTTTTTGATATATTCCAAGGGTGATCCACTTATTTATATGTTTGTGGCTAAACAAGGTATGTAAAAACAAGAGTCAAGTATAAGAAGAAGGTTTAATAGGCCTAATTTGATGAGTTAAATAAATTTAAGAGATGAATGAATGGAATGGACTTTTATAAAATAGGTAGAGGGACTTAAGACCATCAAATAGGTGTGTTGAATATGTCATGAAGTTATAATAGTGATTTTATATATGATGATCAAGATCATACGACCTAAATCTATCAAGAAGAGGGTTAGTTGAGCGTAGAGGCCTAATACGTTGTTAATTTAATTATTTTGGGAATATTGGATTCTTATTCATGCTTTAGTTAAAGGTCTAAGTTGACTACATTAGTAAATAATATTTCAATAATTTAACTACTGATTTGTATAATTTATTTATATTTTTAACCTTTTTATAAATAATAATAAATATGGAGAAAATAAGACTTAGCTTAAAATGAATTGAAACAACTATTACAGGGTTTGATATTGGCTATGTAGGACTAGGATAGTGTCACAAATTAGGTTCTAACTTTCATTTTGTAAATGGATATGAGCACCAAAATATACACCCTAGGGTCTAGAGCTACTATCCTCTTCTATCACTATTTTCCAAAGTACTCACAAAGACCTAAGTTTTTTGAGTTTTGTTCATTATCCCTATGTGAGACTACATATGAAATATCGACTATTGAAAGTATATGTAACTCCTTATAGAGCTGATTTGATATTTGAAACCTAGACTTTATTATGATTTGATAAAAATTGATAAAGAAGGGGGATTAGTGTGTGTAAGATGTATTAAACATATATCCATATCCCTTGTGTAGGCATGCTACCTACATACCAATACTTTGAAGAGGGATCAAGCCATATGTAGTTCTCCCATTGAATGTGTTTTGTGTAATAGTGTAATACTAATGAAAAAATGCTAAACTAGATGTGCTTGATGTGGCTAGGGATTGGTGTGAGGATTTGGATATGCTTGTAGCTATATTGGATGGCTGTATGTAGAGAACAAGGAAATTTGCCTTAATGGTTTTGCTTGTGCTCTTCTTTACTTTGTACTATTTTCCAATCTCCTTCCAAATAAACTTTGAATGGGATTTTATAGAGATCTATTGGTCATGGGTTGAATGAATTCATGCTAGGCCAAAAAAATGAAGGATAAGAACTAGAAGGAAATAACCATTAGAGTTTAAAATTTAGTTGGATAAAAGTACTAAAATAAGACATCCTAGGGTCCAGTGCTATAGTCCAAGTTGGGCACTTCTATCCTACAAGTGTAGGACTTGGGGGATAGGATTGGCTTGGGAAATACTACTTGGCTAAGGTAGAATGACCATTTAGAAAACTCAAAATGATTGGGAATAAGCAAAAAGGTGTCTAGAAGGGTCATGAGAGTATGCAAGAGGGACCTATGTTTTGGGTGTCACAAGCCACACTCAAGATATCAATTTTGACATTTTATATGACTACATTTCCCCCCCTTCATTCTAGTGAAGTTATGTGATCATGTGTGTGTTAATCATTATTTGGATTGTGTGTCTAATCCCTTTGATTAGGTGGCTCAAGAATACAAAGGCTAGCTAGTCTTTTGACTCCATCATTTCCCCATGAAGTAAAGCTATGAATTGATACCGGTATTAAATTTGTGTCATATGAGATGGCTCCTAAATCTCATGAATGTTTTATAATCTAAAATCGTGGTATGGATAGCTGAATGTGTGCTAGAAACTAAACCACTCTTGGCCACTTGAAAAAGGTGGAGATTAGGCTTGTATGAAAGCCAGTCCAAAATTGGGCAATAGGCTTATGTGGAATTCACTCAAAAATGATGTACACCGCCTATATAAGGAATAAGACATGAAACTACTAACAATATTTGGGTAATGTACTAAACTCAGAAAGAAAAGAAGTCAAATTTGCTACATACATTACCTCCAATCACTGGTGTCTATAACATGGATTTTGATTTGGAAGTTATACCAACTATTGTATCTAAAATTGGAAGTGAGAGGCATCATATCATGCATTATTCCCCTATATCTATATTCTTTAATAAAAATTGTACTAAAACTACTAATTCTGAACTAAACTATAGTTGAGAAAACTATAATTGGTCTTACCTTTCTATCTGTTTATGGAAAGTCTAGTTTTTTATTGTTTGGATAGGAACACTAAAATAAGACACCTTGCTATCCAATATTGTAGTCCAAACTTGGTGCTCTTATCCTATGCTGATTTTGATAACTATTCTATAATTATCAATATTTGTCTAGTCTATTCTACCTGGTTTAAAGTTTAAATACTATTCTAGGTGTTTTGAAAGCTGATTTTTCAACTAGTAGGAGCTCTAATCTCTGTGACAAAACCCCTATTTATTTTCCCCTTTTTTGAGGGTAGGAAAGAACCCTAAAATTAATACCCTCAAAATAAAGAGCCCTGAGGATGTGTTATGCTATGAAAATACATTATATAGCAATGATAATCAAAAAGATATCTCATGATATAACATACTTTATAATGGAGATTGTTAGATCAACAGGGGTATGCCTAGATAGATGTAACAATGTAATAACATGTGAAATATAGTGAACTAGAACTAGCAATGTTAGTTGTTAGTTGTTATTTATTAAGGAGAGATGGAGCATGATGCCCATCATGGCATCAAAGAAAGCAAGATAATACATGATATGGATCATGGCAATGTTAAAAATTGAAAAGCAAACAAGAAAATAAACACACAAGGAAAGAAGCAAGAAGCATATAAAAGTGGCCAAGGGGCCAAGTAAATAAGGGACATGGGCACATGTCACTCAAATTAGGAATCAAGCATATAAGGCATGTTCAAATTCCACATACACATACAATTAAAACAAGCAAGGTTGGCATGAAGGCCATAATCACATAGAAGAGTATCCCACATAATAATAGAAGCAAAGGACATTGGCAAATATCCTAAGGCACATATAGGATATAAAATAAAAATGAAGAAATTAAATCATATCTAGCTACATAAATCAAGAAAGGAAATCATGTAAATAATGGAAATACAATTGCATCTAACTAATTAAAGAAATAAGTGAAAGTATGCAAGACATGTAGTACAAGATTAGGTATATGCTAAGAAATACACAAGTGCTATATACTAGTGAGTATTGATAGAGTAATCTATGTAAGGTGATAAATAATATACATCATCATGATAACTAGAGTGTGTGGTGTAGGAATGACATAACCTAGATGGTGTAGTCATGTAGAAGATGCCCACATAGGGTAGATATATCGATGTATATCTCAAATGTGGAAGTAGGATGCCCCCTCAATGGGTAGAGTGAAGGAATCATGCATTTGGATGTCATTGTACACACTCAAATAAGATCAAGTGAATCATGGTAATGTAGATAAATTGACAAACAATAGCATATAATAAAAAATGTAAGTCTAGCATGGTATTAGAAATATAAAGCATGGATAATGCATATAATTGAAATGTTTTTGGTGTTTTTGATTTATTTGAATGTTTTTGTATTTTTGAAATATTTGAATGTTTTTGATTTTTTGACATATTTGAATGTTTTTTGTATTTTGATATATGCTTATGTGCAATCAATCATAAGGAGACTATGTACAATAAATAATGATGAACTTTGTACAAGTAAGCAAAAGGAAGCTATGTACAAGTAATTGAAAGAAATATATATACAAGATATTTTGAAAAATTATTTACAATATAATATGTAAAATGAAATAATATACATGGAATCTATTTAGATGCATAATATTCATTAGATTTTTGAGTTTTTTTTCCTTTAAGTGAGGCTAGACAATACACTTTAGGTCTAAGATTTTTGATAATAATGTATGAACCTAGCCAATTCAGTTTGAATTTTCCTTTGATTTCTTCTTTAACATTGACATTATGAAGATTTTCTTTGAGAATCAGATCATGAACTTCAAATTCTCTAGTGTGGAATCATTTGTTACAGGATCATTGTATACATTTTTGGTATATTTTGAGATGTTCTATTGCTTGAATGTGTATATGGTCTAACTTATCGAGATGGTATAGATGCTTTTCCTGATACTAGTCATCAATGAGAATACCTTTAAGGGAGGCATGAAGAGATGGGATTTTTAATTCAAATGGTAAAACTACTTCTATGCTATAAATGAGTGAATAAGGAGTGGCTCTTGTGGGTGTATGAATACTTGTGTGATGGGCCCATAATGCAAATACTAGTTGATTGTGCCGATCATCTTTGAATTTGGTCACTATTTTTCTCAAAATGTTGTTGATGGTTTTATTGGTGGCCTCTTCTTGACTGTTTCCTTATGGGTAGTATGGAGTGGAGAATGTGTGTTTAATCTAATATTTTGTGAAAAATTTCTTGATATTTTTGTTCTTGAATGATGTTCCATTATCAAAAATTATATATGTAGGTAGGTTGAAGTGTGAAATAATATGAGTCATGAGGAAGCCACAAATGTCCTCCCCTATGGTAGATTGAAGTGGAATGGCTTCCACCCACTTAGTAAAGTATTTTATAGATATTATGATAAACTTATGCCCATCGATGGATTCAATGTTAATTTTTCCAATAAGATCAAATCCCCATAACACAAATGGCCATGGAGAGACAATAGGTTGCAATTATTCTGATGGTGCATGCTGTAGGTTACTATGTCATTGACATTTATCTCATATCTTTGCATATTGTGAACATTCATCTTCCATGGTAGGCTAATAGTACCCTTGTTAAATCAATTTATGTGACGTGGCCTTTCCACTAAAGTGACCACCACACTCACTATCATGTATCTATGTAAGAGAAAATTTGGCTTCTATTGAATTCAAGCATTGAAGCAATTGTCTATCAAAGGATTGCTTAAAAATGTCTCTACCAATGATTACATAATGGAGTGCTTATTTTATGACTTGCATTTATCATTTTATGAAATTTTTTCTAGTGTAATGGATTTGTTTATAAGTTATAAATATCAGAGAAACACTCTAGATTTATATAACTATGCATAGTGGCTAAGATGGAAAGGTCAATCAAATCTATGTCAAAAAATTGATGGTGATTGTAATCATTGAATTGTGAAAATATCTTGTTCATCATTGATGTTGATAGGAATGAAAGATTCTACACTTTCCATTGCATCTATGTGTCAGCTGTCTTTTCTTGGTATACTTTCTATAGAAAGGTAGTCAAATTGAGATGATAAACAGTTGTACTATGTTTTGGTATGGGATAATATGTTCTTCTTTTATCTGATAGACATCATTGAATTGATTGACCATAAGTTGGGAATCACTAAAGACTTGAATAGATCTAATTTGGAGAGACTGGATGGAAAATATACCTAAGATAAGTGCTTCTTATTCTATGGTGTTTTTGGTACAAGTGAAGCTTAATCGATTTGTAATAGGAACTATGTAACCAAAAGTGTCAACAAAGACAATGCCTGCCCCTACATTAGATGCACATAAAGAACCATCAAATAACATGGTCTAAGTGTTGAAATGAGTAGAATAGGTAGTAAAATCATCTATAAATATGTCACTAATAGGATTGGTAGCTAGGAGTGGTGTGGCTACCAAATGGTCTATAATGATTTGTCCTTTTATTGACTTTTGGAGAATTATCTTTAAGTCAAAATCTATTAATAACATGACCAATTTTATGATACAACCAGAGAGATGTGGTTTTTCCATTAGAAACTTCAAGGGATATGATTTTGTGATAACCTAGATTTCATTATTGACCATGTAATGTCAAAGTTTTTGTATGGTAAAAACTAATGCTAGACATAGTTTTTCTATCATGGATTAATTTTTTTTGTAATCAACCAATGTATAATTGATGTAATAAACTACTCACTCAATATGTTGATCATCGTGTTGTGCTAAGATTTCTCCTAATGCATGATCTATTGCTGAGATATATAGTAGGAAAGGCCTGTCAGGTATAGGTGGTACTAAAATAGGTGGATGAAGAAGATATTGTTTGAATGTATCGAATATTTCTTGGCTGGCTTGGTCCTAGACAAATTTTGTATCTTTCTTTAATAATCATGTGAATTACTAAGTTTTATCAGCAAGTTGAGCTATAAAATGGTGGATTGCTTAGATCTTGCCTTGTAGTGATCGAAGTTATTTTAAGTTCATGGGAGTGGCATGTTGATAATTGTTTTAAATTTCTTAGGGTCAACCTCTATGCCACACTAAGAAATAATGAAACCTAAGATTTTGCTTGATGTAATTCCAAACACATATTTTTTGGGGGTTTAATCAAATTTTAATTTCAAAAAATCAATAATGTGATGTTGTCATTGTTTAGATTTAGTTAATATATCATCAACATAATCCTTGATAGTATGGTGAATCAAGTTGTGAAAATTATGTGTCATAGTATGTTGATATGTGGCTCCAACACTTATAAATCCAAAAGGTATGACAATGTAACAAAATATACCCCAAGGTGTTGTAAAAGATGTTTTCTCTTGATCTTATTTGGTGATTTTGATTTGGTTATATCCTTCAAAGTCATCAATAAATGATAACAGTTTGTACCCAGCTATGGAATATACGATCATGTCAATGTTAAGTAAAGGAAAATCATCTTTTGGACATGCTTTATTTAAATCTCAAGAATCAGAACAATATTGAATTTGTTCATTGGGTTTTACCCATTCAAGGTGTGCTACTATTTGAATGAATCCAACATCTAAGAGGCATTAGATCTCATCTTTGACTAAGAGAGATACCTTAGGATGCATTTTGTAAAAAAAATTCTTAACCAGTTTAGCATTTGGGTATAAAGGAATTTAATGGACTAATATAAATGTATCAATTCCTGACATATCTGAGTATGACCAAGCAAAGAGTTCTATAAAATCTATTAAAGTTTGATGAATATCTATATCCTCTTCCTTTCATAGGGTAGAGTCTAACAATCTAATACGAGAATCTTGATTGGTTTCAAAATTGAAATTAACTATTTCCTCATTAAGTAATGTGGAACAATCTAGTGTGTATGGGGTTGTAGGAATAATATAATTTGAATCAACTAGTATATCTTGGGGAGAATATATATTTTCTCTAAAGTATGTGTGAGCATTTGTGTGATGAGAAAATATATTTTTATGATAGCAAGATGGGAGGTCCTCATATGCTCTAAAAAATTTTAAGAGGGATTCATCATTAGAGGATTCATCTAATGTGAACATATCTAGTGAAACCATATCATCAATGAGATTAGAATAGATCAATGATAATGTTGAAGTATGATTAATGTTGTGGTATCCTAGTGTAATGTGTGGACAAAAATTTAGGTGCTTTGAAATGGTGGAAGATGGTTTATCATGAAGAAGGGTAAGTTGATATCCCATCCCTTGCTTTTCATGTTTTGTTGATGCCTCGACAAGATTGATGATTCCTTATTCATGTTTTATAAGACCTTTGCCATGATATCCCATCTTATTAAGACATTTAAGTGAAAAAGGGGATGTAAATTGGTGATTTGATATAAAACTTGGAATCTTCTGATGTGTTGCATGGTCTAAGGGTACCTTGTGAGTAGTGGGTTTTGTAGGTATATTACCAAGATTAAAGTGAAAAATATAATTCTATGGAGATTTGGCGACCTGGTAGTATTTAAAAGGTTCATTATCTATTGGACATGTGTAGATGTAGCCTTTGTGACTAAATTTTAGATGAGCATGGAGAGTAGAAGGGACTGCATGCATATCATAAATCTAAGGTTGACTAAGTAATAAATTATAATTGAGGTTGCTTGGCATGACTTGGTAAGTAGTTGTTAGTGTCTTAGTTCCCAAAGTAAGATTGAGTGTTATTTAACCCATGAATTTCCATGGACTGTTGTCAAAATTTCTAATGTGTATATCAGAATGGTCTAGATATTGAGGTTATATATTAAGACATTTAAAAAATAAATCTTGCAAATGTTGAGTCCTAAACCGTTATCAACTAACACTCTTTTTACCCCTATATCATTAAGTACTAATTAAATATATAGAGGTAGATGTTGTTTAATGATGTGGCATGGGGGTAAATCCTCTTTCTCAAAGGAAATATGCTTTTCAGTCTATTACATTATGTTGAGGATAGAGGCAACATAAGCTGGTTCAATTGGAATAAGAATTATAGTATTGTGAAGGGTTTGCATACAACACATGTTTGTAAACATTTGATCGCTAAAACTTCTTGAGAATTAAGATTATATCAAAAGGGGTGATAACCTGAGTAATAAACCTATAGCCATAAGTGTAATCAACCTACCTATTTTCATAAACTTGGGTGATAACATGTATTGCATGATCTACTATAGACATAGATAAGAGCTAGATGTACCACGTTTGAAGGGAGGAATGATAGATATAACCACCAGTGTTTGCTTGTATCTAGTAGTGATAGGTAAATACTCAAAAATAGCCAATGAGTTATACACATCTAGGTAGAAATCATGTATATGGAATGAAATGCATGAAATTTGAGTTATAAGTTGTATAATAATTTGTTTATAAATAACATCCCAAATGAGAGATAGAAAGCAAGGGATAGAGAGAATGGAATGGTGCATGAATGCATAAAAAAATTTGACATGTGCTATGATATTTCTAATATGTGTAGCAAGATAAAATTGAAATTTTTTCCATATGAGAGATAGAAATTAAGTAATGAAACCTTGTATTAAAGACAAGTAAACATTGCTTTGAAGGAGAGGGATCTTAATATGTTTAAAAATAAATTTCTTAATACCATCCCATATTATGAAAAGTAAGCATGAAATGCAAATAATGAAGCTTTGTATTAACATATGGTAAACTTCATCATTCATGTACATGATAGGACTAAGTATGGTCTATTTATTATTTGCAAGAAATGTAAGAAATGTTTTGAAATAAATGAGATCCATTTTTGTTTTTATGTGAAATCTGATTTTAGATGTAAGGTGATACCTCAAAACCATGGGACCCAATATATGCAACTAGGGTTTTGAAAAATGATTTTAAAAAAATTACTATAGAATTTTAAAAATTAATATGATTTTTTTATTTTAAGATATAGATAAAAAATCAAAAAATATTGGAAAAATTCTTGATTTAAAGGGACCTAGTATATGCAACTAGGGTTGTATTATTTTTTTTTTAAAATACTATGAAATTTTAAATTAATGAATTTTTTTATTTAAATATACAGCTAAAAAATTAGAAAAATATTACAAAAAATCAGCAAGGAATTTACCCTAGAGTTTCTAGGGTTTTTATGCACAAACGAAGTAAGTCAGGTTCACTAAATGATTTAACTATTTTGGGAATATTGGAGTCTTATTCATAATTTAGTTAAAGGTCCAAGTTGTCTAAATCAATAAATAATATTTCAATAATTTAACTATTGATTTGTATAATTTATTAATATTTTAAACCTTTCTATAAATAACAATAAATATGTATAAAATAAGACTTATCTTAAAAAAAAATTAAATGACTATTTCAAGTTCTGATATTGGCTATACAAGATTGGGATAGTGTCACAAATCAGGTTTTGACATTTATTTTATAAAAGGATAAGAGCACCAAAATAGGACACCCTAGGGTTTTGTGTTATTGTCCTCTTCTACCACTATTATCTAAACTGTTCACAGAGACCTAAGTTTTTTGGGTTTTGTTTGTTGTCCTTGTGTGAGCCTACCTATGAAATCTCAACTATTGAAAGTCTACAAAACTCTTTGTAGAGCTGATTTAATATTTAAACACTAGAATTTATTATGCTTTGAGAAAACTTGAGAAAGAAGGGGGGTTAGTGTGTGTAATATGCATTGAACGTGTATCCACACCCCTTATGTAGGCATGATACCTATATACCAATACTCCAAAGAGGGATCGATCCATATGTAGTTTTCCCATTGAATGGGCTTTTTGCAATAGTGTAATTCTAATGCAAAAATGCTAAACTGGGTGTGCTTGAGGTGGCTAGGGTCTAGTGTAAGGATTTGGATATCCTTGTAGTTGTATTAGATGGTTGTATATAGAGAATAGGGAAATTTTCCTCAATGATTTTACTTGTATTCTTGTTTGTTTTGTAATATTTTCCAACCTCTTTCGAAATTAGCCTTGAATGGGCTTTTATAGAGATCTATTGGTTATGGGTCGAATAAATTTATGCTAGGCTGATAAGATGAAGGATATGAATCAAAACTAAATAACCATTAGAGATAAAAATTCAATTGGATAGGAGCAACAAAATAGGATACCCTAGGGTTTGACACTATAGTCCAAGTTGGGCACTCCTATCCTATAGGTGTAGGACCTAAGGGATAGGATTGGCTTGGAAAATTCTACCTGGTTAAGGTGGAATGACCATTTGTAAATCTCAAGATGACTATAAATAAATAAAAAGGTGTCTAGAAGGGTCATGAGATCATGCAAGAGGGACCTATGGTTTAGGTGTCACAAGCCACACTCAAGCTACCAATTTTGACATTTTATATGACTACAATTATATGATAGAGATAGAAGAGTGTGAAGAGTAAAAAAATATGATCATCATCAATTGAGTGAGTAATAGGTGTCCAAAGGTGATCATAGGTTCTAGGTGGTTGATTTGGTGTTGAGTCACCTAGGGGGTTGTTGCCTCCTTGAAAGTTGGTGCTTGTTAAAATCCTAGTTGAGTTGGTGCGTAACTAGTGAGGGGTTGCTGCTCCTTGTGAGTTTGGTGCCTCAATAAATATTAATTCATTACTTATAGGACTATAGTCCAAGCTATATTTTAGTGGATTTTATCCCCCATGAGGGTTTCCCACATATCTCTTGTGTTCATATGTTATATGCTTATGTGGATGTTTTTTTATACATTGGTTGATGTATGTGTTTGAAGGAATGCTTCATAATGATAAGTGAAATTAAATGATTATTTCTAGGGAACTGATTTATCCCCCTCTTAGTAGCTATGCTTCCAACACTTTTGTCAAGTTATTTTTCTTATAAAACTCAATTTGGCATCCTAATATTTCATGGACTCATAAAAACTAACTGCATTCTCGTATTATAGTTGAGACTATGCTCTTTTTTGATTGGATGGCACACAAAATATTATGCAGAGTTAGCAAAGATTTGTACCTTATCTAATAAACCCTTGTGTTTTTTGACTCAATCTCATTCTACTCCTTTAGCCTCTTCTTAGACTATTTCAATCCCTAGAGCATTTGCTTGATTACCCTTCCAACTACATATACCATGGGGATAACATATTCTTCAAATTCATCTATGTCTCTAAGTTTTGTCTTCCTTTTCTTAGTTAGTAAGAATAATTCCTCATGTTTTTCAATCCCAACAGGATTTACTTCAACCACCACTATCCTCTTCTCATTTTATTCAATGTGTTTGTGTCTCTATCAAACTACATGGCCACTTTTGATTTATCAATGATAACCAAATCCTACCTTGTTTATTCTTTTTCTTCCAATTTTTATTTCTATAGAGGGGGAAATAGTAAAGTCTACTCAATAGTTTAAGCCAAAGGTTAGGAAGTAAAGAATGAAGGGATTATTGGGGGTCACAGTAATATTGAAAGTGGAATATTTTCTATGGAATATGGAGTGGAGGATGTAGGGGGTTCAAGATAAGTAAGGAAATAATTTATCCAACTTGTACTCTTTATTAGTGGAGTCCTTATAGGATACTTTACTAGGTTTGGGGACTTATGAATAAAAACTATTGGAGATTATGTTTGAGTGGCATGCATAATGGACATCCCCAATTAAGTGAAATGTCTTATTTATATAGGTTGGGTAGTAAAAATGGATGTGGATACATGAAATATAGCATTGACCATATGGTTTCTTGGTTAGAAGTGTAATGAAAAAGATGAATTAATGGGGATTGAGTCAATGTTTGTAAAAATTGTGTGATTGATGCTTAAAAAACCCTTGTGGTACTGATAGACTAGGATTGGAAGAAATTAAAAAATGAAAAACTTCAAGACTTATCATTGTTAAAACATTATCAAAAGGATCACTTGTCATTGGATCTTATATAGTAGGAATAAATAAAGTTTGTCTATAATTAATGAAACATATGTCACAATTACAACTATGAAAGTAGTGTCAAATATTGTATAAACGACATTAATAGCAAGGAATTCCTTTGTAATACTTAACCTAATATATTCTTGAGTAATTACAAACTTTGTGCTTGTAACATTCACTACCTATTATTCATCAAAACTTGAAGAAGGAAGTGGAGGGCTTAGATAATGATCATCAATTACCCATTACATTAGATATTTCTAAAATATATCCAACTTGGTCTCTCCTCTTAGGTCATCCTATCTTCATTATCCTCTTCAAACACAATATACAAATGGCCTAGTGGTACACTAGCATAGTTAGGTGGCCTTTCTTCCACTCTTGGGGCATTAGGAACTGGCATCATGAATGGAAGAGTATTATTTTCATATTTGTTAGAACATTTAATGTCTAAGTAGGCTAATTTAAACCCTTAAAATACTTTAGTTTATTATTAATTAATAATTATTTATTATTTATTAAACATGAAGTGAAAACCACATGTAAATAAATAATAAAATATTGTGATTTATTATTAACTAATAAAATTAAATGATTCTCAGGAAGGATGAACCTGTTGGTTACAACGGTCATCTCCCCTCACCTTTATTATAAATAAGGTTTTACCCCTATTGTATTTTTCACTATGAACACACTTGGTTAATTTAAGATGTACACGTAGAAAATATTTAAAAAGGTCATGTGAAGGCATATGTGAATAAGTGAGAATGGAAGGCTTTATATTGGGGTGCAAAGTTTCTCAATTTATTGAATATCATCTTCATGGGTTTTTATCCTCTTGGAGGTTTTCCCACTTTAAATTCTTGTGTACTATGTCAATTCTGTGTGCTTTTTGCTATCATTTATTCATCTATATACAATCTATATTGCACATATATTTTATATTCTATTGATTTTATCAAGGAATTAGAGCCATGAGATGATTAGGTGATTGGCAAGAGTTTTTTGTTGGAAGATTCAAAACATTGTCAAATAAATTCTTTATTTATCTTAGCCTAGTATGATATTTTTTATGGCTTTGGAGGCATACTATATATTTTTTTGGATCATTATTTGCTCTATGGAGCCCTAAAGCTTAGAATTGGGTCTTTTAAGACCTCCATTAAGCATCCAATGAAACCAAAAATCAGCCTCAAACCTCACTTTGGCACCATTTTCATAGAGATGCCATACCCAGCCTGAAAAAACCCAAAAAATTGAATTTTCAGCCAAAAATCAATTTTGTAAATTCCTTCATAGTTAAATTTATTTTTAGAAGATTGTAATAAATTTCAAGTTTTTTGAGTTCCTGTACAATTTTTTGGGCTCTCCTAAGCATCTACAGGGGTGCCATACTTTAGCCTAGGTAATTCAAAATATTGAATTCTTCATCAAAAATTCTATTTTGAGGATCCAATTATGTCTATTAAAAAAAATAGGAGGGTTGCTAAATTTTAAAGTAAATTCGAGACATGTACAAGGAGATATGATCTCTTGAAATTTTACATAGGCACCATTGTGAAGCTACAAGTACGTAGCTTATGTTATATGGTTTTATAAATTATTTATATTTAAACTTCAAATTATCTAAGTAGACTTGTGGCCCCCACTTTCATTATCTTTTACTCTAAAAGTTAAAAAGAAAGTAATTGTTATTTACTGATAATTTTACATGCACAATATATATATATATATATATATATATATATATATATATATATATATATATATATATATATATATATATATATATATATATATATATTATTAAAAATCAAATAAATAAATAAATACCAATTAGTGTATGCAAATATTTAATTAAACTCATAGATGAGTTGGTGATCCTAATTTTACTAAAACTTACAACTAAGAAGATCTCAAGTTCAAAACGACTTAAAAACTTTTTTTTTTTATCTTATTGGTTGTCTTGGTAAAATTAATTTCAATTTAATTTAAATTGAATTCCATTTTTTGGTTTGCATGCCAACCTTTACATGTGTATAAAATCTTAGTTAACCTATCAAAATTGTTTTAACTTCCGACCTAGTCATGTAACCAGTCGATCTATAGGTTTTGGCACATTATGGACATATCAATGTGGTCCATTTTATGTTTTGAAACCTCCTACTATTAATTTTATAACTTTTTAAATAATAATGTCTAGGTGGTCGTTGTGAGTATGACTCTTTTAACACTTAATTTTGTACAATTATAAATTAGTTTTTTGTATTATTTGGCATATAAATTATGTAATTAAGTATAGTTAAACTTGTGATTTATTTTATTTTATAATCATAATATAAAAACTCATTAAAAATATTATTTTTTAAAATTGTTCTTACATTAATATTTTTTTGCGACAGTTGTGACACCCTATTTTGTCATAATATTTTGTAATTTTTAAATTTGTATAGTATTAAATTGAATAATTAATGTGTGTTTGTACTTTAAAATTTGTTTTAATATCAAATTAAGTTAAAATTCACACTAAAAAGTTTTATTTTAAGCATTTGTTTACTGTCTTATTTAAATGGAAGCTATAGCTTCGTCTCATTTTTTCTTAGATAAATCTCAAATGCTTAATGGAAATAAATATAATATATAAAAAAATTATGTAAATTAAATTTATGGCTCAAAATTTATGGAATATTATCGTTGGGACTGAAAAATCCCCTTTTGGATGACATGTGACCCTTGAGTTTACCAATGCATTTCAACACAAATCACAGAAAGTTGTATTTATTATCTTGTGAAGTGTTAAAGATGAATTTATTATCCACATTGGTAATTAGGAGTCTCCTAGAGATGATTTGAAAATTTTTAAATCCATGCATGAGGGCACTCATCACTTGAAGATTATTGAGTTAATCCTTGAATTGCTAACTACACCTATGAAAGGTGATGAAAAAGTTTTGAATGTTTTTGCTAAAATTAAAAACATTAAAGCTCAGTTAGATGGTTGTAATTGTAATTTGATTTAAGATTAATTGATTTATTTTATCATTCATTTAAATATTCATAAAAAATTTAAATTTTTCATTTCAATTTTGAATTCTAAGTATCAAACTAAGTAATATATCTCTGACCTTACCATCTTGTTTGTTCTCTTGATTCAAAAAGAGTAAGTTATGACTAATTTTTGATAATAATTATCACATTAAATAATATTTTTGATAATAATAAAAACCAAAAATTAAATTCTAATTTTGATGAAAGCTAATACTAATATAAAAAATATAGTAATAAGAATCATAATCTTAAGTTAATGAAAATTACAATTTGTGTGGTAAATTTAGTCATAGGAGGGAAATATGTTATAAAAATAATGATAGAAATAATAATAAAACTTCTAAAAATAACAAAGGGAATATATCTAATCAAAACAAATAAAATAATCAAAATCCTATTTAGAATAATAATCAGGATTCAAATGTTAGTGCTTTATATGTTTTTTAATTTGCTTCAAATAAAAATGAGTGGATTTTAAATAGCGGTGAATCACACCATATGACATGCTTATTTAATATTTTGTGTGAATATAGAGATATCTTTGAAAAAATTTACTTAAGAGATAATTAATTTTTAGAAGCAACTAACTATAGAAAATCAAAGTTTTCAAATGTTGTTATTAATGATGTTTTCTTTATACCTAAGCTTAAAAAGAATTTGCTATCTTGTTATCAACTTAAAAATGATAATTTCATTGTAATATTACTTAAATATATTTGGTCCATTAGAAATAAATTTGGTTTTTTGATTTTTGAAGGTGTTTAAAAGAATGATTTATATATTTTTTCTCCTTCTTCTGCATATTTACTTCCATCGCATAGTAAGAATGAATCTCATTTATGGCATGACATATTAGAAAATATTAATTTTATAGGTTTACATGAGATGTATATGAATAATGTTGTTGTTTTACTTACTTTTATCCCCTCTCATCATGAAACTTATGAGGGTTGTTTACATGGTAAGCGACATACTAACCCCTTTCACAAAAATCATGATGTGAATTCCTCACATCCTTTAGAATTGATTCATAGTGATGTTGTAAGACCTATTGAAGTTGTATCTCTTAAAGGTTATTTGTATTATATTATTTTTATTGATGATTAAAATAGAATGATCTAGTCTTTTTTTATTAAATTTTTTTGATGTGTTATCTAAATTCAAAGAATTTAAAACTAGTGTTGAAAATGCATCTCATTTTTCTATTAAGAGATTAAAAATTGATAATGGTGGTGAATATGTTAGTAAAGAGTTTTATTCTTTTTAAATTAATTGAGATATTCAAATGAAACTAACCACTCCTTATTCCCTTCAATAAAATGGTATTGCTAAAAGGAAAAATTACACCATCATAAGAATGTCTAGAATAATGTTGCAATCTACAAATGTTCGTAAGTTTTTATGAGCCAAAGAATGAATACTATTGTGAATATTATAAATATACTCCCTACCAAATCATTCTATTTTTTTATAATTTTATAAATGTGGAGTAAAAATAAACCTAGTGTGTCTCATCTTAAGATCTTTAGTAGTCTTGCTTCTATCTTTATTCCTAAATTTAAAAGAAAGAATCTCAATCCCACTTTCTATTATTGCATTTTTAGGTTATGAAGGTAAGAAAAAAGTTTTAAGAGTGTATGATCCTTCTAAATATTAGATCATTGAGAATAATAATGTTATTATTCTTTAAAAATCTTTTTTTGAGCCCTCTGTGGAACCTCCTTAGTTTTATTTTATTGATGAACCTGACTCTCATATTTCTCCTTGTGATGAAATAGATGCCCTTGAGGAAGTTGATCTAGTTTTGGATAACTTAGAGTCTAAGAAATCCTCTATATTTTATGTTCAATCTAAAAGACCTAAATGGGTAAAATCACTAATTCAATTTTTTAATGTTGATAACCTTAATAAATTATCTAGAATTCAACATTCTTATCATGCATTAATGACTATGTATGAATGTGAACGTCAATTATTTGAGGATGCCACTCAATATGATAGATGGAATGTTTCTATGTAAGTTAAATATAATTCCTTAATTAAATATTTGACTTAGAATCTTGTCCCACCTCTTCTTAAAAGGCATATTTTCAATTGTAGGTGTCTTTATAAGACCAAATATAATTCAATTGGTAAAATTGATAAGTTTAAAGATAGATTAGTTTCTTGTGAGTTTACTCAACAACTCAGGATTGAATATGTTGAAACCTTTGATCTTATAGTAAAAATGAGTAATGTTATACTTTGTATTGCTCTTGTAGCCCAAAATAGTTGGGTTATCCAAAAAATAGATGTCAAGAATGCATTTCTAAATGGTGATTTAGAATAAGAAATATATATGACTCAGCCAAAAGGTTTCATTGACCATAACAAAGAACATTTTATATACAAATTAAATAAATAATTGTATGGTTTAAAACAAACTCTTTGAGCTTGTTATTCTAAAATTACTTCTTTTTTCAAAGAATTGGGTTTCTCTAATTACTATTTTGATAATGATCTCTTTGTTAAAGTTAAAAATAGTCATTTGATTTTAATTGTATTATATGTTGATGGTTTGTTAATTACTAGAGATATATCTAGTTTAATTCATAAATATAAGGATAAACTAAGTCAAATGTTTAAAATGATTGATTTAAGCATTCTACATCATTTTTTAGGAATGGTTATATTTTAGGATAAATATTATATTATTGTATCATAATCTTAGTATGCTCATAAATTTTTTGTTAAGTTTACATGCTTGATTATAAATCTTCTTCTACTCCTATTGAAGTTGGTGTAAACTTGATCCAAAACCTGCATGTGAAAAAGTTAACCCTACTTTATATAGACAACTTGTTGGTAGTTTCATTTATATAACCATTACTAACCCAAATATTTGTTGTTTGTGTTGCTTCTATATTTATGTAGGATCCATATTTGGATCATTGGAAATTAGATAAATTAATTATTCATTATATCAAAGGAACAATTAATTTTTATTTATTTTATTATTACATTGATAATGACAAATTATATGGTTATTTTGATGTTATCTATGTTGGTGATACTATAGATCACAAATCTACTTTTGAATTTGTGTTTAAGTTTGATGTAGATGCTATCACTTGGAGTAGTAAGAAGAAATCTATTGTCTCTATCTCTTCTTCTAAAGTAGAGTATAGAAGCGATATGGAAGCTACCATAGAAGCCATGTGGTTGTGAAGGTTGTTGGGAGACCTTCATTTGGATGTTTCTCATCGTACTATCCTTTATTGTGATAACTAAAGTTATATAGCTCTAGTAAAAAATACATTTCAACATCAAATAACTAAACATATTGAAGTTCATGTGCATTTTATCCAAGAGAAAGTCTTCAATGGTGATATTGATCTACAATTTTATCTTATGAATGAATAAGTGGTAGATATCTTCACAAAACCACTTGGTATACCAAGTTTTGTTAGTTTCATATAATGTTAGGTCTCTCAAAGTTTCCATTGAGGGGGAATGTGTGTGTCAATGCCACTTCATAACAACCATGTTTTCCTTCTTCTCTATATTTTTTGTTATTGTAAAGCATTATAAACTTTATGTAAAAATTACATGATTTGAGTAAATTTCATGTGGAAGTTTGATTTTTGTACCCCAATACATAAAAGCATATTTTTTAATGGAGGTCCTTAAATTATAAAAGGCTCTAAATATGTTTAGATGATTATTCATGATAAATTATGATATGTAGTCTCACACTCATGCTTTCTTAGAATTACTTTATAATAGTTTATGGATTATAATTTATTTTGTTTTAAAATGTGATGTTTAGCATGATGAAGATTTTTAAATCATTCAATTATGTACATAGTATAATTCTTGTATTAAAGTGTCTATGACATTTATCCACTCTTAGCATTAATGGGGAGTTTTAGAACATTTAATGTCTAAGTGAGATAATTTAGACCTTTAGTATACTTTAGTTTATTATTAAATAATAATAATTTATTATTAATTAAACATGAGGTCAAAACCTCATGTAAATAAATAATAAAATATTGTGATTTATTAGTAACCAATAAAATTAAATGATTCTTGGGAAGGATGAACCTATTGGTTACAATGGTCACCTCCCCTCACATTTATTTTAAATAGGGTTTTACCCTTATTGTATTTTTCATTATGAACACAATCGATGAATTTAATATTACATGTGGAAAATATTTACAAAGGTTATGTGAAGACTTATGTGAATAAGTTAGAATGGAAGGCTTTGTATTGGGGTGCGAAGTTTTTCAATTTATTGAATATCATCTTCATAAGTTTTTACCTCTTGGAGGTTTTTCCACTTTAAATTCTTGTGTACTGTGTCAATTCTGTGTGCTCTTTGCCATCATTTATTCATCTATATCCAATATATATTTCATATATATTTTATATTTTATTGATTTTATCAATATTTTAAGTAATTATAAAGGGATGGGTAGTAACATGCCTTAATGGAGGAATAGTGGGAGTGCTCACCTAAGGTGCTTTAGTTGCCTAGACATTAAGATATAGTGAGGCAAGCTCAGTAGGTATCTTGGGTATTAATGGTATCCCAATATATATTTAGTGGGAAAAAGGAGTGTCACTTGGTGGTCTTGGGATGCCTCTAAAAATTTAAACTCTTATCTATTGATCTATTTCATCCAATGTGTTCTCTACTTATGTAGGCACCTCCTCATCTTTGTCTCTCTTTGACATCCTATGGAGTAATGGAAGGATCATATTATATCCTTTGGGCCATAGACATATTAATTGATTTCATCCATTTATAGAATTATAAATCATCATGTGAATTTAGGAATATGGGGTTATGTTTGTATTATTGATGCTCATATTTAGTCTTTGTCTTATTACCATAATTCTTGATATCTTTAGCTATTACATCTCTCACATCCTAACATCTAAATTAATTATTTTTCAAACCAAAATGGTTTATGTGTTTTCTTTCTTGATGAATATGTTCTCATAGTGTATATTTTTTTATTCCTATACTAAGAGGGGTTTTATGGATCATCCCTAACTTGGCTAATTTCAAACTTTAATCTACACTATTAGATAGTTGTGTGGTTATCTCTTGTTCAACCAACTTGTTTGGGACACATAGAGGCAATATAAAAAAAGATGTAAATGTGCCCTCAATTTGGTCATTATGTGCTTAGGATAAAGTTAATAAAACTCCATATTTCAAATTGAATTTTTGATTTAGTCTGACAACCTTAGCATAGATTGTCTATTTATAGACATGTATATCGTAGGATAGAAGATATATGTTATCTTCTAAATCTACTTGTTGAATCTATATATGTGAAAGATGTTATGGTAATCACCTATCTAACTTTTAGGGTATTATAATGAAGGTTCCCATGGCTCTTATCCAGGAAGAGTGATAATAACTGTGAGTGCATCCAATAAATATGACATCATATAGAAATATCCATTTGGCCTATTATTTACTTGCTCATTTGGTGTTTACGGTTGAAGCTAATTATTTATCCCATAATGGGTATCCTATTGGTGTCTCAAATGATGTCTAAAAGGGGGACCCAAGTTTCCCTGACATAGGTAATGTTTTAAAATCCATACAACCTATTCAATAGGGCCATGACAACTTAAATTTTAGGCTTAAAACTAATGATTGGAGTGACAATAATTTTACCTCTTAATACACAATTTTTTGGGTCTATTTCCCATGTTTTCACGGTGTCTCTAACATTGTTATTAGCTAACTAAGATTTTATAGCTAGTTGATTATAAGTCATGTCTGTTATAGGAATCTGATAGCATTTATCAAATACTTTTCTATACATTTAATCAATAGGAGTAAGGTTATGCAAGTTATGAATAATTTTCACTAAATAATCATGAGAAATAAACAAATTAAAGAGGGCATTTATATAGGGAAATACCTCTAATTTGGTAGCCATGTTATGAAGCCCTACTACATTTGTAGAAAAAATGTCACTAATGTATTATTGAGTATGTCGAGACAACTGATTGTTAGGTTCATATCTTTTTTATTTATCCACCTCTATCCATATTATTGAATAATGTATAAATTTATCATCAAATGCGGTTGAATCAAACACAATGTCTATATATTTAGTGTTATCACCAAATATGAACATAGATGGAGTATGAATGATTTTTGAATCCACCATTTGAGTTATCTAAATATCTCTACATAATCTCTTTAGTTGTAAGAGAGATATTATAATAATTCTCAAAGAAGGAAATTAGAAAATGTAATTTCCTTTTGTCCTTTAGGACTAAATATGTATTCAATTTCATTGAGCTTAAAAATTTATTGCCAAAAATCCTCTTTTTCAATTTGATTTTATGATGTCAACTTTCATGGGATAGCTTTTGACATGGTTCTTTGTCACAACCTTTTATTTCCTAGTCATGTTCCTAAGTCATTTATTATGACACATGTAATTACATCATTTACTAATGACTTCTATTTCCTTATTTACATTTAGTTGTATAAAAGATAACATGTGGCTTACTACTACTTAGTCATTTGGAATTAATCTCAGTCTTCTTGGCCATTGATCACAACTCAATGAGATATGGACATGTAGTTTAATATTTTCTTATCCACTTAGTCTTAAGGCTTTAATCTTTGCATAATTAGATGTCATTCTGACTTAGTGAGATGTTGACATGTGGATAGCTCTCACTTGTTTGGGTGGTCATTAGGGTCAATGTATCAATTATTTATTTACAAGAAATAGATGAGTGGTATGATGACACATAGATGGATCTTGCTTGTCCACTTACTTATAAAATATGTAACCTATATTCTATATTTATAGGCCACAAATGAATGAGATGTTGTTGGTGGATGGATCTCACTTAATATGGCTAGTTTTAAAGATCTATAATTTATGTATGTGTCTATTAGTTGTGGATGAGTGAGATGATGAAATGTGGATGGATATTAATAATTTTCTCCCTAGGGAGATTTGTAACTTATCTATTTACTATGCGGAAAGTGAGTAAGTAGGATCAAGACATGTGGTTTGATCTCACTAACTCACATAATTGGGAAGTTTAGTGCCTTATTCCTTTTTTGTATAGGTCATGAGTGAGTAGGATGATAACACATGAACATTTATTACTCACTCAAGGAAATAAAATGAAAAATAGACTTGGAACATTGAAAATTATTTATGAGAAAATTGGATGATGACACGTGGATTGATCTCGATTGCTCATGGAACTCATACATTCATAGTACCTTACCAATATTTTATTTAATATTATTTGAGTGTGAAATAGATGTGTAAAATAAAAATTTTACTATCAATTAAATATGACTTTAAAAGGATAAAAATAAATTTAGATAAATACTCAATTATCTCGTTAGTCTACAATAAAATGAAAACTCAATTTTGATAAATATTTAAATTTAAAAACCAAATATCCATAAGAATAATTGAATGCCAATATGGATTTTGACTTGAGCATAAGATAATGAATTATAAATTTAATTTGGACTTTATCAAAATAGAACATGAGATATTTAGGCCAAAGTAGGTCCTTAATTAATTTTTTTGAAAATGGGGTATGCTGATCACAACAATTTACCCTCCTTCTAGCACCAATTTCTTATTGATGTGTTTTTACGCACATCATAAATGTTAAAGTGTATACACCCTCTCATTTTATGATCATTTGAAAGTGATCTAGGGAATAAGTTGTCGATATGTGGTTATATAAGTAACTAATTTTGTGCAATATATTAGTTTATGATGTGGCCTCAAAATTACAAATGTGTTTCCTTAGGTTTAATTTGGTCTCTCACTAAAGGTTAGTTTATATTCATATTATGGTTTATGGACACATTTGAGATGGTAACCAACATGGTTTTATATTTAGATAATGCTAGCCATAAATAATTAAATATACCTTGAACTCATAACAATATTATCCAACAGTTATGCACAACAAAAAACATGTATATTCACAATAAAAATTAATTCCTAGTATATAGTCATTTGATATGTAACAAACATAAAAGAGAGGGTAACTTAGAGTAGAAAACAAGATTCAGGGTATTACTTAGTATTTCCCAATTGAGACAAATTTTAATTAAATCCTTATACTTAATTACTGATGCTTAATAAATCCATCATTAATTCAAAATTAAAAACCACACTACAATATTCTAAGGAATGGTTTAAATGAATTTCACATGCAAACTTTACAATATATTTACTTTCAATAAATATCCATAGCTCATCCACTTACAAGAAATTATTTATAGTCATCATTTTAGAGAAAATGGTCAAAATAACACTAACCCAATCTAACCAATTCATATAAGAGCATAAAAATCTCACAAAAATGAAAGTCTCAAAAAGAGAAGACATACAATAATCATCTGAGCGAGAAAGGGAAACAAGAGAACAATACAATATATTGGTTTCATAATCTTTCTAATTTTATTCCAAAATATTTTTTTGGTTTCTCAAAGAAGTTACTTATATGTATTTCAATGGGATATTATTTCTAACTTACAAATGATTCACAATGTTATATTAATAATGAAATACAAGTGGACAAAAATTGCACTCGCTCCATATTTTAACATTTGTGATCACTTCTCATTTATGAATTTTGTGAACTCATTTTATTGTGTCATGTTAAATTCAATTTCTCATAATCTTAGATCACTTGTTTTACATTTAAAGTACCAAGCCTCTTCTAACTTTAGTATCTAAGACCATCACTTCTCATCAGTGAACTCTATAACTTTGAATTTTTAACTTTACTATTGTCACTTATTTATTTTAATGTCAAGTAAATGTTGCCAAGAATTTAATCCCGCTGTAATTTTTCTTACTAATATCTTTGCATAATTGCATTCTTAGTCACTTTTATATTTAAGCAACCAACACTTCTCAATGCTTATTTTGGTAGGTTTTAATTTCATGTCTACCTACATAGAGTATTACAAAAACATTTAGTATGTATTGTCTCCTTGTCAAGTGGTCACATTGGATTATAAAATCTAACTATAATTATGGAATTTTTATTGTTATTTACATAAAAGTGGTACTATTATAATATAAATAGCCTTAACTTTGGCTGGGACCCCTCCATTTGATTTTGATAATTCTATTTTCTTTGTCTTTGAATTATGATACATGGCTTATTAAAAAATATCCTATTTCACATTCACTCATGATTACAACCAAATAAATTAATACCTAGATTAGTAAATCATTAAGTAAAACAAAAATAATAAATTTTCACAAAAAAATAATTAATTAATCAAAGATAAAAGGAGAATCATGATAAGTCATGGTGTCATGAGTCATATGAACCCAAACATCAAATTTTATCTCATGTGTTCATGTTTCCTACCATACAATGATCCCTAATTCACTTGAGGTCTCACAAGTTAGATGGTTCATAGATTCATGGGGGATACAAGAATGTGTTAGAGTAGTATGTGGCCATTCATCACATATGTAAGGAATGGTTCACATATTCATGGGAGGATAGTGATAATACATCAGAGTATTAGGTAATCATTCATCATTTACTCACAATAATGCAATCCATATGCTCTTAGGGTAAAAAAAAGTCGCATTCAAGATGGGGATACATGATAAAATAATGTAGTCCTTGTTATAAACCAAATTTTTACCATAAGGAGATCAAATATAGACTTATTAAATTTGGTGTAACATTGAAACACCTCAAGGTTGTGGGTGACCTATTAGAGAGGTGAATCTCTAGATTGAAGTGATAACTCCTTTTGCAAAAAACCTACAACTAACCACTAATATAATTGATTTGAAAGGAAAGGGATATAATGGTATTAGATACTAATATAAGAGATATTATTAAACAAGATGAATTATACAATCCTACTTGAACCTACACTATGAAATACAATTCATAAAATTGATCTCAAAACCCAAGGTTCTCCTAATAAAAATGTTTCAACATGAAGGTAGAATGAAATGTATTTCTCAAGTTAGATTAATATAAGGTATTAAAATAGACACTATTAGTCTTCTTCAAACTTAAATACATAAAAAAAAACCGAACTACATATCATGTTACTGTTATAAGGAAGATTACTTACACAAAGCATGAAACAGTGAGATGAACACAATGAGAGATAACTATCACTTACCATTAAAACATGAACTAATTAACACAATTAATAAATAATTTGAGAGAGTAAAACCAGATTGAAATATTTATTAAAATTAAAAAATTATTAGTCAATTTCGTAGGGATTTGCCATACCAAATGTGGATGTCTTACAAGGCCAAAAGTGGCAACTTATATAGAGAAATAAGAGAAAGAGGGGTGTAGAAGAGGAGATATCCAAGTATCTAGTGTGAGTTAAAAATAAAAAAGGAATTATGAAACATTCCAATCATACTTAAAAATACATATCTCTCTCCTCTAAATATGCTTCATCATTTAAGTGGCATAGGAGTTAGAAATTGAGCTTGACACCTTGCACATCTTCTTCAAAATTACCCTTCTTTACATATGAAAAGTGATAAATGGACATTTTCATAATTAATTCACCATGAATACATTTATAAATTCTCATTTGACATATTTCCTACCTTAAAAACTCCTTTCATCTAAAATTTTAGTGGAAATCATCATTCATATGCTTAGGTGTCTTGAAACCCCTTTATCTACCACGTTTAACCTTGTCCAAATGGATTAAAACTTAAATTAAACATCATAAAATAAATATGTCTCCATAAAAGAAATTAAAATACCTTATTATACTTTAATAAATATATTTTGGTTCATGGAACAACTTTCAAGACTTCATTTGTGCTCCTCAAGCTGTCATTAGGCCTCTTTTCCTTGTAGCCCTAAAATCATGTAAACCTCATTATGTAAGACAATGCACAAATGGTAATGAAAAAATAAATACATATTTGAGGAAAAAATATATACTTACAACTCCATTCCTTGTTTTAGGTCCTGAGAGTGAGTGGAAGTATGTTTTTTATGTTGTTCTCTTCTCCCAATTAGGCCCCCTTGCCTAGAATATTAATTTTCTACTCCAGATATCTCCCATACATTTGAAACCACAAAAAGTAATGTGATTAAATTTAAATAGAATATAAAAAACCTCCATGTAAAATTTGAGGCCTTAAGACGTTGTGGAAGTGTGAGAACCATGAAATGGTCTTGAAACCTAGTCTCTTTTTGAGCCTATTGAAGACTACCTTAAAAAATGAGGTTTGTTTCATCACTTATAAGATTTAATATAAATATTTTTAGGATTTAATATATGTAATATATCTCAAATGAACATCCATAATAATTTTCAAGTGTCCAACTATCCAAAACTCTACAAAACCCTAAAATCCTTAAAATATAGGGCATTTAATACAATATGTATCATTGCAGGTACAAATGAATTACACCTTGAGAATTTAATTAGAGTATAAAAAAATTAATAGGTTTTATAGGCATTATATTTCATTTAATGTGGAATTATAGGTCATTTAATGTGCTCTAGAGACTCATCTCTCTCAACTGGTCATTACTAGGGTTTTATGAGGGTTTAAACTAGTTTTGGTTCTTAACTATTGTTCATAAACCTTGGGCCCTAAATACTTTAAAAAATGACAAAATTTTAAATTTAAAAAACCTAATTGAATTTAATTATGTGATTATATTCCCATTAATCCTATCTTCATAGTTTCGAGTGCAATAAGTTGGCTCTCAAGTTGCAAATAGGCCATTAGAGAGGGGTCTGAGTTCTTAACCATTGTTCATGCATGTGATGGATATAATCCAAAAAATGATGTGAAATGTTTGAATTTTGGGAAAATAATTACCATATATGAAATCCAATTGAATCCATGAATATTTTCATGGTCTTAACAAACAATAGAAAGTCTACTTTGAATTACAGTCCTGCATGAGAGGAACTTGAAATATTGTTATAGGATTAAAAACCACTTTAGTTTATTTACCCTACCTATGGATGACTATTTAGGGTTCATGATATATTAATTCACTTATAAAATTACTTATACTTCCACTTTACTCCCAATAATCCACACTTTCATGATTTTTCATAGGATATGCTTGTGTATGAGTTTGGCTTTTAGGCTTACCAAGCCTAGACAAGGCTTATCATCATTCCATTATTTTTATTGATTTTGAAGGTATTTTAGAGGTAAAAATATCATAATGAAACAATATTAAAATGATTTACCTTCCATCAGGCCTCTCACAAACCTTTAACTCTCTCAAACAAGGAAATGTCTCTCATAAAAGTAGGAAGGCCTATAGACACCAATCTGATTGTATATGTAGGGTTTAGAGATCTATTTAGTCATATTATATTTGATTTAATTTTGAATATATTTTTATTTGAAAGTATATATTTATTTTTTAACTCATTCACCAAAACCCAAATCCACCACTATGTACTTTATCATCTTTTCTAGCTTATAACTAGCCTAGAGACCTTACAACATGTAGGTTGTCATTGGAGAAGTTTGAATGCATTTTGTGTTTTAGGAATTCAGTTTAAAAACTTTGAACATATCAATACATATTTTTATATTATTTATAGTTTATAACCTCCTCAAATTTCTCAAAGCACTACATATTTCTAAACACATAATTATTCTTGACACCTTCTCAAAGTGTGGTTTTAGGTGGTATTGGAGAAGAGTTTAACCACGAAGCTTAAGAATTGGTATTATTACTCCATCACAGCAACTTTAAATCATTCAAAACTTATTTAAATTTCACTTCCATAATCTCACAAGGTTCATTATCTCCTTCATAGTTTTCTACAAACCTTTCTCCTCTTATCTTCATATATAGGCCTATGCATGAGTAGTAGGCTTGCATACGCTCTCTAATCTTAACCATCATTGAATTTAAAAAACTTAGGTGATTTCATTGGCTTGTACCTTATATATTAAAATTATTGAGTCATGTTTTTTGTATACTTTATACTCTTTGTATGAAAAAGTGTCTTTTGTCTAAAAAGAGGACTACAAGTTTATAACTTGTAGGTCCTCTTTTCTTGCTTGTATAGACTTTTAGGAAGGAGCCTCTTGATTATTTTTCAACCTTGAGACTATATTAAATTATTATAAATTTTAATTAAAGTTTCCTCAATAGTATATGTACCTCTTATTAAACATTATGGTACCTCCAATTTGCCCATTTATATGTTCGGCTTATGCTTGTATAGTCAACTCATATGCAAGGCTTATGCATTTAAAATGAGAGTCTATAGTTTGCTCATGCCTTTTGATGATAAAATATGGTTTTTCATGCCACCTTAGTTATTTTAATGGTGTAACAGGTCTCTCCTTTTTTAAAACTTCTTTAGCATTAGATCTAAGATCCGTGAATGCTCAATTATAGGTCTACAGACCTGTGAGTGATAAAACACCCTTCTAACCTTTGTTTGAGAGCATATGTTTGGAATTTAATCTCCTTAACTTATAAAATTATCAATTTAATTATATCATGATACATTATTTTCTTATTTCCACTTTTTCCAACATTGGTACTCATACCTATATAAGGTTGTTTATGAACAAAAACCATGCTTCCAAAGATCAAGACATGTTGTCTCTTTAAAGGATATTTGCAAAGAGATACTTGTCCAGAGAGAAAAAATGAATCATGGGAGAGTGAGTATATTTAACATTAATTATGAATCAACTAAAAACCTTTGAAGGTAGCAACACTTCAAACTAACCAAAAACACTTACAAATGAGATAACATGCTTCACATGTTTAAGGAACTTATTCCTTTGATGAAGACACATCATAAAGTTGAGTTGGTTGATGAAAAAATAAATTAAATGATTATTTTTTCCTATTAAAACACCCCAAAAAATAATTTTTCTCCATCTAATTATGAGGTAAAGAAACAAAAGTAAAACCATACCCTGCTTGAATGGACAAGGCATAGTGACCTCCTTATAGTTTTAATGATTGTTCATAAAGGATAGGCCATGCACATGAAAATTAATTACACTAAATTTAATCTCATTAGGACCCCTAACATTCACCAAAGTTTTATATTTCAACTCTCTCTCTCCTGGTCGTACCATACATTTAAATTTTTGCCTTTCTGAGATTATGAAGGTAATGATGGAGGAGAGAGAATATTTAATACATATATAAGACATGAAAATTGATACCAAACTTTAATTTTACATATGGAATCCCAAGATACTCTCTAAAACTATTTTCACTTGCAAGTTGATATCTAAAGGTTGTATACGTGCCCAAAAGTGCTTGTAAATGAGTATTTCCCTTAATTTGGGTATTAAAATTCAAGTTTGTTAGTCTCTAACCATATCTTACCCATATCTAGCATCATTTATGCTATGAAACTTCTTAAAACATTTTTCATTGTGAGTGGTATGTACAAATCCTCAAAATTAGCCAAAAAGGTGACCAAAATGACTTTATGGTGCATATAAACATAACAAAAGGTTAATACATGATAATAAGAATTCCAAGACATAAGGAAAACCTCATACAATGAATCATCACCATGATAAACCTTTTACCACACTTGAAAACATCATTACTCATAAATGACCTCTACGACTATACAAGTACATAAGACCAAACCTTAGACAAAGCTAGTCAAAGACTAATGTGACCACCTAAAGACCATTAAAACACCATTTCAAGTCAATTTCAATACCATATAGAAGGTTTTAATAACCTTATAAAAATTTTAAACCTGTAAGGGTTGACCATTTTGACTTGGGAGTCAAAATTGGTCAATAGTCCTAAAGTGTCTCATGATCACAGAGTGGAAATCATATAAAGTGGATTTTGGGGAGCTATGATGAGGTTTAGATAAGGAAATGTGGTGAATAATGGTTGGGTCATAGTGTTAGGGTTCTTCAGAGGTGTGGGACTAGTTACATAGCAATATAAGGTGACATGAGTCGATCATGGACCAACTCATAGCCTTACCAGAGTAGCACACTCAAATAAGGCTTAGTTCATGGAGTTTTAAACTATGAAGGTGGTGAAATTTTTTAAGTAAAATACCTAAGTCTATTTTATATAGAGTGATTAGTGTGGGTGGAATTTTAGACTTAGATTCTATGAAATATTACTACAAATATTTAGACATATATGGAGTTGTATGAACATTTTAACAAAGTTACCAAATACTTATAAAATTTAATTAACAAGTCATGTCAAAATTTAGAGCATGTGATTGGTAATGTGATAAAATTTTATCAACTCTAAAACCTAATTCTAATGTTTTCTCTTGATCTTGAAAAATTTAAACTTTTTACAAAAATATTGATCAAGCTCACAAATCAGAATATATATATATATATATATATATATATATATATATATATATATATATATATATATATATATATATATATATATATATATATATATATATATATATATATATATTTTAAGATACATGTATCCTAGCTTCTTGTATATGCACTTATGAAAAGAAGTGGGGCATGTTGGTCACAATAGTGTGTAATATTATATAATAAAGTTTCAAAAAAGGGTAGTCTAGATGGGAAAAGATGTAGTAGTCTATGAAATCATGATGAAGTATGTGGGTGAGCTCCATAGCCATTTGAGGAGACCTTTACTCTTAGCCAAACCTACATATGTATAAGATTATTTTTCTCAAGCTTGATTCTTAGAGATGGATAAAAATAAGGGTTCATATACCTTTCAAGGAACCAAATGGGAAAATTAAATAGAAAGGTAAGCATAATTATATTACTAGTTTCTCTCAAAAAGATAGTAAAAGGTATTATGGGCATTATGATGTTGATAGTCATTCAGAGGATACTTTTAGGGAGTTGCATTAAAAATTTCATCCTAAAAATCAATAAAAATAAAAAGGATATAAATTTACTCCAAGGCAAATAATTTGTGTGTAGCTCTAATGTAGATGAGATAATATGTTATATCTCTATTCAAAAGTAGGTATGTTTGGGTCGTAATAATTCTCAAGAAAATGGCGAACTTATCAAACTTTTCCTATCAAATTTCAAAATAAGAAAACTAAATTTGATGCTCTTTATAATTCTTTCTCTCAAGAGAATTTGATTAACAAGGATTTAGTAGACAATTTGGGATTGGAAACATAAAACCATCCTAATATGTATGATTTGGGTTACAAAAATACAGAGTAGATATAGAGGTAACCAAATAATGTAAAGTGAAGCTTTGTTTAAATGCACATCTCATTGATTAAGTTGTGGTATATTTTATGCCATTTTATGTGTGTGGTGTAGTATTTAGCATACTTTATATGTAAATTGTGTTTCTATCTTAATGAGGAGAGATAATCAATACCATTTAGTCAAGGATGGGGAAAAATACATTTTCAATTCCTACGAAGGTAAATCAAAAATAACCTTGGTAAGTGCCTCTCAAGCTAGGTGTTTTATTAATACAAATGGGAAGTTTTCTTTGTTTATTTTAAGAGATATGAAATTAAATAAGCAATAGAATTAAAAAATTCTCATCGTATGTTACTACAAAATATCAAGAATAAATGTAAGATATGCTACAATAGTTTAAGGAAGGTTTCCAAGAGCCCATATTTTTGACTAAAAAGGGCCATTGAGCATGAGATTCAATTATTACTAGATTTTCCTCTTCCTAATATCAATCTCTATTAGCAATCCTTGGCAGATGTAAATGAGGTAAAAAAAATAATTGAAATATTTGTTAGATCAAGGTTTAATCCATCATAACACTTCTCCATGTGGTTCTCCCATTTTTATTATACCTAAAAAATATAGGACATGGAAAATGTGTTTGCTATAAAGATTTGGAAAAGAGAACGATAAATAGTAGGTACCTTTTACCTAGATTAATGAGCTCTTAGATCAAGTATAACATATAAATTATTTCAAAAAGTTGGATTTAAAATCTATATATTACCAAAGATTAAAGAAGAGGACATGTGGAAAATATCACTCAAGACAAGGCAAGGTTGTATGAGTGGTTAGTTATTCCCTTTGGATTTTGTAATACACTAGATACTTTAAAGCAATCAACAAATGTGGTAATGAGGTCATTCATATATTCTTATGTCATTATTTACTTGGATGATATTTTTAAAAAAAAAAGACTTATAATGAATATACAACTCATTTGAAACACATTTTCAAGTTATAAAGGAGAAAAATCTATTTTAAAATGAAAATAAGTGTAATTTTACACAAAAATAATGTATATTTTGTACATGTGATTGGAGATGGAAAGTTATGGATTTATCTCGAAAAGGTGGAGGCTAGTACAAATTACCCCAAGCCTTCCAATGTGATTGAGACATAGAGTTTTATGGATGTAGTTTAATATTAAATGAAGTTATTCAAAATTTTCTCATCTATAGCAGCACCATTACATGCCATTATAGTTAGTGGTAAGTATTTTACTTGAGGTAAGAAATAACAAGATGCATTTGTGTAATTTAATAAAAAAATAGCATATCATCGACTCCATCCTTACCAAATTTGTATCAACCTTTTGAGGTGGATACCAATGCAAGTAATTATTCTACGAGGTTTTTATATTACAAGGAGTTAGGCCCATTTTATATCATTCATAATTTTTTCATGCTTAGATTCTAAATCATTTCACCTATGATAAATAATTATGTTATTTCTCAAGAGGTTAATAAATGAAAGCACTATCTAATGGGAAAGGAAACCATTATTCACACATCACCAACCTCACCAATGTTTTCAAGTAAAAAATAAACTACAACAAGCATGTAATTATAAAGGGATTTGTTTTTGTAGTAGTTTTATTTGATTAATAAGTATAAGAAAGGTGTGACTAACATGTTAGATAACAAGTTATCAAGACCTCCTCTAATTTTAGTTATGGGAACGAAAACTCTACTTTGTCCTCTTATGCATGAGGCATATATATAATAATATGAATATGATTCAAATTTTGGGGAAGCATTTATTCAAGTTAATAATCCCAAAATTTCATGTATTTAGCTTAAGAAGGACTACTACCTTAAAGATGGGTTGCCTTACAATTTTTAATAATATTTGTGTGCCTAAAAGATAAAGAGTTTATTTTATGATATAAGTGAATACTTCAAAGGTTTCTAGTCATTTTTAAGTAACAAAGATAATATCAAATTTTAAAAGGTATGTTGATAGGCCAAATATGCAAATTGATGTTTCAATTTTCATAAGGGGATATGTGGTATATCACAAGTAAGCCTAGTAATAAGAAGTTTGGATTATATATGCCACTAGTAATTAATTATCAAGAATGAAAACCATTTATATGTATTAAATATGAGGTTTTCATTTATCTAATAAGGGGCCTAAATATTTTTTTGTGGTTGTAGACTGGTGTAGTAAGATATGTGTTTTATTCCTTGGAATAAAACTCTTATAGGTAATATGTGTGTTCACTTTTGTTTTCCAAACTCTATTGTTTGAGATTAAGATTTACTATTTGTGGGAAAATTTTGGTCTACTTTGTGGGAGATGATGGATATAAAATTGAAAATATCTACCACTTTACATCTATAAAGTGACTGATGGACAAAATTGGTCAATATAACATTGGTGAAACTCTTGAGATGGTACAATAGGAAGCATCCTAAGACTTGGGATGAAAATTTTGTGTACATTCAACATTCTTATAATAGGGCTGTTCATTCCTCTACTAATAAATATCCATGTGAAATGTTGTTTAGAAATTTACCTCCATGTGAATTTTATGTTGTTTTGAGATAGCCATACATGGGACAAGAGAAAGTGGATTTGTAAATCAACAATGTTAATATATTTATGGATGATATTTAATAAATCCACCTCCAAGTACAAGAAAGGTTTAGAGAGATAAAATACAAGTATAAATCAAGGCATGATCATCATAGGACTGAGCATAATTTCCTTGTTAGATACAACGTATGGTTATACTTGAGTTGAGAAAGGCCCCATTGTAAAAGTAAAAATGTCAAGCCTCTCAGATATGGAACATTTTTTATTTTAAAGTAAGTTCATAAGAATGCTTTCAGATTGTAATTTCCTCCTTATATTAATATATATTCAATAAGGAATTTTTATCACTTGCATATATTTGAGCCTTTCATGCTAGATGAGGATGAAGATCATTTTCTACTTTCCATTGAATATCTTACTCTAGAAATTCAAGAATAATTGGAGAAAGATGTGGTGTTTTAGAAGGAGGGTACGTGGACAAAAAGAGGAATGCAAGAGCATTAGTAAGTGGGGGTGAGTGATTAATTTCAAGAGAAAAATAATGGTATTCAAAGGAGTATGTCAGAAATAAATTTCCTCATCTCACATGTTCTTAAGTTTTGGGGGACCAAAACTCTCTAAATTAGGGAGGTATGGTCCAAATGTTGGGATGGTAAGTGTTAGTAATATCAACAAACTAGTCCACTATTACTAAGAATGTAAATTTTCCACATGGATTACTTATAACACTTCCTAAATATTTTTTTCTTATATATTCATAGTCAATAGGTTGATCAAAAATTACATGGGGATTTTTAGAGACAAAAATAGTTCTAGGATGATCTAGACATCCTCGATGAGAAGGTTTGTGTAGGTCCCCATTTTAAAAAATAAGGGTTTTATTAAAGGTAATAAACTATCAATACTTATATTTAGGTATTTAATAACCACCCTAGTTCTTGATAAATCATTAATCCATGTAGGTAATAGTTTTATACTACATGAATTGATAGTTTTTCCTCCTGATAAAAGATAGCTAGAGGAATGGTTATAAACATTTCCACTTGTAGAAATTTTTATTTTCACCTTTTTTGTGTTCCTTATATGATGAATTTATGTTATATTTTATATAATTAAAAGGCAAATAATATTGACTAAATAAGTAGTCTTTTGGTATGAATCAATTAAGTATTATCCATGTACTTAGTTAATATTCTCCTAGCAGTGATCTCTTGATTGTATTGGTGTATGAAACTGACTTGTGTGGAAGATGAAGTGTATACGAAATAAAATAGAATTCAATATAGGTTTTAAAAAATTTGTATGGTAAATTTTTTTCATGAATGCCATTCACAATAATACCTTATAACTGATAAAAATATAGTGGTAAGAGGAGGAATCACCCTCTTCTATAGTTTTCTTGTCTTGAGTTTCTCCAAGTTAACTTGTGTCTCTCTTATAATGTGTTTAATTTTAGATTTGATTACATTGCATATATCTATTTTTTTTATAGTCTATTTTTTTTTCAATTCAGTTTACAGCACCATTAGTTATTGTTTATGTAACAAAACAATACTATTTAGTTATCAAGTATAGAGATATTAAAGGATTATATTTATGATTTTGTAGTGGAATATACACATGATTATGGATCAAATATAGCACCAATGATATAATATTTTTTGAATTAAACTTAGTTAAAATCTTATCAAGTCATTATTCATGTTTGATTTATAAAAATCCTAGTGGTTCCATACTTACAATCTTTTAATTGAAAAAGGTGTTTTTTTTATCATAATATATCAATAATAACATACCATGTGCTACATTTGAACATGTTTGATCTCTTCATAAAGGAAAAATGAACCATTTTTTAATTATATTTTGAGACTTAAGTCTTGTATTCATTAATGTATATAGAAACCAATAGACTCAAAAAAAAAAAAAAAACAATTTAATAGGGGCCTTGTCTTTCTAATTTGAGATAAATTTATTTAACATGTAAATATTTCATATATCTTTGTTATGATAATATGTCATTATAAAATGATCTTGCACAATCTTAAATTATTAATCATAACATTAATTCTCCTATTTCTAATTCCCAATTAAAATCCATGTTCCTAAAAGGAACATACTTCAACCATTGTCTGGAAAAAGGGTAACATCTATACATAGTCATATACCTTCCTTTAATGTATCATAGAAACTTCCTAAGCTACAAGATTTTCCAAATAAACAATTGAGAATGATGCTTGATTTTAAATTAATTAAACTTCCTCATATCATACATCCCTATGCATCTCATTCAACATGAACAAATAGATCTAAATACTATTGTCCTTATCATTGAACCTATGCATATTTAACAAATAAATGTTATGCCTAGAAATGAAAAATTAATTATCTTATTAAAAAAGGCATCATTGAGATTCTTTCACATATACTTTACACTAACACACCTCCTAAATTTGAGAAACCTATTCCATGTGATGTGACATATACTAAGGAAGAGCTTCCTAAGATTAGATTTCCTAAGAAAGAGTTAATAAATAATTACCTAAGAAAACCAACCCTAAAAAGGATAATGATCCAATCATGGTTTCCAATGATCTTATCAAGACTTATTTTTTGGATGCAGTACCTTTGGCTAGCAGTGTTTTTATTGAGGGAAAATAATGAAAAAATGATGTAGGATCATACAAGGTCCTGAGCAATCTTGCATCACCAAAAATAGAGAACATTCTTATTTTTGTTTTTGTTTTTTCTTCCACCTTCATTTAGTGTGTTTGGTTTAGAATAACGTTGTCTTGGTTTCTATGCCAAGTTATTGTACTTAGAATGTTCTTTGATAACATAATCTTGTACTTCACTTTCATCTCAAAAAGTGATGAATTTCCTTAGTTATTTTAAATATCAAAAGACTTCATCTTTTTGAGTTCTTATTCTATAGTTCTACTCAGACTTTTTAGTCTTAAAATGGTCTAAGTGTGATTTGAAGAGCTTTGCCTTGCTAATTAGGATTCAAATCACCAATTTTGTCTTGAAGTATAATGATATCACATTGAATTTATAATTATGTTTATTCATTCCTAATTTGGTTGAGGCAATCAATTTTTGAAGTATACAATCGTGATTGGGTTCTATTTCCCAAATATAACTGTGATTGTAATTCATAGACTTTTCTTTACTGTCTACAACCAAAGATTGAATGGTTTGAAAAATATCACAAGTGTTCAAGTTTAGTGTTATCAATTGGTCAAGGCCCAAGCATCTCATTATGGTAATCAATAAATCCAAGACCCAAATAGGTCTTAACATGTATTAAATCTTTTAGATAGTGCAAATAAGACTTACAATGAGGTCAGTAAGCTTCACAATGTCTCCCATCATTTATTGTGCATACTTGCATCCCAAATGGAACTACTATTGAATATTAGAAAATCATGAAATATTGAGTGAATTTTAGAGCTTGGTTAGTTTGAGAGAAGACCGTTGTAATCTTTGATAAAGTTGTTCAATATGCATAGTCCTGATTGGCTCCTTTATTATGTAAACAATGGTTTTGGCATTTAGTGAAATATGATAAGGGTCTATCTTTATGATTGTGCTTGGTAAATTTCACCTAGGTCTCTAATTTTAATATTCTTAGCCAAAATTTTGACTGATAAATGGTGCAAAATGCATCAATTATCTTCAATTTTGATATTGCATAGTCTAACTAGGACTATATATGTGGGTAGAGTCAAGTTTTCTCCTTTTTGGGAATCTTTGCATTATCCTTAGAGTTTTAACATTTTAATAGATTAAGATACATTAGGGGGAGTCCAAATGTCTTTTTAATCTGGTCTATAAAATAAAAATGACCCTTATTTTGAAGGATTGTTGGCTCTCAGCTATAAAATCAAGAACATAACTAGACATTGGTTTGCATCAATTTTTTTGGTGTGTTTAGACTATTTATATTACCATTTCATAGGTTTAAGTTATATGTAGCACCATAGCACCATAGGGATTAATTTTATTGTTTTCCTTTATGTTTTATATTTAATAAGCCTAGTAGTGACATGTAGCTAAATTTATAATCTGCTATGATAATGAAGTTGATTGAATATCTATTTTTAAACCATGAAGTTGAAGTTTTTTTTTTTTTTTTTTTTTTTTTTGTGTGTGTGTGTGTGTGTGTGTATTGGATCGATTGAACCCCTAAAACAATACTATTAACACTAGAATTTAATTGGTATCCCCATCCTCATGTTTGCACCAAGTGTTATTAGAGCAAGGTAGTGTCCTTTTGGTTGTGTTTTTGGAATAAAACTCCTCAATGTGTGTTTTTGGTTATGAGAGACAAGTATACATAGAGTTAAAATTTCTTGAGAAGCTTACATAGGCGGTTTCAAGTTTATGATGTCTTGAAAAAGAGTGAGGGAGTTTGTGATAGAATCAATTTAGATTTAATTGTAGGTTATGAAATAGGATCATGTTTATTCATGGTGAAATATGGCACACAAGAGGAATAAAATTCCTCAATGTGTGTTGTAAGTTTTGAGATAGAAGTATACCTAGAGCTGCAAGTTCTTGAAGATTACATAGGTGGTATCAAGTGTGTAAAGTATTAAAAAAGAGTGTGAGAGTTTGTGAGAGACTCAATTATAATTCCATTATAGGTTATGGAAGAGGATCATGTTGATTCATAGTGAGATATATCTCATAATAGAAGGGAACATGAGATGTGAGAGTTGACAAAGATGCTAAAAGTATTCTAAGAAAGACTGGATATGTCTACACAAAGTGATGATGTTTAGTTGCATGTTATTATGATGAGGAAGATTTGATGGTGGATTTTTTGGCCCTAAAATCATGGATAGATTATTTTGATAGAGGCCAAGAAATTAGAGGTAAAAATGGTAGCATATAGAAGAGACTAATTGAGGTGGCGGTGGTGAAAGAGGTAAATCTTTGAATGATATATTTGTTTTTTGTGGATAATAAAATTTAGAACAACTTATGACTTAGATAGTTGAGCTAGAGAAGTGTTTTATGAATGATATAATTATTGACCCTATGAGGGTGAAGGCTATGTGTAAGCTATTGAGAAGAGTTACAATATTATCATGAAAGATCTCCAAGTGAGGAGATAATGGAAAAATAAGCAAAAGATTTTTAAGTGGGAACTTATGGTTTCCAAGATGTTGGGTCAATTTGTGTACCCAAATTTGCAATTATAATGATTGAATAAGCTTCATGTGAAGAGCCTTGAGAGTTTTGGTGAGAATAATATTACCAATAGAGGTAATAAATATGGAGAACTATCATGTGAATAGTCAAAAACTACTTTGATAAGTAGGATGGACATGCATAGGTCCATGAAAGAGCAAGTTTCTATGGAATAAAACATGGAGGAGAGGCTTATATATGTAGAGCCTAATTTTGATTTTAAAAATAATAGTATGTATGAGAGTTATGATCAGTCTATATGTGAATAAATACTTATGAAGGAGGTTGAGGAGGTGATACATTGTTCACCAAAAGTTGGATTTCCATTGTGTGATGATGGGAATGCATTTGTGGAGACCTATGAGTAGGAAAATTTTGATTTTTCCTTGGTTAGATATGGAAATGAGCTTGTCAATTTTATTTTAGATGGTATGAGGGTTGAGGACAACCAAGGAATGAATGTTTCTATGAATGAAACAATTTATTTGACTAAATATTTTATCCATGTAGAGTTGCAGGTGAATGAAAATTACAACCAATAAGAGTTATATGATTCTTTGAAATAATTATTGGATGTGTATGTTGTGCAAGAAATTACACACAAAGAGAATATGGTGGAGGACAAGCTATGTAAAATATCTGAAATTAGAGGTATGGTGAGTTGAAAATATCCATGAGTGTTTTTGATAATGGGTCATTACTAGCCCATAGTGAGATTGAAAGACATGAAAACATGTAAGAGTTGGAGAGAAGTTGGAAAACATGCCTTTGGTTCATGATGAAGTAGTGGATGATTTGTTTGAAGGAACTCTTGTTATCCCTAATGTGTTTATGAAATGTGTAGGTCCAACTATGGAGATATTAGCAAAGAAGAAGAATAAGTGTGGTGTACTCTATCATGCTCATATGAATGAGAGGAAAAGTGAATAAGCTAACCAAGTGAATGATATGTAAATAATAAATCGAGAATTTGTTGGTGATGTTGTTCTAGCCATAGAAGAGTCTCTTCAAGATAATGTGGAGACAAGAGAGGGTGATATATCATGGAACAAGTTGTTTATCTAGGAGATATGTAGGTGGAGGCTCATTTATAGTCATGTGTGAAAGGAGAGTTGTCCCTAGAATAGTTGAATGATGATGAAGAAGGAATTAAAAATCCCAGGCTTGGCATGGATCAAGTTTATTTAATGGAGATAAATGAGAGGGTATATTTGAGTTTGAGATCAACCATGGTATGTGTGGATGAATTTGATGTTGCAGGTATGGTGAGTGAGTTTATTGAGATCACAAAGTGTAAGAAGAAGTTTATAATGTGTATGGTATCCCAATCATGTGGTGTAGGTGTTGAATTTATAGTTGAGATGGAGAGATTAATTTTTATAAAAATGTATATAGTAAAAGATATGAAGGTAAGAACTATCATTTAGGTGATTGTTAATGTTATGGGATATAATTTGGATGCCCTTGTGTATGTTAATCCAATGGTTTTGATATTGAAAGTGATAGATGAGATTACAACCATGAGAGACAAGTTGAAAATAGGGATATGTTATGTTGTGAGTGATCTGATAGTTGGTTTTACAAGGTGTGAACAAATCTATGTGGGATTTATGAGGTGATGGTTAGTATATAGTGGGTTTGATCCCACATGGGAGTGTGTGATGAATGAGAGAGAATATTTGAAATAGTGGATAGATTAGAGTAGGTTTCAACCCACATCTGAGTTGAATGATAGTTAGTTAAGCCTTTTATAGAGGAGGAAAGATGATGGTGGGTCTTATCCCATAAAGGAGAGAGAGTATGGTGAGTCTAATAACACAATAAGTGAGAGTAAGAGCATAAATGTGAAGTGAAAATAAGATAAACCATCATGTAGGGGATGGAAATGGTATAAAAAAACATTCAATTAATTTATTTGGTATGTTTTAAGGGGATGGCATGGTCACTTTTTCTTATGACCAAAAGAGTATATTTGCTACTTATCCCATCCATGTGAGTCAGAGATCATGTTTTAAAACCTAAAGTGTTTGATTTAAGAGTATCCAAGGTATTTATAAATATTACATCACCAAAAATAGAGTGAATTCTTCTTTATATTGTTTGATTTACTTTCACCTTTGTTTGGTGTGTTTGATTTAGAGGAAGATTGTATTAGTTTATGTGTCATGTTGTTATACTTGGCATGTTCTTCGATAACATCATATTATAATTCAATTTAATCTCAATTATTGATGATTTACCTCAGTGATTTTAAATCCCAAAAGACTTCATCTTTTCAAATTCTCATTTTTTAGTCCTATTCACACTTCTAAGTTCTAAAATGGCCTAAGTGTGACTTGAGGAGATTTGCATTGATAATCAGGACATGAATCGTAAAGTTGGTCTTAAATGATAGTTTTATCTCATTTAATTTATAATTAGGTTTATTCATACCCAATTTGGTTGAGTCAAGCATTGGTTGGAGTATGAAGTCATGATTGGGTTCTATTTCCTAAATAGAATTATGTTTGTAACTCATATACTTTCCTTTACTATATGGGACCCAAAGACCAATTGAGTTGATAAAAAATCACAAGTGTTCAAGTTTAGTTGTATTAGGAGGTCAAATATTACGTATCTCATAGTGGTAATTAATAAATCTAAGACCTGAATAGGTCTTAAAATGTATTAAAGCTTTCAGATAGTGTGAATTAGAGTCTCATCCCTAAACAAGACTTAGAACAAGGTTAGTAAGCTTCATATTATCTCCCAACCTTTGTTGTGTGGGAATTGTATCCTAAATGAAAATATCATTGAATCTTGTTAAAGGGTTGTTGGCTCTTAGCTGAAATTAGAAACAAGACTAGACATTACAATGTCTCATTTTTTGGTCTAATTGGATAGTGTATGCTACCATTTCATAGGTAAATTGTTTTATAACACCAGAGGGTTTCATATTATTTTTTCATCCATGTTTTGTATGTAATAATATAGTAGTGGCATGTAGATACATGTAGATAAATTTTTAATCTACGTGATAATGAATTAGATTTAATATCTATTTTTAAACTGCTAATTGTTTAACAAAATGTGCATGTGTGTACATTAGATTAGTTGAACCCCTAAAACACAAGAATTAATGGAAAAATATAATTATTTTCCACCTCATCATGATTTCACCAAGAATTATTATTATTTAATACAAATATTAATTTAACATGTGAAGTATTCCCTTTCTTAAGTCACTTGGGTATGATATTGAACATTTAACTAAGATATTTTTTCTCAAACATGTTACAATAGTGTGTATTCAATTTACTATATATTTTGGTCCAAAAACATGTCTTACCACATTTTATTTCATCTCAAAAAATTTAAAATAAAATTATATATTTAATTTTATATAATCATTGAATTCAATATTCGGTAATACTTATAATCACATATATTTTGATTATTGTTGACCATTATGACCACAAGTAAAAATGGGTCAACCCCCTATAGTAAAAAATTATACAAGGGTCTAATATTTTTTCATGTGGTTTTTTATAGTTTATTTGATGTAATTTAATTCCATTTTAGCCTTGATCATGGTCTAATTAGTCAATATGTCATTTTGAGTCACTTAGGAGCCATTTAGGGGTCATATATGCAAGTGACACAGTTTTCAAGGCGCCTAAGTATCCTAGTTTTATTTAAAACCTCAAATATGTAATATTACCTATGAATATGGGTAGTACCATCTAAAAATTGTAGGTTTTCTAACTAAAAATCAGGAAATCAACCAAAAAAGGAAGAGTTTGGCACTTGTACAGCCCATGAGAGAGTGTGACATGTGGGGAAAGGTCATATAATGGATATTAATATTCTTAAAACTAATATAAGTTCTTTAAATTCTTTATAAGTGCTGAAAATGTTCCAAAACTATTATAATCCTTATTTTCCCTTTTATACACACATAATTAGTCAACAGGTTTGTGCTTAGTATGACCAATTGGAGAAGTTTCAGGTCAAACTCCTTTGGGAGGTTATAGTACACTCAAAGAGATCCATTTTTATACCAATTGTTCCAATATCAGTCAAAATTTATTTATAAATCATCTCTAACAATTTGACTATGTTTTTATGCTTATTGTTTCTCATACCCTATAGGTTTTGATCTTATTTGGATAATTACATACAATTAAATTAGTGACTTTTTCATCCAAATGATGTTTAATATATTTTTTCATGTTATAAATTCTTGGTCTCACATTTTGAATGGATTTTATAGCTCAAATAACTCACTTTGTAGGAAGGTATTGATACTAAACTTGCACTACAATTTCATCATTTGCAAAAAGTTTCTTTCTCTCCAATGGCTTAAATAAAATGTGAAATGTTGTCTTATTAATCCTAATGGGGTTATTAAAATATCCTTATTTAAAAATTTTCAACCTTCAAGGTGAGAATCATTAAGGTTGTAATTCAATTGGATACACAATCAACTCCCATCTCCTCTTTAGTCTCAGTCATGACTTGTAAAGGCTCTGAGAACATCTAAAGAAGTGTGATGGATGTTTCAATCTATGGGATATATTCTATCATGAAAAAGTTATATGATATTTCAAATGGTAAATAAAACACTATGACATTCATATGTAACATTTCCACATAGCCTACTATGAATGTGCACCTACAAGTGCTTGGAAGAAGAAAACCATGTGGAAAAAAAGAACATAGATCATTAAATCCATTTAGGGTTTTTAACATCCATTTGGAGGTATTTAGATAAGCCTCAAACTCATTTAAATCCAAATGTAGTGCACACTATCCATACTTATACTTATTGCCTACACATGAAAGTGTACCTATAGGTGTTTCAATAAATAATGAACACATTAGAGTGAGAGTATGGAAATAGGTTTAAAAATATCCAAGATGAATATAATCCATTTGATAATATTAATAAAGGACCAGATGCGTTATAATCCCATACAATGTCCACTATTTGAAATATCACCTCATTGACTGTATATTGCAAGATCAGCCTATAGGTGGTACTAATAGAGAATTAGAGGTGCCATATAGAAGTTTTGGAGCATGATATGGAATATTAATTCATAATGTGTTGTAGAGATAATATAAAACCTATTTGGAATGATAGGTTGGAAAATGAGATAGGGTATTACCTTCAAAATTTGAAATGACTATATTCAGGGACCTTATCCCTAAAAGACAAAAATAGAGTACCTAGCCCTTTTAGAGATGTCTTATGACAATGCCATGTTAAGTTTTGATCACTTAAAGTGTACTAATATTATATAAATATCATATTGGTACAACTTTAAAAAGGAAGAAGATAATTTATTCCTTTGGTTTTCTTACTAGGAAGACCTAAAGATGAACCTAACCACTAAATTTAGGCAGTGAAATCTATATGCTTTGAGCTATAAAGAGATCTCTTTGCCCAAGTTTGTAATATTTAAACTTGACACCATGATTGAATGGTTATAGGTAATGAAAATATAATTTTTTATCTAAAATATCATAAAAATATTTTTATATGAAACATAAGTAACCTATCTACACCTATAGGTGTGCCTAATTCTAAAACTATTCACCTACAACTAACTATAGATATATATAGTCTATGTCCCAAGATTAAGCATGGAGATTAAATAGATGAAATAAATTTAAAATCAGGCCAATTTATTCTTAATACATCATATGGTTCACATGGATCTTTTTGCATAGGTTTTAAGATAAAAGCAACCTGCAGGACCCTACACAGTCAACTATAGCTGACTGTGAGGGGCATAGAGCAAAAGAATTAAGGTTCTTAATGTGGATAAAACCCAAAAATTAAATGAGTGAGTAAAAATAGTTTATAAATGATCATGTAATTCTTAAATTAATATTAATAAATGTTTTAAAATCCTAAACTATGCAATTAACCTAAATGTATGATGCCTTGGAGCAAAACACAGTCAATAAATGCACAGTCTTAAGAGTTCAATGTGTATGAAGGGGTACATGGAAATTTTGAGGGATTAATGTATTTATAATACATAAATAATGATTATATTATTATCTATAATATATTTTCAATGGAAAAAAAATTAGAGAGAGGACCCTAGGGATGCATTACATAGTCGATATGATAAACCCTGTAGACAATCTACCTTCTTCATAGTCTATCTTGGATTTTGCAAGAGTTAAAGGGTATAATGACCTAAAAAAGGGATGAAATTTTTTATAGATAATATATATTACTTTAATAATCCCATAAAATATTTATTTTTCTAGTAAAATAGGGTAAGTATCCTCTATTTTGTTTCAAATGAAGGGTACTCCCTTATAGCACAAACTAGCAAGTTTTGAAGAAAGGGAGATAAAAGGATGAGATAAGAGCTAATTGGAAATTTAAAGGAGGTTTTTGAAGTTGGTTAAAACCTATAAAAAATGTAAATTTGAGAAAAAAATGATGAAACTCAACAAGATGGTTTGGAATTACAAGTATGTAGACATGCCTGTCAAGCATGGTTTAGGCCTAAAGCCAAATGGAGAGTCACTTTCACTTCTAACATGAGATGATAATTATAATATATTGGAGAATTTTTATAGGGTAATTTTAGGTGTGTCCAATATTTTTTAAAGTATGGGATATCACAAGAGACCTCGCTTCAACTCAAGACTAATTTAAGCCTGCAGGAAATGAGGAATTAAGCTCCATAAGGCAACTTTAGATGCTCAAATCTTCTCTAAGGTTGTGCATGGAGATTTAAGGAGTTTATGGAGGTTGATAGTGATACTAAAAATCAATATTGTGGATTTTTTTTAATTTATAAAATTATATCTTCATGAATAGAGCTTGAGATTATAAATTATCTAAAACTCTCACAAACCCTAGTTTTAGACCTGATTGGGAAAACAAGGAAGGAGATGTATCCAAATGTACCATAATGGCTTGGGAAATTATTTTAAATTATATATGAATGTCTAGAGACAATTTAAATACACTTTATTTGAACCCTATTTATATAGCTAGGGTACAATGTTGTTTTCTTTAACTATTTTATGCATTGTGTAGGTTCTAGGAGGTTTCAAGAAGTGAAACCAAATTTAGGAGAAGTATTGGAACTTGGGATAACCCATAATGTATATTTATTGTATCATAAAATATATTAAGTTTTCATTAAAGTAGCTTCATCTTAGCCATTAAAAATTGACATAGTGAGCAAGATGGTGAGAAATGTGAAAACTTCAAATGGGAGACTATTTAAGGTGTACCTAAAAACTCTAAGGCCATGGAGGATATTTCAAAGTCTCATACACTAAATTTAATGGATTTAAATTTAAAACTAATTCCAATTTTGAGGTCAAGTGTGAGGGGTGACTAAAAAAGAGTTTCTTTGACTACAAGTAGTGATGACTCATTTCTAGAAGATTCCAAATGATTAGGAATGTATCTAATAAATGGAAGAGCATGTAAAAAACCCTTACCTCATATTTAAATCATTATACATGTCCCTAGTTAATTTTGGGATGTTTCAAAATGGGTGAATGATGAATAAAATTTTCTTGTGCAGAATGACAACTCT
>JARHVA010001938.1:335000-372500 GCA_037957365.1 Torreya grandis
CAGTCAAACACATAAGAAGGTAGGAAGAGTAAATGGGAGAGTATTAAAATACTAAATATAAGTGGAATTAAAGTTTTAAAATATATAATCTCACTATTTTCCTAAATTATCAAAATTACTCGATTGAATTGGTCTAACCCTCGAAGGAAACAAAAGCCTAATGGCTTGATTAGGCCTAAATAGGAAATTATAGGCAAAATCATAAGTAAAATAATGGAAGTATGATAAAATGTGAAAGGAAGTGAAATTTAAAGGTTAAGATAAAGTATTTAAATTCATTTAATAAAACCCTAAGTATATGTAAATAGCTTATCCCTTTGGGATTGAGAAGAGCCTAATGGCCTAATTAGGCTTAAAGCTGACATGTATATGCCTGTGGCTAAAATTGTGAGATAAATGTAGGTTGGGGGTATGTGAATGTTGGAAATATTAGGAGGGAGGATATATCAATGTCATAAGTTGGGTAAATAGATTTTGAACTCATAAAAGTGGAAAAAAGACATTTATAGACCCTTAGGGTTAACTGGTCCAATGTTTCACAAACCTTAGGTAGAGGAAAAAGAGGTATACAAATATTTGGAGGAGTGATAAACGATAATAAACCATATAAAAATGTTTTTATGGGTGTCACATACCCTAAATATTCATTATAAGCTATAACCAAACAATTTATACCCTTATGCAACTTCTTTCTCTCCATCGACCCCTTATAATGCAAGTTTTTCAACCTAAGAGGCACTTTCTCCAAATCACAACTATACAGAGTAGGTGTATGGAATCCTTAGTATTTAGGTAAGGTTGAGGGGGGTTTTATACTCTAAATTATTGAAATTTTTTCTATAGTTCAAGACTTGAGGGCTATAAATAATTATTAATAAGTTAAACATGTATAAACTTGCCAAAGTCGGTCTTAGAGACCCAATGGAGAAAATAAAGAAGAAAGTGCTTATCAATTCCCAAATTTGGTATTGAAAACACTTGAAAATAATATGACACTCTGAGGAGGAAATGTTCATGGTAATGATTGTATGGAATATTATATGTACTTGTCAAAAATTGTAATTTTTTAAGGTTTTAAGTAGAAAATAAGGTGTAAAGTTATTTGAGAAGTTAAAAATCATTTGGAAAGGTAGTTTGAGGAATATTACACCCTCACATATTATAAAATGCTCACAAATTTTCCTCAAAATTCTTCTATAGTCTATACTAAATGTCCAGTCTATAACTGCTAGTGGGAAATGGCCTAATAACCTAAGTCAGGTTGAATTATAGGTTTACAAGATGGTAAATCCCTATGCCATGATGTGAATTTTTTTTCAAGTCTAATACATATGAATTAATTTGTCTTAAAGGTTTTTATTCATTTTTCATGGCCACAAATCACCTAACACTAAGCTACTAGGTCTAATGGCCTAGTAGACCTAGTTGTTCAAATAAAAGGAGGACTAATGGCATATAAGGGATAAAGAGGTCAATGTAGGTTCATAATATCCTTATAAATGATGAATAAAGTTTATCAAACACATTTGATGTTCATAATGAAATATTAGATCAATTTTCATTAGCTTAGTCAACATGCAAAGAGAAGGGTGAGCTACTTAATGACCCATTAGGGCTAATTAGAGTGTAATGCACTTGTGTAGCTATCAAAATTGATTTTTATAGTTAAATGGTGTGATAATTCTCTAAAAATGTCAAAAAATCTTGAAAAAACCTTTACCACTCCATCTCTATGCCACACTCTTCATTGAAGACCACCATCCACTAGCAAAGGCAAACATGGAAGGAGGAGGATACTATTATGACTACTTATAACTAATTATGGAGTGAATTAGGGTCATTAATGATCTCTACATGTCTTATAAATTCCATAATATATTCTTTCACCTTCTCATTCTTGTATAGATGCAGGCCTTAAGGCCATTATAACTATCCCTCACTTGGGTATGAGGAAACTCTACTTGGATTTACATCTTGTAGACCTCTTGTACCAATTAAATGATTGATTTAGATTATTCCATAATTATCTAGTGTGTTTATGTTGGTTTTGATTTTAAAAAGTGGTGTATTCTCTTTTTTTTTAGGTCCTTGTCTCACCTAGATGATAGTAGGTTATTTTATTTAGGTCATATGATGTGTTAAAGGTTAGTGACTATACTTGAAGTGTAGCCTAGTGGGAAGTATCTCAATACATGCCTCTCATCAATCACCTCCAAGTTTTAGCCATCCACCATGACTTTCATGTGAATTAATGATGCATAGAAGCCTTGGAGAAAGGGTTTCAATTTAGGTTTGGTTCGTTAGTGTTGTTAGAGATCAAACAGAGTGGATAACTATTTTGGTGCATCACCATATTTATATTAGGTTTCATTTTATACATCCCATATATCCCTTTTCACCCTCAAAGTTAGTAGGTTTAATGATTTTTAACTCAATAGATGCACTAGGGGAGCTAGCCCCATAATCTAAAGGTTTAGCCTAGCCATAGGTAACCCACAACCTTGGGATAATCCCATGTTACCCCAAACTTTGAGGTAGGCCTTAATAACCTCCTCCTAAGGTAAATTTTGGAGTGTTAACAATTATATCATGCCCAGTAGGACCAAAATTCAAGAAATTAGATTGGATAATTTTAGCACTTGTTCATCTCTGTCAACTTCAAACACTCAGGTGGTAGATTTAAAATCATAATCTCATATCATAGGTCATCATAAGGTCTCCTCTTAAGGGTAAGAGCATCTTTTTGATTGGTAGTTCATATTATTTCATGATGTGTAATGGTTGTATATAGAAAATAATTCTATCATATACCTCGTTATCAATAACCCTATGACCCATACTAAGCCCACCATGAACCCTATCAACAGTATGGTGGATCACACCAACCCCCTTGAAAACTTAATCACACACCTCAATAACCTCATAGACCTTATTACCCTCCCTATGAATCATATCAATTCCATGATCAGCCTCCCTACCAGGATTACTATCCCTCTTTCCCTCCCTAACCACCCTTTCAATATACACATAATTTATTTGATGAGATTGAGGAGTTGAAGAGCATGAATCAAATTATTGCCAATGAGATATTAGACTTGGAACAATAATAATATTCATGCAACCAATATTATGAGTTTTTACCTCCTACTATCGCATGCCAATATCCTTGGACTACTACTCCCTTGTCAAACCCAAACTAGGAGGAGAGGAGTTTTGTAGAAGTCATCATAAGGAGATTCCCAAGTTTTCAAGATCCCTCATCTCCTCCTTAGTCCTAATTTATCCATCAATACCTAAGAATTAAAGGAGAGAGGGAAGTTATGACTACCAAGCCTTGGAAGATTAAAAGTTGTAAGAGTGCCCATTCACCTCACAAACCCACTCAAGAGTATCCTATGGAGCCTTATGTCCTTACCCCACCTATTGGCCACTCTTGCTCTCCCATTATCTCCTTATTTGAGGGAGGAATTATAGTTTGGAGAGTAGATAAAGAACATCTAAATGAAGATGGGTGTATGGAGGTTGTGTTGACCAAATTTGACCCCAAGTCAAATTTGGGTCAACCCTTACTATTTTGAACTTTTAAGAAGATTCCCATGTGTCTTATAGGGTGTTATGTTGGTCTATTGTCTCACTTATCCTCTCCCTAGTCCTTACTGAAGTCCACCCTCTTTATCCTAGGCTAGTCAACTAAATTCAAAGGTTGGTAAACCCTAGTAAAAGGTATTAAAAGGGTAAATTTGAGTTTAAAATATCCTAATGTGGTCCTTAATATGTTTATAAGTCATGAATTGGTTATAGGTCTTGTCTCATGTGGAAAAGGGGGCCTTTTGGTCATATTTTAGCCCATTTAATTACTTATATGTATTTTCATGCAATAAAAATTGACACCAATGTGATTTTAAATGTGTATCATGTTAGGATAATGTCAATAATAGTTATTTATTAGGAAAGAAGTAGTTATGTTTAATGGATGGTAGTTTTCCCTTAAAAATAGTAGTTTTTGGGCACTTGTATAGACTTCTCAAGTTAAATATTAGATAAAAGTAACTATTTACCTACCATAATACATTTAAATGCTTTTTTTTCAATAATAATTCAAAAAACTTCATCTGCAACCCTTTTTCCTCCATTTTCACTTGGCAAGCAATAAAGGAACAACTTTATGCATTTGGCATGGGTCATATAGGTGGAATTGGGAGGAGTGATTCTAGGGGTGGATAGTGATATAAGTGTACTCCATTTTAATAAAAATAAATTTATATTTGGTTTATCCTCATTTATGAACAATCAGTTTGATTCTAGATAGCTTTTTATGCATGTTCAACTATAAGGGGGTCATTGTTTGAGCTTGTATTAGAGTTTCTTGTTTTGGATTGATGGATTTGTGTGTTTTAGGTTTCCCCACATGATTTTAAATATGTTTCCATTCTTCTTCTTGTTTTATAGAGTTTATGTTTTTGAGGAATCCTCTTCTAGGATTGCAAAATGTCTAGTTTGCATTCACAGTCATCTCAATTACTTTGAAAATGTTTCCTTCACATTGGATATGATGTTTTGATGTTTTTTTGGAAGTTATATTTGTATATTTTGGGTATTAAAGTGTTTAAAATTTCTCTTGAATTGTATTGAAATTATTCCTTGCATGTTTCTTGCCATTTTATGATTTCCTTGTATGTTTCAGTAAAAAAACTCCACCTATAGGAGCATGCTAACATCAGAAATACAATTTTGAATGTTTGACATGGTCCTTAACCTCTTGGGACTACTAGTGTACATTGAAATGTTTGATGGATGCATGTAGGTGTTATAAACTTGCAAACTTAGAGAGTGTTCTCAGTCTTGCTTGTATAGAGGAGATGACCATCTACAACTAATGCAATAGATGTGCCTTCCAAATGTGTTCCAATAGATTAGTCAATATAATTTGAAATTACTTACAATGGGATGGCCTAGATAGACCTATTGATCATCCTAGATTGATAAGGAAAGTGTCAAAACATCAAATTTAAGGTTGGACTATGATCAGGCCATATTGGGTCCCATGTCCCTAAAAATGGTAAACATAGGCCCTGAAGGTTTTTTAGGACCTCATAAAATTAACTTGTTAGGTGATCCAAGATTTCAAATTGGATAACTTAGTAACCCTATTCACCTACAACAATTGTGCAAATTTTGAGAAGCAAAGGTTGAATGGAGATGGGATGTTGTAAAGCCTAAAGATGGCTAAAAACCACTAAAGCAAGGCAGTGTTAACTACAAGTTATTGATAAAAAATTTAACTTTGCATCCCATTTTGATGATCTTAGACTATGATATCAATTTAAATGATGATAGTGGTTCAAATTATTCTTTCATGATAAGAGGCCATGAGATAAGGAGAAATAAAATGTCTTTAACCCCTAATGTATACTTATTTATTCATATAAAGGACTGTGAGGAGCCACCTATGGGTAGAAAGGTCAAATTTTGTGAAATAGGCATGATCATGAATGAGATGAAGGGAAGTTTATGTTTTTAATGCAAGAAAATACATTAAATCCATAAATTCCACCATGAACAAGTCCATTATTGACCTATAAAACAACCTATAGGCCTAAAATGAAGGAAAGGATAGTCACCTACAACTAGGACAATAGTGAAGTGAGATTATGGTACTTAGAGGAGTATTGAAGCAATTTAGGGATGAAAGATATGGAAATTACAAACCCAATTATTTGGATAATCCAAATGAGTTTTTAAATCATAAATAAGGACTAAATTCATGCCATTCTCAATCTTAAATCACCTACAAATAGGGTCCTAGGACTATCTCAGTCCAAGAGGACAGTGAATAATTGGAAAGCCTAAAAGGGCCAAGATGCTAGGTTTGGAGATAATATCACATTTTAATATGAATTTAAGTCAAAAATGACTATATAATGTTTTTAAACCTTAATTAAATCTGCCAACTAAAGATGTCTAAAGAAAAAACACCCTGTTCACTGTCACAGTTAGACAGGGTCATAAGCAAGAGAAGAACATGTGAGAGTTTGGTGCCTTGGAAAGTAAAGGAGAGTTTAAAATAGTATAATATGGATTAATAATGATAAAATTAAGTAAATAATATGTCCAAGACATCATAAATCCACCCAATCCCCTTTTCTCATAGCAAAATGAACTTAATCCATACAGGCAGGGTAGGGAAAGCCTTGTTTCAAGAGGTGAGTTTGGGTATTCCACTTAGGAGATAGGTTTTGATTGAATACATAGGTTAAAAAATAATTAATTTATGGTAATAAACATCCATGAACAAATTTTATGCATCAAATAGGTTTGGAAGGAGCATCCATGAGGAGGTTTGGATAAGAACATGCAGAAACAAGGTTTTTTACCCCTTTTTTGAAGAAATTAGGATGGTTAGATCCCATAAAAATGGAATAGTGAAAAAAAAATTGGTAAATTTTGTAATTATTAAATTTTTAATATTTTAAAATACTCAATTTTACCAAATAAATAGGCATAATACTCTCTATTTTGTCTCAAAACAGGGGCAATCCCTTCATACACAAGAATGGTAGTTTTTGGAAAAAGTGAAGAATGGTGAACTAGGGACTAATTGGATTATTAAATAATGTTTTAACAGCTGGGGAACACATGGAGGAACATAATAAAACTTTATATAAGGCTTAAGAGAAAACAAGGCACCCTACACAACATGGGTTACAATCAAGTGTGAATGAAAACCTTAGGGATAGAAGCCAATTTGGAGATCATATGCATTTTTAACATAATATATGATTTCCATGTGATCAATCAATTTTTTTATAGGTATTTGATGTGTGATAAATCCATCACATTTCAAAGATAACCTTTTGAGGGTCAAGAGGATCTCAAAGATGTAGGCAGACCTATTGGTAAGGTCTAGACCTAAAACCAAACAGGGGTCACTTTCCATTTCAATATTTTAGAAATAAATTATAATGGTTTGAGGAAGTTTTCATGGTATATTAAGTGATTTTAAAACTCTTGGTTTTCAAATAAAATCTTTAGGAAGCCATTTTTGGCTTGAGAAGCATTTAGACCCCACCAAGAAGAAAAAATGAGCTTAAATGTCAACTTCAAGTGCTTAGAACTTCCACCAAGATTTTAATGGGACATTGAGAATTTAAAGGAAGTTTAAGGACGTCAATAAGGCTCCATAAGATAAATTTTATCATAACTCCAATGTGCCATGTCTATGAAAGAATGCTAAGAATGAAAATCAACCTAAAATCCTTGTAAACCCTTCTCAAGGACTCGACTGGGGAGAAATTGAAAATTAAGAATGAATATGGAATTAAAATGCCATTAAAATTTTATTAAATGTATAATATTCTTCTAGGCACCCACCAATGTAATTTTTCTATATGGACCTATAAGGAATAGGGCAAAACAAGGCTTATTTTGACCATTTTTGGTGTTTTATAGGCATGTTAAAATTTCAAGATGAAAAATAACTTTTGGAGGAAGGTTTATGATTTTTTATAAGTCCTCATGGTCATTATATCAAGTTTATAATATCCCAAATTTTCCTACTAGTTCTCTCAATTCATCTAGTCCAATGAGCTAGCTAAGAGAGACTTAGAAAAAATAGTGAACTTTCATTTTGTGAGCCTTTTAAGGCCAATTTATTATAAATAATGGTATTAAAACTCCTTAAAATTTCATTCATCTTCTTTTATGGATTATATTTTAGGTTTGTATATCTTTAAGGTGACAAGTGTGAGAGGTAAAGGGAAAAGGGCTATTTTGAGACTACCAAGTATGATCATGCATGGCCAGAATGATAGGAAGGGTCAAGATCCTCCCAAATGAAGGTGATGTATTATTATTAACCCCTAATACTTATATTAATCATCAAAATTTATCATTTTTAGAGTTAGGAGAGTTTTGTAAAGCCAATTATGAAGGGCAGTTTTTTGTGCATAGAAAATGAGTTTCTTGACTATTTGTAGGTCTTGGATGATTGGAAATGGAATTTTTAACTATTTAAATTATATGTATTACCAAATCCCTATCTATTATTCATTTTTAATTTATATTCACATTGGTGACACATGTCCTTATGCCTCTTCAACTTCTCTTCTCTCTCTCTTCCTCAAAGTTCTTTAAATTGAGCCATTTTTAGCTATTGTAAGGAGACCACAATTTGGTATGGAAAATCCCTGATAAAATGACATTAAAATTTTATTTTTAACATTTAATTAAATTATAATATTGTGTTGTGAACATTTTTTTCTAAGTGTGTGAGTGATGTAAAGTGGAGCTAAGTGATAGTATCATCCTTACTCCCTTTATCTTTCATGTTTAAGTAAGAGTCTTGATGTTAACAGGTCATGTGAAGTGTGTTTAATGTACTAATATCTCTTTTAATTATGAAATTTTATCTATGGTGTGCAATTTTCCCCTTAGGTTAAGTATCTTATTGATTTTCCCAAGCATGCTACCTTCGAATTGAAACATTATGTTAGGATCCTTAAATGCATAAAATTCATCTTCAAAAACATTATTTCTTGGTATAATTATGATAGTTTGTGGGATATATTATTGGTGGATCACCTCTCTAGTATAGTTTTCATTTTAAGCAAACTCTTAACTCTTTTCATGGATAAGCATTAGATTAGGTGATAGGCACTTAGAGAAGAATTTAGGGAGGTAACCCTTTCAATCCTATAGATTCATCTCTCGTACAAGTTTCCACAAACTTGAGAGATGATTCAATGTTTCATCAAATTGAGGGAGATTCATAGAGTGTCTTAGGGTGGAAAATTTGATGACAACAAGATAATCTAAGAAACCTTTTAAGATTTCCAAGTTCTCCATCTATCCTTCATGCTACAATTATTCATGTGAATCAAGATATACCTAGGTGTGAAAAATTATTGAGTGATGAAGGGAGAATATAGGGTATTCAATTGATTTCTCTTTTCCATTTATCCAATAACATCATGATCAACCTAGTGCTCCTAAGGATACAAATTAGAAGGGAACTTTATCAATTTTCAAGAAATCCCATAAAGCTTCCCTCCCTCCCATCCTCTCCTACTATGAAGAAAGGCTAGTTTCACTGAAGGAAGAATTGGAACATCTAGACATTAGAAGGAATTTGGTGAATAACATTGATGAAGTGATATTATTTTAAGAGCATAACTATTTTGTAGCTACAAGTGACTTTCAATAACATATTGAAGAAGACACTTTAAGTACATATGTTGATGAAATTACTATTAATACTCCTATTCACTCCAATATATTATATTTTGAACATATAGAGATGTTTGGTGATGAGGAGCAGTCATAGTGGTATGATCTTGAGGTGGATGACACATAAACAAATTCTCTTATAGAAGGTAACCATGAATATATTCCTCATGAACCCCTCATGGTATAAGATAAGAATACTTCAAGTGATGAGAAGGATCAAGTTTCAATATAACATCAACCCTATCATGACCCTATAAGGGAGTTACAAGCATTTGAGCAACATGTTACTCCACAAGATGATGTTAAGAGTGAAAACAAGGTCCATGTCCTTTTGAATAATCATGAAGAGATTGCATTTTGGTAATACTTAGATACTTTCTACTCAATTATATATGATATATCTCCACCTCATCAAGATAATGATAAAATTGTCAACATGGATAGTGAAAATGGTGAAGAGATCAAAGAAGGTCCTAAGGAGAACATTGTGGTCATTGGTCCTATTGAGCCTCGAGAGTAGATCTAAGGTTATAATAACATGAGGTAGTCCTAATTAAACATGGTCAAGGATCCTAAAGGCATTGTTAAACAAATACTCCAAGAAGAACAAGGTAAATTTGTTAAGGATGAGTGTAATAATTAGATTCAATAGATTTAGTTTCAAATTTCACAAAATCATGATGAGGATGGTACCTTCTAATATGAATAAAATATTCTCCTTGACAACCCAATTAAGATAAATATTTAGGTTTTTTCCCCATCAACCAATATGTAATCATCTCAAGGAAATCTTACCTTTCCAAGGTTAGAAAATAATTTGAGTTGAATGTTGAAGCACAAGAAGAGTATATCTTCATTGGAAATTGGTTTATAACTGTCACCTCACTTGAGGGCATTATTAAAAGAGTGAAATTTAGGGAGAAAAGGAATACAATGAGGCCAAGGTCCAAGTAGCTACTTACGACATGCATTTATTCATCCCATGGATTGAATGATTCAATAAGTTTCCCCTTTGACCCAAGAGGAGAAAATCTTGTTTAGGTCAGTTGTACATAGCTAGTTGCCTTCTTATTTTATTGGTTTCCAATAACTATTCTCAACATAATATCTTGTCTTATTTCTTTCTTAGGTGTCTAGTGTTTTGTTTCCTTTTGGTGTCCTTGTGTGAGGTTATTTTTATACTTTTAGAGGGTTTCATAAGGTACTAGTCTACTTATCAATTTAAGTAAGTAGTCATTTTAGGTTAGGTTATCTTAAAATAGCTAGTTTTGTAGACTATTATGCAAGTCAACCCTTGAGAATCACTAAGAATATTGAAAAATTGGACTCCCACACTAAATTTCAACCCTTTAAATTCACAACTTTAGTTTTCATGTCCTATGAGCTTGTGTATGGTCATCAAACACCTTGTAAAATCCTCAAAATAGTCCTTTAAATCCCCTTTTAGCATTGATTATGGTTATTTTGATGATAATCAGGTATATGTTATTCTTGACCTCATCACCTTATGATCACTCTATAGCATAATCAAGTTGGTCAAAGGAATCATGTTAAACATGTCAAGTGGTGTCAATGTCATATTAACCCATCCTTAGTCTGTACAAGTGTCAAAAGAGGTGGTAAAATTCATTTTTAACATTACACCCCTTTTACAATGTTTTATTATCCACTTTATAACATTTAAAGGATGTTTTATGAGAAAAAGACAAGTGTACATTAAGAAAAGGAGATGAAAACATCATTGTAGGTCTATACAAACTTTTCCAAGCTTTAAAGACACCTGACATATCATTTCAATCAGTTTTTAGGTAGATTAGTTAGTATTTATAGTAGAAAATAGAGGTTTTTAGTTGGTCCATAAAGGTGTGTTAAAAGAAGATATTTTTTTAAGCATGTGTATTCATCTATGTCTCCTAGGTATAGATCCATGCTTTGGAGGGAGTTTCTAGTCAAAACAAGTCAAAAACTGACCTCCTTCCTCCATCAAGCTCTTTGGTAGCTTTGTAGAGCCCTTTAGGTTTGTGAATGGTATGGATAGGAAAGAGAAGATGAGCATATAAGAATTTGGGTAGAGTAGGGTAACCTAGATAGATTTCATCTTGTGGCATTTGTTCTTAGATTGCCTTCCCCTCTTTTATAAACAATCACTAAGAAGGTGAAGGGCTCATAGTGTCTTCTCCATCTAGGTAGGGCACTGATTTGATTCATTTTATCCTTTCCTAAGCATCATGAAAGAGAAATGGAAGTTTGGAGAGATTTTTAGGAGTATGAAAAACATTATAAATAATTTTAAAGACCCACTACACACATGTAAGCCATCAAGATATAGGGAATTTTTAGTTTAGGTAGTCTACAAGTTGATAATAGTAGGTTTCTTAATACTTAAAGGTCTCCAACAGTTACAAGGTCTTGGTGGAGGCTAAAAAATATTCAAAAACCCTAGATGCTCTAAAAAAATGGGTCTTAAATGATGACATAAGACAAAAAACCCGTAGGGTGATGATCACTAAAGTCTCCACATACAATCAAATGGTTTGAAGAGACCATGGAAAGTGACCCTATTCAAGCCTCATGAAAGTATTACCATTGCTCAGCCATTAAGAAGGGAGTATGACATAGTCTATCAGATATGAATATTTACTCAAGTAATTTTAAAGGACCATCTAGTACAGAATCCATGATGTCTTCCTTTTAGGTCAATTCAAGAGGATTGGTAAACAACATAGGTCTGCAAGTTTTCTAAATCTCCACTAGTACCAAAAGGCTGGTTATAGGGATAATATGATATCTTAGAATTATATATTTAGTAAAAAACCCATGAAATTAAGGTCATATAACCATATTAAACACATTTGAATCTTAGAGGGTAGTGTACTTTGCACTCCAAGAAGATTTTGTGGACTAAGTTAAATTATGTAGGGTTCAAAATCCTTTAGTCAATGTCATAATGATTATAGAATTTGTTAAATTTATAGTTAAGTAGCCAAAATTTTATTGTAAAAAGTAAAAATAGTAATCAAAATTGGAAAGATTAGGGTTAGACAAGGGCAACACTACCATCTTACTCCAAATGGAGACTCAGTCAACACTTCAATTCACACACAAGGCTATGTTTTTAAGTTGGAGAAGTATCAACTTAGTGATGAGTCAGAGGAGTTAAAGAGGTGTGAAGTGGAAAAAAGAAGCTTGGTATGCTAAAAAATTCAAGATAACATTGGATTATCTTTAATATAAGGACCCAACCCTTAATCACAGTCAAGAGTACATGAGATCATCCTATAGGCTTGCCAATATGGGTGACAAGGGGTATTGAATGTCATAAAAAACAAAAGGTATAATAAAGGATGTAAAAAACATGGAGATGGATTACTAAAATATTATTAACCCTGATCCATATTTGAACTCAAAAAAGTGATACACGCATAGCCAAATCTATTTTGACTTGCTAGTCCTAAAGACTAATTGCACAAGTATTATGTATAGTGGAAGAGAATATATAGAGAATAATGGTGAAAATGGACTATTTTATATTGAATTATAAGGTCCAATAACTCAATAGAGGCCTAAATAATCTAAAAATGGAAGTTGAAGTGATGACCAAACTCACTCCAAGAGGGGACCTCACCCTCTCACATGGCCAAAGAACTTAGAGTTACCCCTTGTGGACTTGACTCTAGAAGAAAGGTAAGATGAGAAAAGGAGTCCATATTTAGGTGAATTTGATGTGTATGAGTTTAATTTATGATTTAAAATACATATAAAATGTGAGGGACATTGTAAATAATAATAAAAATTCCATGAAAAGGATTTTCATCCTCTTGCACATAGTCAAGTCATAGACTGCCCCTTATAAAATAGAATATGATGGCAAAAGTACTATGGTCGATGAGTCAGATAAAGGTTTCCAGGTTTTTATGACATTAAGGTAACCCCATTTATTTATTTTTCCATAAATTATTGATTTAAGGTAACAAGAAGAGGGTTGTCTGTACTTACAACTCAAGCAGACCTAGTCACCACCTATAGGCAAGGTCACATTTGAAAGTAAGGGTGTAAAAAATAACACATACGAGTGAAGTTTAGATGTTAAAATATGGTATTTATACTATTTCATAAAGTATCCAATACCTTAATATAATTTTATTATCCATTAACATTTCAGAGAGCCTTAACACGCTAGTGAGGCTTGTTAGGCCTAACATAGTCAAACACAAAGGCATGTAGGCAGAGTGAAGGGGAAAGTGTTTAAATAATACACATAAGTAAAATTTAAGTTTTAAAATAAATTATATCACTATTTTCCTATATTCTCATAATGAATCCATTGAATTGGTCTAACCCTTGAAGACAACAAGAGCCTAATGGCCTGATTAGGCCTACTAGGCCTAAACAGGAAATTATAGGTAAAATCATAAGTAGAAGAATGGGAGTATGAGAAAATGTGAAAGGAATTTAAATTTAAATGTAAAAACAAATTATTTCAACTCATTTATTAAAATCATTAGTCTATACTAAATGGTTTATCCCTTTAGGATAGAGAAGATCATAATGGCCTAATTAGGCCTTAAGATCATAATGGCCTCTAACTAAAAATGGGAGATAAATGCAAGTTGGGGGTTTATAAAAGTTTTAAATATTATAATGGAAGAGATATAGATGTAATAAGGTGGGTAAATATATTTTTAACTCAAAAAAGTGGAAGCAAATAGATTTGCAGACCCCTAGGGTCAAACTGGTCTAATATCTCAAAAACCCTAAGCAGAGGAATAGGAGGTATACAAACATTTAGAGGAGTGGGAAAGGAGAATAAAACATGAAAAAAAGTTTTTATTGGTTTCATAGACCCTCATGAGGCATTATAATTTAGAACCAATAAAATTTTACCCTTATACAACCTCTTTCTCTCTATCGACCCCTCAGAATGCAAGTTTTTCAACCTACGAGGCCCTTTCTCCACATCACAACTCTATGGAGAAAATTCATGGGATATTTAGCAACTAGGGAAGGTTAAGGGGGGTTTCATACTCCAAGTTATTATAATTTTTTATATATTTAAAGACCTCATAGATATGAATAATCATTAAGAAGTCAGAGATGTATATACCAACCAAAACCAATCTTACAGACCTGATGGAGAAAAGAGAGAATACATTTCATATAAATTAATTTAATTGGTCCTAAAAACACTTGAAATTCATATTTCATTTTGAGGAGGTCATGTTCATGGTATTGGTTATATGAAATACTGTATAGACTTGTCAAATACTATACTTTTGTAAGGTTTTGAGTAGAAAATAAGGTGCAGAGTTGTTTGAGAAGTTGAAAATAATTTGGAAAGGTATTTTGAGGCATATTCCACTCTCTTATATCCTAAAATTCTCAAAAATCTAATTATAAATTCTTCTTCAATTCTACACCAATTGGCCAGTTTACAAGTGCTAGTGGGTAATGGCCTAATCACCTAAGTCATATTGAAATGTAGGTTTACACTATGGTAAAGTCCTATGACATGATGTGAAACATTTTTTAGGTCTAATACATACTCATTAATTTTTCCTAATATTTTTTATTAAATTCTCATGGACACCAAGCACCTAACACTAAGCCATTAGGCCTAATGGCCTAGTAGACCTACTTGGTCAAACAAGAGGAGGATAATGGCATAGAGGGGCTGAAAAAGAGGTTAGTGTAGGGTAATAAAACCATTATAACTGATTAATAAAGGTGATAATACACACTTTATGGTCATAATTGAAGATTAGAGTAGTTTTCCTTAGCCTAGTCAACATGCAAAGAGAAGGGTGGGCTACTTCATAACCCATGAGGGCTAATTAGAGCATAATGCACATATGTAACTGTCAAAAGGGACGATTTGGATTGTAAAATGACATTCTCATGATCTAAAAAATGTTAAACAAGCTTTAAAAAACCTCTACCACTCCATCTCTATGTCATACTCTTCATTGAATACCACCATCCACAAACAAAGGTAACACATGGAAGGAGGAAACTATTATGACTACTTGTAAATGATGATGGATTGAATTAGGTTCATTCATGACATCTACATGTATTCTACATGCCATACTCTCTTTTCTCACCTTCTCATTCTTCTATAAATTCATGCCTTAAGGCCATTGTAACTATCCCTCACCTTGGGTATGAGGAAACTATGCCTGAATGTGCATCTTGTAGAACTCTTAGACTAATGCAATGATTGATTTAGCTTATTCCATACTGATATAGTGTGTTTATTATGGTTTTTATTTTAAAAAGTGGTAGATTCTCTCCCTTTGTAGGTCCTTGTCTCTCCTAGATGATAGTAGATTGTTTTATGTAGGTCATATGACGTGTTAAAGGTTGGTGACTATACTTGAAGTGTAACCTGGTTGGAAGTGTCCCAAGACATACCTCTCATCCATGATTTATAATTTGTAACCATATAACATGACAATAATGTGAATTACTAATTCATAGAAGCCTTGGAGAGAGTGTTTCAGTTTAGGTTTGGCTCATTAGTGTTGTTAGAGATCAAATAAAGTGGACAACTATATTGGTGCATCACCATATTTAGATTAAGTTTCCTTTTTGCATCTATTCTATCCCTTTTCACCCCAATAGTTAGTAGGTTTAGTTATTTTAAACTTAATATATGCACCAGGGGAGCTAGCCCCATAATCTAGAGTTTTAGCCTAGCCATAGGTCACCCACAACCTTGGGTTAATCCAATGTTATCCAAAACTTGGAGTTAGACCTTAACAACCTCCTCTTATGGTACATTTTGGAGTGTTAATAGTAACCACACTAATAAAAAGAGATCCACCACTATCATAGTGGAATGATGACATGTATAATAGCATCCCTATCAGATAATAAATAAATTAGGATTCCCTTGGTTATATCATATAAAAATTATATTTCTCATAAGAGAAAAACTTTATGTCAATTTGCAAAATAAAAATTAGGAATTTTTGTCCGCTAATCTAGATGTCAGTAGTACCTTATCATTATCAAGATGACCTACCAAATATGTAGATATCATTTAGATCTATACTCATCCATTCAATCCTTTATTAATGTTGTAACATAAATAAAGTGGCACCCATTATCATAGGTGAAAAACTCCACATCGTGATACAAACCATCATGATAGTTACATGAAACCTTGTATAAGGTGAAATTATCAAGCCAATGCTAGATGTTGATAGTTAGATAATGGTTAATAGGTACCATATTTTTAAAAAAATAAAATTATCTAACTATTTTAGAATGTAGATAAAAATGCCAGGGTCCACTATGCTTCCCATTAATCTATAGAAATATATTATGAATCATATACATTAAAAGGATCAAGATTATCATAATAATCTTCATCTATTGAATAGTTCTACCACCACCATCAATCTTTATCATTGTCTCCTAGGTGTCTAGGGGAGGTACATGGATATTGGACTTAATCTAGCATTCTTCTCTTTAGATATATAAGTAAAAATTTAATTTCTTCATTATCAATAAAAGGTCAAAGAAGTACTCAACATCCAGATGAAAAATATATTTGAAAATATGATTAGGCTTACATTCACCATGTTTAGTAACTTGAAATTCATAATTAATTTATAAAATTATGAACTTAATGTTTAGGTTAGGATATGCCATATATAGAGTAACCATTTGAGATAAATTTACATAAGTATCATCAGACCATATATGAGGACATTATTCAAACAAAACTAATTTAATATATCCTAAGATCATTCTCCACATGTGTTTAAGCTTTGTTTTACATGTATCACCTACATATTAGTATAACCAAGAAAATTGGTGATACATAATTTTAAATTCAACCCAACCATTAGCTATAGTAGCCAAATTCGTAATTTCCCATTCTCCTTTTAAAAGTATGAAATGATACATGGAGAAAATGTTAATTCTAACTAATAATTCTATATTTATAAATGGTTTTTTGAAAATATAGCTATTTTTATTCCACCATAGTTCAATGACCCTTTTCCTAATATCTATAGAAATTATTTATAGATTATATATCACCTAAATCTTATACACTTGGAAAATATAGGCCTTGGTTGTTCCTCTTAGTTCTAGACCTTTTCCCATTGTCAAAAGACATGCATATACTATCTCTTTATGCTTATTTATTTTATCTTAGCCCAACCAATGTTATTTCGATGACTCATACCTTATATCATGATAAAAATGATATAAACCTACTTATATTCTATTTATTCAAGTTAGAGACATGTTCTTATTAGTCATCTACCTGAACACTTGCACCTTAGTCAAATGCCTATGCCAATGTAAGTGTCCTATCTCAATGTAATTATCTAGTACCCCAAATTCATCCAATTTTTAAATGAAATGTATCCATATGGCTATCCTATATGCTTTAATGTGAGATATTTATAAAATGGATTGATATGTATATAAAATCAACCCTCTTGCATTTTTCACGTAGCATAGACCAACCAACTCACAAGACAACTTACCAAAAGCATTCAAGTCAACAAAGCTTCCTGATTTTCCCCTATTTATATATAAGTCATAGGTACAAAATTTTTATAGGTATAAATTACTAAAATAAAAACCCATGAGACATATTTTCCAAGTTATAAAATAGGTCACTATTGTACTTGTTTATCACATATTACATCTTTATGCACACACAAGCCCACACATAGGGGAGAATTACATGATTCTAAAGACCTCTTCATAGTAGTGGCTATATATTCATCACAAAATGACATAGGCACCTTTAAGGTTAGCTTGAAATTGTGAGCCCACTAACCCATTTTTCCCACAATCACTATAAAAATGAAGGACTAGGGTTTTGCTATTTGACAATAAGTGATAGTCCATGAGCAAGAATCGAACACACCTGAGATAAGGTGATAAAAACCCAAAACATTATAGATGATCACACCTATATCTAAAAAGTATTATATACTAGACACCTACTTTTAGGTTAGACAAAACTATTGACACAAGTGTCCAAGGTCACAAAGGACAAATTTATAGAGTGTAATGACTAATCTATAACCCAGATCTAGTCGATTTCTAATATGTTCCACATTATATATGAATGTGTATAATAATCCAAGTAAGTATCATTATTTTACATTTATTATAATATTTAAATTTATAATATTGTTTATCTAAGTTTGTTAATTAATTAGCCTACTATAGAGATAGTTTATCACCCTTTTTCCCTGGATTATATCTATTCCCTTTAACCCTAGATTCCTTAATATATATTTTATAGTTAAACATTTGGCGAACCTAACATTTGGTCCTCTCAAAAACCTTATATATTGATCTAGGGTTTCCTTATTATATGTTTTTTATTTCTAATTTTTTATTTAATAAATATTTGACAAGTTAAAAATTAGATTTCATTTTATTACAAACATGTGAAATATGGATGCATCTATAACCCATTTTGGGCTCTAATTTATGATTATAATTATGATTTGTTACTATAATTGCTTAATCAAAGCTATCATTCAATGTAATAGGTAAATATATTAATATAAAGAAATATTTTTAAAATTAAAGAAACACCTAATCTTTCTTGATAATTCCTTTTGTAATATTATAGTGCTAGTACCTAGATGTTAGAATGACTGCTCTCAATAATTTGCTACACTTAAATCATATTTGAGTGACATTCACTATTCTACACCCATTATTCACCCATGGATTATGTTGGATTCCATGATCCATGTTATCACTTCTAAAAATGGTAAAGATGTCCAAACTAATCCACCACCTATAAATATATAGCATGTGCCTCCTAAGCAAAACTAGTGATCAAATCTAAGTAATATGACTTTGTTGACCGAGTAACAACATGATAATATCTCAATCCTCAAACTTCTAAATAAATCCACTATTTATAAGGATATCTTATATGAATCCTTGTATGATACCCAAGTTCTAAATGATATTGAACCAAATTACTTTAGAGATATTATGCAAGATTGCAAAAATAATGCAAAACTCATTACCTTTAATCCAATAAATTTACCATTTAAGGATATCATTGACTAAGATTTTACTTTTTTAAAACAAGTGACAATGCATAATAAGGGAATAAAAATGGTGATAATTAATAATGGATCAAGCATAAACATTTTTAGAACATGTTTCCTAACTACCATGGGTATTAGAACCAACCTTCTTCAAAAATTGATTATGCATATCAAGGGATTTGATAATTCACATAACCTCTGGTTGGCCAAATCACATAAAATGTGACATTGGGACCAAAATAAATTCCAACCACTTTTCAAAAAATGTATCAATCATTACATTATAATCTAATTTTTGGTAGACCTTGGATACATGTAATGGAATTTATCTAATCTGCTTTACATCAATGTTTAAAATTAATACATGATAGGACCTTATTGATAATGCCTATTGATAGTGATTTCTTCAAATTTTACAAAATTATACATTATGACACAAAGAGAATTCTTACATTGGTACCACCCACATGATGTATCATAATTGAGAATATACATAGTTTTAAAATAGGCAAGGAAATTACAATGGCTCCTTTATCTCTAGATGCAAATAAAACACCACACTAAGATGCACGTAGCTACACATAAAGAGTAAGAACCATTTATAAAGGAACCAATGATATCGTAACTAAAATAAAATTAAATAATTTAGCTTTATTTACTGGTAAATATTTAGCAACAAGATGGCTACATTTTAAATTAATATGATAGTGATGATGTTCTAACCCATGATATGACATATTAGATAATATAAATACTTAATTTTGATCCACTTGAGCATCTTCTGAATAACCTATTAACTCCTATAGGTCATGATACATATAAGATAAACTCACCTATGGAGGATACAAAACCAAATCAAGATAAGGGAAAATGAAAAATAGTAGATGAACATGTAAATGCTTATTATTACATGCACCCCTCTTGGCATCACACATTAAGTCCACCTTACAAGGGATAAATGAAAATAGATCATGTAAATAATGTGGAGGCCTCTCATGAGACTCCAAAACATATTATATATATCAAATTAAAACCAATATATGATGGATACAATACTTTCCATGTTACTTGAACATAACATGATATATTTACCTCTTAACAGGCATAGATCAAGAAGTATATTTTTCATAAGAAAGGTTTACCATATTGTAACTATCATTGGATGATTATCCATTATAAAAATTAATGTGAGGAATTTCAAAACCAAATTCATAAATATATTATTGAGGGTCACATAAGAATTATTTTCAAGTGGAAAATACATAATACTTAAAAAGGTTATAAGAAAACCATCCTTCAAAGTAACCAAGGTGTGAAGATCTAACTATTACTTATAATATTTATGGATTCCATTGTCAACATCTTAATTTTTATAGGAACAATTGGGATATAATTTTTAGCACCACATTTATTCAATAATTGGGACATAATAAAACTAAATTAGAATACACTCCATTGATGCAATAATATCATGGGTACACCCACCTACTAATATCATGCAGACTATAGGTTTTCCCCACTATCATATGGATATTAGATCAAGACCCACATTTGACATTAAATTTCAAAAAACATCAGTTTGTTGATTATAATGAAACACTGAATACTACATATATGTGTATCATCTTTACTATTAGGGATAGGGAGATTTACTTACACCATGATGGATATTGCCATCCTTCCCCACCAATAGCTTCTAGAAAACCATTACACAAAAAAATCAAGGAGGTGACCATGTATCTCTATGAACAAAGTTTGAATTTGTTTTTCAAGTGATCCTACACCTTTTGATGATGTGCACTTCTTTGATGAGTCCTCTCATATATTCCAAAAAAAATTAGAAAAAAATTAAAAAAACTTCAAAAATCCAAAAAATATTAGCAACATTCACATGTTTTATTAGATCCTTATCATATATTTTTATGGTTTCATGTTGGTAGATAACATATCATTTATTTATATATACATGTGTTTCATGCATCCTTTGAGTGTGATATAGCCATACATAGATAAATGATCTATGCACTTTTGGATTTTGGGTCTTCCCTCTACTCATGTCATGTTGAAATTTGGATCATATGCTTGTTTGATCACAATACATTCATGTTATATTATTTTATGATCACTTTACATTAGCATGTTTGATCTTATGTACTTACACATGCCTTTATCCATGCTCATATCTTTCACAATATTATTGATATGCTATATACTTAACATTTTTAACTAACACATATGATCCAGTGGATAGTATGTTATGTTTATGTGCTTGTTTATTATCCATGTTTTCCTTTTTACACTTCCTTAAGTGTGTTTCTTGATTACTTTTATCAAGCATTGTGTTACTTGTTTGTAAATTTGAATATGATCCATTGTTCAAGACCCCCATGCCTATATTTTCCTAGTATGACATTTGCATATGCCATGGTTTTTTATATTTTGACATTTGAATATGGCATTATTTGCTTTGTGGACATTTGAATAAGTCACATCCCTTCAATTATGTGAGTTTAAACATGACCCTTTTTTGAGTTCTCCTTGGACCATTGACTTTTGAATATCTTTTGAGTGATCTTGTGTGTGTGATTGATTACTTGTTTAACTTGTATTGTGACTCTCTATATGTTATCATGATCTATATTGTGAATTTTTAGACTTGATGTGATCACATTTTATGTGATTCACACACACACACACACACACACACACACACACACACACACACACACACACACACACACACACACACACACACACACACACACACACACACACACACACACACACACACATATATATATGTATGTATATATGTATACTTATACATGCTACTCATATATTATACATGGTTCACACATAAATTATATAGTTATCTTATCCTTTTAAGGTAAGATAACTACTAGTTGATACTTCCCCTCACCTCAAGGGGGGGGGGATATTAATGTGGGCATGCCATAAATACATGGATTCCACATTCATCATAGATTTAGATTGTAGTGGGGCCATGTTTTGGAAACATGGTATCCACATTCATTCCAATTCTTAGTTTTAGATATATAGTGGGGGCATGTTTTGGAAACATGTTCTCCATACTCATACCAATTTTTAAGTTTTAGATTATAGTAGGGGAATGTTATGGATCACATGTTATCCACACATAGTTTTCAAATTGGCCAAAATTCAAAGTTATATGATTCATATATATAGTTTTGGAAATATTATATACATTTGTACCATTTTTATACCCAAGTTTCAACATGAGACATATCTGAGGTACATATGCCATGAAAAAGAGCACCTAAAATTGTAAAATAAAATCATTTTTTATATTTTAAATAATTATATGGACTTTAACTTATTAGATTGGACTTATTGTGAGGTGTCTCAACACATCCAACAATAGGTAAGCATTTTTAGTCCCTTCCTCTCCTGAAAGGAGGGATATACTTCATATAAAATATATCCCCAAGGTATAAATGTACTAAGTGTTGGTATAATGGTCTTCACTTAGTTATTAGACCAAACATTTTTCATGATTTCTTAGTGTAGTGTTTTTCTTGATGTTAAGAAAATGAAGTTTGTAACTGAATGATTATTGTAAGTGTCACAATTGATTAATCAAAAGGCAAATATATTGATACTTTTAATGTTATGGAGCCAAGTGTTCATATATTGCATATGTATATGATGGTTATGTTCCTCCTTGATCTCAAAAAAATTTAACCATAATCTTGCACTATCCTCTAGCTAGAGTTATGCTAGGTCTGGCTCAACTAAGGATTGACATCTATGAGATTTTCTCAACTAAATGCTTTAGCTTCATTTTTGTAGTATCAAGGAATTTCTTCTCTTCCTCCATGCCCTTCTCTCTTTTTATCTTTTTTTATCACAATGTTAACTTAGGATTAATATCAATCTATCTCTAATGTTTAATCATGATTTTTAAACATTATCCATCATCATTTAAGCAATTTTAAATAGATTAGTGGTAGACCAATCGAGTATCAAAGTGTTTATAATTTAATTCATTATCTATATTTAGTTTCACTAGTCATGACCCCTTAAAATGGAATAGTTCACATCATCCAAATAAGTAAATATTGATATACCAAGACCTAGTATGTTCAGACCTTGGGGAGGTATTTTATTCATGGTATCTCTCTCATTTTAGGAGAGGAAGGGACTAATAACTATTGTTTTCCATGTCAAGACACCTCATAATAAGACTATTATAAACTATATTAATCCAATCTACTATAGTAGTTGGTTCACTTTTAGTATGGTTGATGTGATTAAACACTCAATAGTTCCAAGTTTATAGGTTTTAATTGATTACATCATCCAATATCACCATATTTATAGTGTGATTTACTTGGTTCACTCTCACTCACTAGGTTATAAGTATGATTAGGTTACACATTTGAGTTAATATCAACTTCTAGGTGGCAACTCACCTTTTTCTCCAAGGTTGGGGGCATGTGTCCTCTAATATTTATATATTTATGCACTTTCTATATTTTATATTTGTTCTAATCTTAGTTTTAATGATTCATAATGATACATATTTTCAAATCAAGTTATCAAAAGGTAAGGTAATTGCATCAATACATAAGTGTACTCTTAAACCTTATTATTTATATTTAAATCATTTAAATACTTTTAATTTCAAATTATTTGCATTGATTTTTGTACTGTAACATGATCTTGGTTGCAAGTTAGTCACCAGCAAAGCACTCAAGTTGGGATCATACAAAGGCAAGGTGTGTTACAACCACCTAGGTACACATTTATTTTCCTTTAAACTAATAATTTGTTACTAGATTAAAGGGGATGAAATGTAGACATTATTTCTAAATGATATAGGACCTAAATATTCTACACTTGTAATGTACAAAACTTGTCTATTCTTCTCAGCTCTATACCTTTTCCCACTATCAAAAGGCTCATATATTATATCTATCTATGCCTATTAATTATCTCTTAGTCTGAACAATGTTATTTTGATGACTCAAACCTTCTATCATACTCATAATGATATAAAATTAATTATATTCTATTTATACAAGTTTTGGACCCATGTTTTTTTTCCAACTACCCAGACACTTGCATCCTAGCCATATGCCTATGTTGAAACAAAATTTATATCTTGATGCAAGTGTATAGTGCCCTAAATTCATTTAATTTATGAAATGTATCCATATGGTTTGCCTAAGTGATTTAGTGAGAAACATTTACAAAATGGGTTGATATATATACAAGATCAACCCTCATTCATTCTTCACCTAGCACATACCAAACAACTCACAAAGAATCTTACCAAAAGCATTCAATCAAGTATTCAAGTGAGCAAAGCTTCTTTATTTTCCCTTATTTACATATCAATCATAGGTACATCACATCTATCAATCTGAAGGACTAAAGTAGCTTCCCATGAGCCATATTTTCTAAGTTACAAGTTAGGTCACTATTGTACTTATTTATCACATATTGCATCATTATGCACACATAACCCCACACGTAGGGGAGAACTACATGAGTCTAGGGCCCTATTTAGATTAGTGTCTATGTAAGTAGAACTCACTGATTTGGGGGTATTTGGGGTTAGCTTGACACCGTGATACCACTAACCCATTTTTTCCATAGTCACTATGAAGATGAATAACTAGGGTTTTACTATTTGACAAGGAATAACAGTATATGAGCTAGATCTAAGCACACTCAAGTGAAGGTAAAAAATACCTAAAACATTCCATGTGGTTGTATCTAGATCTATTAGTTATTATATAATAAAAACCTATGTCTATGTTAGATAGAAGTGTCAACATAATCATCTGAGGTCGATGCAAGTGTCTAAGGTCACAGAGGTCAAATTTCCATAATTCAATCACTGATATAAAATCTATATCTAGTATATTTCTAATTTCACATTAGATTTAAATGCACATAATAATACAAATGAATATTACTATTTTCCATTTATTATAATATCAATCATTAGTTATACTTACTATTTTTATCATAGCTCAATATTTAAATTTAGAATATTTTTTTATCCAAGTTTGAAAATTAATTAGCCTACTAAAGAGATATTTTATCACCCTTATGCCCTAGATTATCTCTATCCCCTTTAACCCTAGATTATTTAATCTAACTTTTAGTGTTAAACAATATCATATCCAAATAATTTAGTGATTTTTTAAAAATTAATTTCCCAATCAAAGGGATTGGTTTGAACTTTAGGGTCCCAAATTCTTTTACAATTTTTTTACCTGGGAGTTGAATCTTTATCTCTGGTGGATAGAGAGTGTCGATAATTATTTAGAGTTACTTTCTTGAGTCTAGGAATATAAATGTTGGGTTAGGAAACATGTCACATAATTTTTTAATGACTTTAATATATTTTTACTCAGCCATTTTAGATTACCTTTCATGGATGCCTGAGGAATCATTAAAACAAATTTTAATCTTGGGTTAGTTCCTTCTCTAGATAATATATCAGTAATGTAATTTTTATTTCTTTCTTTAAATTGAATAGTAAAATAAAAATTTGTAAATCAAGTACTATTTCTACTCAGTATATGATTTCCAATTTGAGACCAATGTGATTTTCTAATAATATTGTCAATTTTTTTGAGATCAATTCTCAAAGTGAATAGTCTAGGAAGTAAACATAACATGAATTTATCAATGACCAACATTGTTGCTTTAATTTATTTTTGAAAGAAGGATAATTTAACTAGGTTGGATTCCATATTCATAAATTTTAACCATAAATTGTTTCTTTATTTCTATCTTTTTCTAAAAAAATGCATCCCCAATAGTACTTGTAATTGATTTTGGGGAAAGGATATTTTGCAATTAGTAGTTGATAGTTGAAGTAAAGATAGGATATAAATAAAATGGAAATAATATATTACAATCAATGAAAAATGATCATATAATTACCTATGATGGAACAAATGATATATAACTACCAAAGGTTATAAAAAAATTAGAAATACTAGAGAAATATTCTGAATTAATAGAAAAGTCATTAAAATCTTTGACATTAGTTGTAAGATTTCCTTAATAGAAAATTCATAACAAGAAAGAACTGTAATTTAAAATATCATTATTTCAATATAAAAATAAAAAAATAATGTTGGCCATTGATAAATTTAAGATATGTTTGCTTCCTAGACCATTCACTATGAGAATTAATCTCAAATAATTTGGCAATACTATTAAAAAACCAAATAGGTCTCAAATTAGAAATCAACTATTGAGCAGATAGAGTATTTGGTTTATCAAATTTTATTTATTTTTTAGTATAAAGAAGGAAATAAAAACTACACTGATGACATATTACCTAGAGAAGGAACTAACCCAAGATTGAAATCAATTTTATAATTTGTTAGGAATCCAAAAAAGGTAAATCTAAAATGGCTGAGATAAATTTCATTTAAGTCATTGTAGAATTAGGTGGCATGCTTCCTAAACTAGCGTTCAAATTCCTAGACTCAAGAAAGGAACTTATAGGAATTATCCATGCTCTTTATCCACCAAAGAGAAGTATTTGGGATTAGGTAAAAAGAAAACAATCTAAATAATTTTAGTCCCTAAGATTAAAACTAATCCCCTTCATTAAGAAACTAATTTTCAAGAAGTCACCAAATTATTGGGACATGATATTAATAAAAGGATCATTAAACTATAGTGGAAGGAAAATGGCTATATTTTTAGACAGCCATTTATAAATAGATAAATCATAGTAAGATAAAAAATCCATTTATCATTTTAGACTCCATAAATGATAATGAGAAATTTTGAAGTTAGCTTTACAAAGGAATCTCAATAATAAAAAAAACATGCATATATCATTTTAGACTAATTAAATGAGCATGATAAATTTTGAAGTTGTATTCTAGAGATAATGTTTGAGTTAAATTTAAAATTTCCTATCACCAATTTTCTTGGATATACCAATATGCAGGTAATACACATGAAATAAAGATTAAACATATGTGGAGTAGTCCTCATTGATGGTCTAAAAATCCTTACGTAAATTTCTCTAAAATGGTTACTCTTTGTATGACATGTCCTAACTTAAACATTAAATTTAAAATTTTATATATTTATTGTGAATTCCAAGTTATTAAACATGGTGAATGTAAGCCTACTCATGGTTTCAAATATATTTTTCATCTGGACATGAAGTACTTATTTAATCCTTCTATTGATAAGGAAAAAATTAAAAATTTCCGTATATATCTGAAGACAAGAAGTCTAGATTGGGTCCAAGATCCACCTACCTCTCCTAGACACCTAAGTGATAGTGATGAAGATTTATGGTGGTGGAAATAATATTCAAGTGATGATGATCACTACAATCATTTTGATTATTTTCATGGATATGATTTAGACTATGTTTCTACAAATTAATGAGGAAGCATAGTGGACCCTAGCACTTTTTTATGCATACCAAAAAATTCAAAGATGAAGTGTTACTATGATAAAAAGTTGGTAACTTTTAACTATTAACTAATGGTTAGCATCTATCACTGCCTTGATATTTTTACCTATAAAGTTTCATGGAGCTATAATTTTTGTTTGTATCATGGCATGGAGTTTATCACCTATGATAATGGCTAACACTTTATTTACATTACATCCTTAATAAAGGGTTGAAATTATGAGTCTAGGTCTGACTGAGATCTATGGATGTAATAGGCCATCCCAAAAATGAGAGGGCACTAGTGACAAGTATACTAGTGGATAGTGGGTCTTACTATTTACCCTGAATTTTGACATAATTTTATTCCCCTCTATGAAATCTATTTTTTTTATGCTATGACAAAGGGAGTCCTAATTTATTTCTTATTTGGTAGGGATGATTTTAGATGTGTCATCACTCCACTATGATAGTGTTATAGATCTTTATGGTAGCGTAATTTATTTTTCACTTCTACCAGCTACCCAAGTTGATTACTGAATAGTTGTGTTTCCATTTTTAGTTTCCTTCCTTTCCTATAAATGATTCTCCTTGTATCTCATTTGGCCATCAAAATTTGTGATAAATTTCATGTTTGTAAGTCTCTAGGTTCCTATAGGTAATAATAAGTAAAGCTAACAAAGTATGCTCTTTAATATTCACTAAATCAAAAATAAAAAATCTTTATAGGTCATTTTTAGCTAGCCACTATTGGCTTATCAATAATTTGTAACATTTATGAATGTGGTATCTAAATTTATTACCTTTATATATATTCTTCTATGATCTAATAAATTGGTCAATATCAATGTTTGAAACATAGTCCAAAATTAGGGTCATATGACCCAAATACATATCATACATCTAATTATTTTATATGAGATGATAGAGAGTGGTCATTATATATTAGGAGTTTGAAGAGAATTTTTTTTTGATTAGTTACTTGTTAGTGAATCAAGTAAACATCCATATATAACAATGTAATGAAACTAAACACTCTTGCCTGAGAACTAGGGGGAGCATAACATAATGGACAAAACCACAAAATAGAGATAAAAATGCACAATAATTTTATGTCACTTATAAAAATTGATGTTCACTTGTTGGCATAAAATATGTTCTTACTTAGTATATAGAATTATATCCTTTTATCAATGCTTCTCCATATTGCTAGCATTTATTCAATGGTAATGTGTGGCTTTATTTTGCTTTGCTTATCTTGGTGTGAATTTTGGTATCAATTTGGCATTATAACATTACTTTGATGGCATATTGATGGCATTCCTATAGAATAACCTTACACAAAAAATCTTATTTGGGTAGAGTGAGGTAACTTGTATTTATAGGTATAAAAACTAACTATAACCCTAGGGAGGTTAGGTTTAGTTTTAACTTTGGTTGAGTCTAAAATAACCTATGTTGAGTTTAACCCTAGGTTGGGTCAAAACAATCATGAAGTCTTGAAAACTTATTTTAGATATTTATGAGCTATGACAACACATAGAATATATTTATGAGGTTGTGACTCAACTTTTCTTAAATTTTAAGAATTAATAAAACATTTAATTAGTTCCCTTGACTTTGATCTCATATTTGTTGAAAAATTTCCTTTTAGATAAATGTAATTCACTAATTTAACTTGGAATTTTCACTTAGGAAATTTAATTGAGATTTAATTTTTAATTAATCTTTCTTAGTGATTTTTTGTTTTGGCAATTATTTTAAATGTTTTGCATTAATAGATCGATAGGCCAAGAATATCAAATTTATATGTCCTCATTAGACTAGGGTTAAATACAATCTAGATTATGGATGCATATAGGGTAATACCCAAAATAATCAAGCCTCTCCACATTTTAAAGTAATTAAATCCCTTATATAGATTAATTTGGGAAATTTAAGTGATTTATAAGTTTACATTGCATAATTTACTATAAATTGATATAATTCATAGTTTAGAGATGAAAGTGGAAAAAAATGAGTGTCTATAGTTTAACCCTATTTGAGAAGGTGTTGCAATAGATAGGCACAATAACATCTTTTAAAAGAATGAAACATACATTAATAATAAAATTAATATAATGATTAAGGAATGATGCTCTTAACAAATATTGGGAAGCCTATGGTGCCCCCTTGAGGGAGTGGTCGATACATACAATTAATGGATGGTCCCTTAAAAAGAAGCAAAAATAAGAATAAAATTAACCCATGGATGGTATTAATCCAATTGAGTTAATTATTAGACATGTTGATTAAAATACTAATTTTTTCAAAGGTAGTTATAATCTATAATAGAGGTTGAGACACTAATTTGACTAAAGATGGTTTTAATTAGTGGCACAGGTATGTACCCTAGTAGGGAGGTTGGGTCAAAATAATGATTTGAAAAATGGTGGTTCTAATCATTTTGATAACCTAGATTGAATAATGATATCACCCTAGTAGGGAATATTTGATTGTGATAATTTGGTTATGCTCCAGTAGGGTAGATTGGCAAGCATAACTCAAGGATACAGACTCTCACACAAATTAAAGATGAGTGGGCAAAAATTAGGTGTGATTGTCTAATTAATAAATAAAACACAAATAATGAGGAATATGAGGATGCACCAAGTGATGAAATGAATTATTAGAATAAATAATGGTGGTGGTGATGATAACTAAGCTAACCCAAGATATGTCATGTATGCAAGTGCTACCTACATAGTTTAAATAGGCATGAGGCCAATGTATATCACCCAAGATTTAGAATTAAAAGTAATAAGGGATAAAATATAATAATAATAATTTATCAATATGAATAAATAAATTATAACTACAAATATGAAGATGCTCATCATTATTAGCATTGATATAACTAGAATGGTCAATGAGTTGATTTGATCAAGGAGCAAGGGATAAATGTAAATTTTTCATAATGGTGCCAAGGAAGATCATGTGATGAATGTGTAATAACATATTTATAGTGAATTGGTACATAAAATTGGTATGAATTTGGGCTACCTACTAGTATAGAGATGCATGTCGTAACTAGCAGGGATTACTATTTATTTGTGATTTAATTATTATAATTTTGGGTGATGTTTGGGATACGCCAAGTTATGATATTAGAGAATTAATACCATATATTTATTGATAGGTCTATTGGAATAAATTTGTTTATATCATGTGATGGTATGCACCATGATATAAAACATCATGATGACCTAGCTGTAATGTACATAAGGACTAAATCCTGATCTAATAAATAATTGAAAATAACACACAAATGATAAAAACCATGATGAAAATTTTGATGTATGAATAGGGATGGAATAAAGTATAATGCAAAAGGAATCACCCAATGAATGCATATACACTAAGTTAAGGCATAACAAGGAAAGTAAATAAATAGGCAAACAAACAAACAAACAACTAAGCAAATAAACAGACACAAAGCTTGAAAGTAAAAAAAAAAAAAACATCTTATCATTAATCAAGTAAATACCTAATTTTTAATGATAAATGGAATGATAAAAATATGGTTCCCCTAAGCAAGGATATATATAAGGGAACAACATATGGGGATAATATATCTCAATATAAGTTGCATGCTTAGGTTTTACTCCAATGGGGTGAAAGCTATGAGCTTGGCTTAAAAGTGTGAATTAGATAGTTCCCCTTAGCAAGGATACATGAAAAGGTAAGGTCACACCCCCAATGGTAGTGTAATGTATTAGAACCACCAATGGATTCTCCCTAGTAGGGTAGATCTAGGATTGGTGATTAAGTTCAAGATAGGACAAATATTTTTGGATTTTGGGGGCTTTATATCTCTCTTGGAGATAGTAAGCCACTTTTAAATGTTTAGGATTTTGTGGCTTTATATTTTATATGAATATTTTAATACCTTTTCAAATTTTTAGGTTTTTTAAAATGTTTTGAATTTTTATGGAATTTTTAGGCATCTCAACTCAATGGATAATTACGAGGCATAGAATCGATAATTCATAAAATGGTGAGATAATAACTTAGGTTTCTTGAAAAATGGTGAGAGCATTAAAAATTAAATTTATTGTAAAATGGGGAGAGAGTTAAAATAGGGTGGTTGAGGTGACCGCGAAAAACACTAAGTGCTACCTACATAGTCCAAATAGACCTCAAGCCATTGTAGTTATGTTTTTACAATGAAGGAAGTTTAGAAATGTTCCCAATATTTTGGGGATTTTTTAGTATATAAAATAAATATAGGATTAAAAGATATATAATGGTCTAACTTGAAAAAAATGAGAGTGTTGGCTTAGGAAACTCATAAAATGGTGAGAGTGCTACTACAAGTGCTTGCAAAATGGTAAGAGTGTGTACTTAGGCTCCTTGAAAAATATTTAAAGCATAATAAAATAATAGGGATGGGGAAACTAAAGGATAGGTGATTAATTTTGAAATATGTATAAGACCTAGAATACTTAAGCAAAGAAATGGTCATGACTAAGCTAACCCAAGATACCCCATGTATCCAAATATTGCCTATATAGTCTGTGTGGACCTCAAGCCAATGTAGTTCTCCCAAAAATGGGAAGAAAATGGTAAAGGTGGTATAGAAATGAAGTTTTATAGGCAATAAAGTAAATCTTATAAAATTTTGATGCCTTTATATTTTTCATAGAAATTCTAAGGCAATTTTCATGATTTTGTGATTTTTAAGATTTTCCTAGGTCTTTTCAAATGTTTAGGTGTTTTTAAATATTTCAAATGTTTTTATAAATTTATAGGCATCTCAATTCAATAAAAAATCATGAGATACATAATGGTCCAACTTATAAAATGATGAGAGCATGGCTTAGGGTGCCCTCAAAATGGAGAGAGCATTTAAACTGAAATTGCTCATAAAATGGTGAGAGTGTTCAAAATTAAAATGCTCATAAAAAAAATAAGAGAATTCAAATAAGGGTGTCTGAGATGACCTTATAAAACACTGATAACTACCTACATAGTATAAATATACCTCAAGCCACTATAGTTCCATCTATAGTGTGAAATATAGGAAAGGATTCCAATGTTTTGGTGTTTTTAGTATCCCAAATCAATAGATAATTATGTGATACAACGTGGTCCAAACTCAAAAAGTGATGGGAGATGGCTTAAAAATTCTCACAAAATGGTGAGAGCAAGGAAATGGTGTGACTTAGCTGACCTCAATGTAAATTAAGTGTTACCTACATTATATTACAAGACCTCAAGTCACTATAGGTTTGCCTTACACAAAAGGCATCTGACTAAGAACAAGTAAGTTTAGGTATAGGTAAATGGAAAGTTATGGCACAATGATGCCAATGTGATGTGACAATGCATGGTAAGGGAATTTTTCTTAATTTTTCAAAAGGTGGTTATAATTAGGAAATAATGGCAAGGTTTAGTGATACTAATTTTCCCACAAGCGGTTATAATTAGTAGCACAAGTAGTGAAATAGAACATAATAACAAATGAATAATGTAATTTCTAGGACCACTATCATAATAGTTTCATATACTAAGATTTAAAAGTTTGAATTTGAAACAACTACTAGAATTACATTTGATATCAACCACGGAACATGCCTAAAGTATAAATGATGTTAGAGGTATAATCACTAAGAGGGGGGGGGGGGGTAAATCAGTGATGTAATAAATTCAATTCCAAATCTAAAACTTCAAACTCTTATCAACTCAACATAAGCATTCATGAAGGATATAACCTAATTATTTCAAAGAACAGAGGAAACTATGTAAGATCAAAGCACATAAAACATGGATTATGTGGGAAAACCTCATGGGGAATAAAACATACTCTAAATCCTACAAATACATGGACTATATTCTTATAAGAGATCACAAACAAGATACTTTAGTTTAAGTACCCACTTCACAAGGAGCACCAACCCCTAAGCATGGAAAAGCACCCACTTGCCCTTAGATGTTGAGCACCCACATAGCACCTCTAATATCAATACCTCTAAGACTTTTATTTCCTTTAAATCTAATGGATAAATAGTAAATAAAACCTCTCTTAAACCCTTCACACTTCCTCAATCCTTCACACACAAGCAATGCATCTAAAATAACCTTTTGGATCACTCTACACATCTTTACTCATCCTCAAGCTTCAACCCTGAAATAAAAATATTACTACATCATAAATATGACTTATATTTCATGCAAATATTATTAACACTACTCTTATATTCAATCCATCCACCAATCATACTCACACTTATTTTTTTTCTTTTAAACTCTAGAAACCTCCATCTTTATTTATGCTTTTTATAGAGCCTTCATGATCACCACCTTCTTAGTCAGCCATAAGACATACTTAAATATTAATAATTATATCCCACATATTAAAATATCAAAACCACCTATATATGTGAACCATATATTTTATAGGTCACCCTTAAGCACCGACACCTTTCAATTAGGCCTAAGAAGCCCTTATAGGTCCATGGAGACCTATTCATCCCTTTAACACTTCACCGAGCAAAACTAGGAACACATGACCAATTTAAAGAACATAATTCCATTCCAAATAACCCCTAAAAATCCTTAATTTATTACATTCATCACTACACATATTTTCATATTCAAAACCTATCAAACATTTACCTTGTACATGAAAACACCATAAATGAATAAAAAATCAATTGGTAAACAATTTTTCATACTGAATATGGATTGGTAAAACCTAAAAAATCCATATAGATGATCCTTAGGGAGTATAAAACACTCTAAAATAGATAATTAACCATGTAAAATCCAAACACTATTAATAAAAACTTAAACATCCTTCTTGGGTCACTTGCAAAATAAATTCAAACCCTTAGTCAACTTTGAAACGAAATAAATACAAATATACGACTAGTCAAACCTCCAAATAAATTTTCCTGGATTGTCCTTGAATTTATATAACACTTTTATTTATAATCCATGATAAAATTCATCCATCATAAAAAGTTATAATCCAAATATTGTAGACTAGTTTTCCTTTGTAAATTCAAATATTTGAATTCCAATAGTCACTTTTTAATGCAAATTTGATGATGGAAACTAGTGAAATCTGCCTAAGAGAGAAAATTTGAACCGACATAACTTTTGATAGACATTATTTCAAGACTTGAAATTTTAAAAACATGTTCTAGGAATAAACATGAACAAACCCATGTGACCACTTTCTTCTAAAACCCTTACATGTATGAATGTTGACATCATCAATCTGCTTACTTAGGAAATTCTACCAAGATGACTAGGATAACCTAGACCTTAACAAGACTAATTAGATGAATTAATTTCACGTAAAAAGGTACACCAAACACTCTTGACCCCTCATATTACCCCTCAAACATGTTTAATACATCACCAACATCCATCATCTTTCCTAACCAAACAAACACTATAAGGTCCATTCCTGATCACTAATGCACACTTTATCATTGAGAACCATGCATACATATAAAATCATAGACATTATTGGCCACCTTAGGGACATCATTGATAAAACACAAATAATATCACCCTTTTTCATTTATGTCAATACTTGTAAATGTTTTCAAAGCTAACAACAAAGCTATGCACATACTCTTTCTCCCTCTATAAACACTTTCTCCCCCTTTGACACAATGACAAAGTGGGCTTGCCTATTAATCCTAAATACCTGTAAATTTTTTAAAAGCCAAAATAAAGAAGATAAATCCTCTAAGAGATGATATAAACTCCCCCTATCATTGTTTATATCTTTCCTTACCAAGACTACCTTAAGATTACTAATTGACAACATTCTTCTTTGACCATGCACTATTATATGAAGAATAAATGAACAATATTAAGCAAATAGGAGTGATCACACCTTGATAAAACTAAGAGGGACTCCCCCTAAGTCACATAAACTTGTACACCCCTTAAACACCTTCAGACCATCTCTAACCATGATGAAATTTCATAGTTGCCTTCAAATTTTCTCTCACAAGCCACCCATATAATGAAGAGTAGACATTAAATCTCTTCCTCAAACATATATGATGCAAAAATCCAACTAAGAAACATATTCAGGAAAAAAATGACCAAAAATCACTCTTCTTCACCCTAGCCTTGCCTAGAGGCCTAATAACCCTACCTAAACTTTACAGATCCCATAACTTTATATGCATGCAGCTTCATGACTTTAAATTTCATATTTTATGCATGTCATATGCCCCCTCATTAATGCCAAAAATTATCATCCAATTCTTCCTCTACATGATAGTTCCTTCACAAACTGACTTGCTAATTAACCCTCCATTTACACTAATCCTCAACCATAGAACAAACCATACACTTCTAGATGAATGCAAAGTATGTTTTGATCACCCATTTGGCCATTTCAATAGATTAGGTAGCCTCAAATATCAAATCTATTGAGAATGTCACTAACCCATATGGTGTAAAACCTAGGGCATAAAAAATAGAGGGCTAACTTACCATCTTTTGATTAACACCAGATTTCAAAAAAATTCTCACACATGGAGGTCACCAATACACATCACTGGACCAATTTTTGAGGTCTTAATCCTTAGAGAACCCATAGATCCATGAAATTGTTTTTGCCTTGTTAGCCCTTAAACAAGGATTGCCATAGCTGAAAGGTATAAAAAATAATCAATTTACCCTCAAGAAGCCATCAAATCTTAAAACCACCTGGATCATACTTTTATTATGTCAATACACCTTTCTATACCATAAATTCACCTTGACCACTCATAAATCCTAATTTGACACCTAAAAAGCTCATGACTGTGCCTATAGACCCTATGTATACCCTTATCACTATGCCAAAACACCTTCAATTGATCATAAAAGCCTTATGACATGTACTCAACACCTTTTGCACATGGACACATCAAAACCAACTGGCCTCCACCCTTGGTTGGCCTCATATACCTCAAATACACCAATTTTGTAAGATGATCTCTCACCAAGTAGTGAACACTGAGTAAAATGATCAAACTAAACAATGGTCTTGAAAGCTTCATGTGACCAATCCAATGCATGAAAACCCATGGATTTCACTTAGACACATCCTCTATATAATTAATATCAACCTTACCTTCATTATTCATGATTTGACCTTCTAAATCAAGCATCAAAATTTGACTAAAACTTGCCTTTAGAAACAATGTCCCTAAATAGATTTATTGAAGCTTTCCATCACTAACATTTGGAGCAAGCTCATGAACTTATTGATCCCCCTTAACCAATGAACTATTATTAATACAATTCTTGGAAACATAAGATCATCAATTCTTATCATAATGGCATTGGTCTTAAAGATCAATCAACAACTCTATATACCTTTGTATTGATTATAGCCTCTTACACATCACCTATAGGATACATACTTGCTTCTACATATGAAATATGTCTCCTAAGAAGCATATATAGAGAGACCCACTTGTCATATAGAGACTATATGTCCCAATAGTTATGAGACTCCCACATCTTAATGCTCTCACTTGGCTTGCAGTCCTTCCTCATCATCAAATTGAATTTGAATGAGTTCTTCACTTCATTCTTTCTTTTAGACTTGTAATATTGCTTGATTCCTTTATTTACTTGAGTAGACAAGACTTTATCTTTGACACTTGAACTTGTACCTTGTTTTATCATGATAAATGGCCCATTTTGAACCTATTTTTCATTCACCTCATTAGGTAGCCATTCATTATGGATCCTTTTTTTTATGTTAGGATTGACATTATTTAAAGTATAATTTTG